>CAXIPT010000016.1:0-397510 GCA_964030475.1 Tethya wilhelma
ACTTCCAGGGTTTTAGGAAAGTAACAAATCTACTCTCTCTATCCAAAAAACAATCTGTTGATTTATTGCACACTGCATCAAAACAGGCTACTATTGGATCATTTAAAATTTGGTGCAGTAGAAACAGGTCTACCGTATTTATTCTAATTTATCGGACACTTCTAATTATCCCGGACACTCTGGCAAATAAATTTTTGTGTTCTAATTTAGCGGACAGCAGCAGCAGCAAAAATTAAAATGGACTCTAATTTTTCGGACGCATGGGTACAAGCCAGAAAATTAAACAACAGTGAATAGTACATAGTATTAGTAATGTGTCAGTGTCTTAAATACTAGTGTTCTGTTAGTTTCTGTAGCTTCTTAAGGTTAGGGGTCACAGTGTGGATATGAATAATTCATGAGCAATGATGAGCTAGAGAATCTGCCCGTATCTATCACCAGAACTGGAATGTGGGACTCTTGCGTCTTGAACAGCTTAGCAATCAACTGTTTGTTCTTGGATCACCAACTACTCGGACTTCACAGCTAACCTAGTACATACTACCAAGAATTTTCGCTAGAGCAAATTCTATCCGCCATTTTTTTTTTAGAAAATAAGCAGCTATATCCAGAACACAAAAACTTACCTTCATTCTCGAGGGTCAGACGTCGAGACGTTTTTTCTACATCAAACAGCGAGCGTTTTAGAAAGCTAAAAAGCGTCGTCCCAGGCAGCTGCCAGGAGACAACGACGAGCAGCTACGACGTTTCAGTCGCTCATTTTCAGAAAAACTCTTCGTCTGGCCCGACTCTACAGTTCGCTAATCGCCAATATACGGTTAGAATTTTTGCTAGCTCTGCACAATTTGGCGGATGAAATTAACTGTCTTCTTCCGCATCTAAAATAACTAGCATGTACTGATTAGCATATTCATGAGCCAACTGTTGCCCGTAACCTTAATGTCCACTAAACTTCCGCTGCACAGCAGCAAGCACGGCACTTCAAGCCCACCTTGTGGCAAGTCCCTTGTGAACTCTCGAGATCCAGTTACTTGGCATTTTACCCTTCCTCCTGTTGAACTTTCTGCTTGCTTCTCTTACACTGGACCCTGGGAGCTTCAAAAACTCGGACTTGCTTGCAGTCAGCCTCCAAGTAAGTTGAGCGATAGGATTTGCTGTTCGTGCCAGCTAAAGCTAGTAGCCGGCTACTTGGCGCTGGTAACTCTCAAAACACCCCACAGTTTCTCCATGACAGTGGCGTAGCCACGATCGGGCATTGTCGGGCCAGGCCCGACTTCAAAAAATTATGTTAATAAGTGGATGGAACTGAGCATGCGCAAATATGCAGCTAGAAGTGCATGCCATTTTCGGTCTGTCCTACGATGATGACTGAATCTGGCCTACCTCCCACAAAAAGGCAAAGGAAGATTGATGACTACTTTTGTAGTGGAGATCTGGAAGCTTTGGGAGGAGACAACAGAGCTATCACAGAGACTCCACTGGTACTACAGTCAGTGCCACGGTGAACTTTAACCCCACCTTTGTTACTGTACTTGATGAGGACAGGCTGGCATCCTCCGTACGTACATTTCCTTCAGATATAGCTCAATCAAGCTATGATGAGCCAGTGCAACCTGCAATAAAGTTTCCCACGACTCAAATTGATGGTAGGGCCAGATCATTCCAGTCATCCTGGTTTCAGCAACATAAGTGGTTGGAATATTCAGTTGAGAGAGATAGCTGTTACTGTTATTCTTGTAGATTGTTGAATGTAGGTGCTTCAGACTCTGCTTTTGCAAACCCAAGTGGTTTCAACGATTGGAAACACGCAACTGGGAAGACTGGATCTCTCAAACTTCATGCAAGCTCTGCTGCTCATACAAGTTCAATGGTGACTTGGCAGCAATCTAAGTTGAATAAAGACAGAAAATCAACTCTGGAACACCGATTTGATTCTATTGGAGAGCAAATGGTTCAGATGAATCGCCATTATATTCAAACTATTGCTGAAGTAGTACTACTGTGTGCTCGCCAGGACATTGCCCTTCGTGGACATGATGAATCAGCATCATCTGAGAATCCAGGTAATTTCAAAGCTATCTTACATCTACTAGCAAATCATGATAAGCAGTTTGAACAGTCCTTTATAAATGCACCAAGAAATGCCTTATATACATCCCCTGAAATTCAAAATCAACTAGCCATAATCATGAGTAACATGGTTAGGGAAGTTATTTGTACTCAAGTTCGAGATTCTGTTTATTTTTCACTGATAGTTGACGAAACTAAAGACATTAGCAAGAAGGAGCAAATGTCTGTAGTCTTGCGCTACTTACAAAGTGGTAAGATTTATGAGCGATTTATTGGATTTCTTCATATTAAAAACCTTGATGCAGCATCATTAGTTGAGTATATTTGTAGCGCTTTGTCTGATTGTCATTTGTCTTTAGACAACTGTGCTATGATGGTGCAAGTGTAATGAGGGGAGCTTGTTCTGGAGTTCAAGCAAGAATAAGAGAAATTTCCCCTTGTGCTATATACACACATTGTTGGGCACATAAACTAAACCTCGTCTTAGTAGACTCTGTATCCCATGCTAGTGAATTTTTAGCACAATTGGAGAGCCTTTATGTCTTTATGTCTGCATCTAAAGCACATGAGCTCTTTTTGGAAAATCAAGCACTTCTTAGAAAGGGAAAACAAGCTGTACAACTAAAAAGGCTAGTCGAAACACGTTGGGCTTGTCGTCACATGTGCATTGTTGCTGTTCGTCAAACTTTTGGATCAATCTTGGCTACCTTGACTACAATTAGCTTATCTAATGACCATGATAGATCTATTCAAGCCAAGGGAATTCTAAGAGGCATTCAATGTTTTAAATTTATATTATGTTTAGTGATATTTGACTATCTCTTTGGTTTAACTAAGAGTTTGTCAGATGCTTTGCAGTCACCAGACTTAGATCTTTCAGCAGCAGTTTCTCTTATATTGTCAGTTGAAAGCACCCTATCTGAATCACGATCAGATATATCATGGAGTAAACTATGGGATGAAGCAATAGAATTTGCAAGGAAATACAATATTGCAGGACCACAGGAGAGGTCTAGTCGACAACATGGTTTACCAAGATGACTGGAGGACTATGTACTAACTGGAAGTTCTATAGGTCACAGAGATAAGCTCGTGTCTAAAGAAGATTATTGTATTTTTCTGTGATTGACAATATGTTGGGAGAGATAAACAGGCGATTTAGTGAGTCAAACAAGGAAGTTATGAAATCTACACAGTCCTGCTCTCCAAAATCTGAAAACTATTTAGATTTTAAAGCATTGAAGCCATTGGTTGACTTGTATTCATCAAAGCTGCCTTCTGAAGATGATGCTCTCAAGCTGGAGTTGGTCCATGCTGCAAGAGTTGTTAAAGAGACTAATCCAAATGCTGAAACTAATTTGGATACAATTGCAGTACTTACTCCACTGAAAGCAGCATTTCCTGGGGTAGTCCAACTACTAAATATTGTTCAAACTATAGCTGTTACTTCATCTTCATGTGAGAGAACTTTCTCATCTTTGAAGAGAATAAAAACATACTTGAGATCTACAATGTGAGATGAACGATTGAGTAACTTAGCTGTACTGTCAGTAGAGAGAGATTTGTCTTCAAATATTCAGATGTCTGGTGTCCTAGAAAATTTTGCTAGTAGTAATAGAGGAATCCTTTTGTAATTAATTTAAATTAATGAATGTTCAGTTTTTATTCATTATCATGCATTGCATAACTATTAAATTTGTTTGTGTCATGTCTCTAGGCTCCTAGAATGCACCAGAATGCATCTCAGAGCACGTAAAATCCCAAAATTTCCTGGGGGGGCATGCCCCCAGACCCCCCTACATTGTTGCGGTGCCGCAGAAGCGGCACACTATGCCCTAGCAATGCTTTTGGGCTGGCTACGCCACTGCTCCATGATCACTTAAAGTGAGCTCGTGTTCCACTTATCGCCTCTTTTTTGGTCTTCCAACAGGTCTTTTCTCTGGTGGTGGTCGTTTGGCACGGCTTGGAGAACGAGGCTGGAAGGTTGGTTTCAACCCTTTCTGGCAGAATGTGATGATGGATGACTGCTTAGTAGGCTGAGATGGTTGAGTCACGGAGAAATAATTGTAGAGAGACTGAGACATAGCTAGCTAGCAGCTGTTCAGATTAGCTCGGTATCACGTTTTGTTTTAACACCTGAATTCTAATTATTCCGGACACCCACGAGCCCACATAATTTCCTGTTCTAATTATTTCCGGACAATCCCCAAAATAATTATTTTTAGCTGTCTGATAAATTAGAATAAATTCGGTATTTATCTTTAGCCCATTAATTTATACTCACTACTGGTATTATCATTGTTTATATATATATATATTATTTACACTTGTAGCGGCTGAAGCCAAGTGATTGTGCAATGTTTTTGTAGAACATTATGACAATGTGACCTTGGATAACTTCACCCCTCATTGTTCATACATGTTGATTTTTGTAACATTTGTATTAAATCAATGAAGTTTTTTAACGAGAGAGAGAGAGAGTCATCATAGAGTATTATGGTAAGTGTGTGAAAATTTACTGACATAAGGAACAAGCAACAATAAGCCAAAATGTAAACTATATCTACAAGTGCAAAAAACATTAAAAATGTAATGCAAACATAGGAATAGCCAAATCGTAAAAAATTGAGCAAACAAGATAGGAACTCAGCGCCATTAAGGACTGGGCCCATTAGGAAATGGGTAAAAAAATTGCAATGTTCAGTTGACTCTAAGTTCTCTTAGCTATATGCTAACTTCGCAAATAATGGATCNTCTTCTTATTCTTCTTCTATCTTGGCTCAACTTTTTTCAGAGACTATTCACTTTTAGAAGCTGATTCTTGAACAAATAAACTTGGTTTCTTTGGGCACTGTCGCTTTTGCCATCGGTTTGTTTTGTCTCTCATTGAGTCGTTAGATACAAGGCAAAAATCGCCTTCTCCATATGGCGGCCATTAACTTCTAAATCATGCATTATTCATTAGCTAGCTACCCTTTCCATATCAAAGTGCACGTTATTTGGAATCTATTGCAGCATGCAGTGTCCCAAGTTCTGTCCTCTCCTGTCGTTCTCTGTGTTCAGTTCTTCAGTAGAAAAGTTATCTTTAGCTAACAAGACACAAAAATATTGGACATAAATCACGTTCAGCCTTGGGGGTTCGGAATTTCAGCTGTCTGAAAGGCATGACTGCACTGTTGGCAAGTCAGTTCTCTGCTCAGGATCATTAACTCTTTAGGGCCTAAATTTATTATGCATATTTAATTGGATTTTATGAATATTTAATTAACCTTGGTTTTTGTACATTTTTGTTTTTGCTTTAGCTTTAGTCACTCTCTTTTGTAGCTAGTTGAGCTTGTACTAAGCTATGGCTATATCAAATTAGTTCTAGGTTTGCTCTTATTAACTTAGAAGCTTGCAAAAACGGAAGGGGTCAAAGTTTGCCAAACGACCTGCATACTTTAGGCTTTTTTTCAAGCTTGAAGAGCAGCACTGCAAAAGCGCTTGCATGCAGGAATAGCCTAAGCCTCCCTGCACCTCTATAGCTAGCGTCAAGCTTCTCCTGCATAGCACTAAGAAAAAAACGTGAGTTTAAAACCAAAGGTCACGATCTCGCCGCGATCACGACCTTTGAACTCTAAAGTTTAATCTCCTCTCCCACTAATCAGACCTGACTCTTACTTAGTATTTTAGCAGAGCACTTTCTTACTGCACAGCAAGTCTAAAGCTAATAGCTCAAACGCTATGGCTATAAAATAAAAAATGCGAAAAATCGCAGATTACGCGATCGTAGAATACGCACGTGCGACTTTTGGCGCTGTCGGCCCTAAAGAGTTATAGACTAAATTCCACTGATATTGTAAACAATTATTCAAAAAATAGAACAAACAAGTACAAAAAACATTAGAAATGTAATGTAAACATTGGAATGGCCAAATCGCAAAAAAAGTGAGCAAACAAGATTAGAATGGTTGTCCGCAGATTGAGCGAGTTCATTCCTGTGTCTAGAATGTCATTGAGCTCAATAGGGATATGAACATAAGGTGACACAGTGAAATGAATTCGCTCAATCTGCGGACAACCATTCTAATCTTGTTTGCTCACTTTTTTACGATTTGGCCATTCCTATGTTTGCATTACATTTCTTATGTTTTTTGTACTTGTATAGCTATATGAGTTTACAACTATACAATAACTGTCATCTTAAGGCCATATGAAGTCAGCAACATAACAGGTTTCTCCGCATCAGCAACATCTTTCCTAGCCTCCACACTCTCTTTCCATTCTTGCAAGTAAAGAAGGAAGTCTTCACTCAGCCACTACATGCAGTCACGTAAATAATTCATAATTACGGTTGATGCATGACGTAAATATGCTGTACCTTCAGTCTCTCATCTTCTTAATCTGTGTATGGTTTAAGGTTTGTTTTTTTTCCTCAAATGCGTTTTCGAACATTTAAGCAATCAAACAACTTGTTGCACGAATTTTTCAGTCTCTGTTGTTTTAGGGTCACCATAATATTTAAGTGCATTTGCCACAGATTCACTGAGTACCTATGATGTAATGTATACACAAAAGATCACAATACTATTATAATGGAATACCAGTCTTGTGCAGTTCATGTGACACAAAAGGTCACAGAACCTTTGCAAGGGTTACCTCACCAGCAAGGTTGACTCGCCTTCTAGAGTACGAAGTGAGTTAGATATGTTCCATTGAAATCTTTAACAGTCCACCAGAACACTGCCTCAGAGATGTCCTGGCTTCATACAGGTATTCTAAATGGTGCCAACTAATATCATGACCTCTGATCTGTAATAATCACGGAACAAAATGCTTATGCATATATACCATGCATCTGTTGCATTCATATAGCTTATAGCTGCCAACTACTGGCAATGCTATACGTTTATATACTTCACTATGTATAGTGTCACATACATTACCATATTATACGAATTATAATAATTATTATACGAAATTAATACTTACCCAGAGTTCCTTGTATTCCTATGGCTGTAAGAATGAGACCAGCAATTTTGTACTGTTTTTAGAAGGTGTGGTACATCTGATGCAAAAAAGAGTAACGTCNAGCAATAGTTTGAATATAATGGCGATTCATCTGAACCATTTGCTCTCCAATAGAATCAAATCGGTGTTCCAGAGTTGATTTTCTTTCTCTATTCAACTTAGATTGCTGCCAAGCCACCATCGAACTTGTATGAGCAGCAGAGCTTGCATGAAGTTTGAGAGATCCAGTCTTCCCAGTTGCGTGTTTCCAATCGTTGAAACCACTTGGGTTTGAGTCTGAAGCACCTACATTCAACAATCTACAAGAATAACAGTAACAGCTATCTCTCTCAACTGAATATTCCAACCACTTATGTTGTTGAAACCAAGATGACTGGAATAATCTGGCCCTACCATCGATTTGAGTCGTGGGAAACTTTATTACAGGTTGCACTGGCTCATCAAAGCTATATCTGAAGGAAATGTACGTACGGAGGATGCCAGCCTGTCCTCATCAAGTACAGTAACAAAGGTCGGGTTAAAGTTCACCGTGGCACTGACTGTAGTACCAGTGGAGTCTCTCACAGAAGCTGTGATAGCTCTGTTGTCTCCTCTCAAAGCTTCCAGATCTGTAGTAGATCCACTACAAAGTAGTCATCAATCTTCCTTTGCCTTTTTGTGGGAGGTAGGCCAGATTCAGTCAACATTGTACAACAGACCGAAAATGGCATGCACTTCTAGCTGCATATTTGCGCATGCTTAGTTCCGCCCACTTACATAATTTTTTGAAGTCGGGCCTGGCCCGACAATGCCCGATCGTGGCTACGCCACTGTAGATGCCACCTACAAAACTACTCAATATAGCTTGCCATTGTTTTTGTTTGTGTTCGAACAAATGTTGGTTACATGGTTGTGGCTGAATTTATTGTTGAAACAGAAGATTCTGAAGCAATAGCGGAAGCTATAAATGTACTTAAGTCATGGAATCCCAAATGGAGCCCACTCTATTTTATAGTTGACTATTCTGAAGCAGAGATTCTAGCAGTATTTCAAGTCTATCTTTGTGATTTTCACAGGGAGCAGGCCTGGGTGCGGTGGGTGAACAAAACTAAACATGGTCTTACCAAGGATGAAGGTCAAATTCTTCTCAATTTGCTACGTGATTGTGCCCATGCTTCCCCATCAGACACCCCTGACCAGTCTTCAGATCACTCACTACTTTCTGGAAGCAGTCAATACTCTCAAGGCTTCATCTGTTTGGAAGAATCATGAATCAGTTCGTCAATGGCTAGAAACTACATGGCTCACTATAATTCAGGTTATAGTTGAATGAAATGTTATTTTGTGTGTATAAAACACATCCAAACACACACACACACACGCACACACACACACACACACACACACACACACACACACACAGAGATGGCTAGAGCCTACCGTGATCAAGTATATCATGCTGCAGTAGACACCAACAACGGTGTGGAGGCACAAAACAAAGTTCTGAAGTACAAGTATTTGCCAAAACGTAAAACTAGCATCACCCTTACATATATCACTGTTCTACTTGTGGATGAAGTGCTACCAGACATGTATCAGAAATACCTATTTGAGAACTATCAAATGTCAAGTGACTATAGGACATAAGCGTTGTACCAGAATTTTTGCATGATAGACCACCCAAAGTGATTCTGCATTGCTTAGAAAGAAAGTAAAATCAAACTATCACTAAACGTATTCTTGAAATACACTTCTAAAGCCAACCTTGATGTTTCTAATTTGTGTGGTATTGGAACAGATGGTGCATCCACCATGATTGGATGTCACAGAGGTGTTGTTACAAGATTGAAAGAGTCTGCCTCTCATGCAATTGGTGTACATTGTGCTGCCCACAGGCTCAACTTGGCATCTTCCCAAGCTGCTGACTCTGTGCCTTATGTAAAAAAATTCAGTGCAATTTTACGACAATTGTTTGATTTTTTCGATAACAGTTCAGTGAGATCAGCTGGCTTGCAAGCTATTCAATCACTGATTCAAGAGAAAGGTCAAGGAAAGCTTTTAGCTCCATGCTCAACAAGATGGTTGAGCACTGAAAGAAGTGTTACCCGACTCAAGTCTTGCTTCATCTCGGTTGTTCTGAGTTTGCATCGTGAAGCTGAAGAAAGATCTGATGCAAAAGCTGTTGGTTTAAGTCGATTGATAACTGAGTACAGATTTGTGTGCACCATGCTACTGTTATGTGATGTCTTACCTCATGTATCACACTTATCCAAGTGTTTCCAATTAACAGATTGTGATTACACTCTGATTCCAAAAATGGTCGATTCCACTATTACTTTTCTGAAGCAGCTTGGAACTGTAGCTGGTACTAACTAACCTGGGAGGAATTGAAAGTTTTGTAGAGAAGCTTACCGATGCAGATATTGAGCTCAGAAAAACAAGTAATCTTGGAGATGAATACTTCAATTCTTCTATTCGTGAGCCTTACATGTTTGCACTCATTAACAACATTGAGAACCGATTTGATGACAAATCAATTTTGGCTGCATTTGGAATATTTAATCCTGAGAAGTTGCCAACTGTTTCTTCACCAGCTACTGAGGAAGAATTGAAAGTGTTTCAGCAGCATGGTTTGTCAGAAGTTACAAATCTAGCTAAACAGTTTTGTCAGGCAGAGGAAGTTGAAGAGTGTGTTGAAGAATGGTATTGCTTTAGACAGCACCTCAAAGACAATTTGAGCCAGCTCAAACACAGTGAGGTAGTAGCTAGACTGTGTACAGACTCTTTTACCTCATCAGTTTTTTCCAAAATGAGCAACTTTGGAAAAATTTGTAGGGTCATTCCTGTGCATACAGCAGATGTTGAAAGGACATTTTCGTTGTTGAAACTGACCAAGACTACTGTTAGGAACAGAATGAATGAGGAAACTCTGGATTCATTGTTGCGGATCCTTATTGAAGGGCCTTCGTTTGAACAATTTGATGTGTCAAACGCTGTTGCCCTCTGGGCAACTAAGAAGAATAGAAGATTATTTGTTTAAATACTGTAACATTATATGCATTTTTTTAAATTAAAAGTGTATACCGACTGTAAATTAATTAATGTGAAATATCAAAATTATTCACATTATGTTTGAGACAAAAAGTTACCACCATCTAAATTTCCTGGGGAGAACACTGGTTTCCACCCAAATTCAGATACCTCACTAAAAGACGCTTATGGTCTCAAAATTTGGTCACCATAGCAACAGTATTTGGTAATGGTAAACCCAATTATTTACAAAAATTGTTAATTATTCATAATTATCTGGTCACATGACCTTGACAATAAAATTATGCAGAGGGAAGACATAGCTATCATCATGCATGTTTCTATGATAACACTTGCTATGGTTTGTAAAATATAGCATTAATTGTCAATATTTGTGACGATTTCAGTTAAGAAACTCTGAGCTTGCCTTAGCTTATCTGAGTATGGAATAAGCTCTCTACTGCAGAACAGCAAAAACATACAATAACCAATTGTACAGTTTAACAAACCATGCCAAATGTCCTTTCCTTCTGCCAAAATATGCACCACTGTATCGAGTTTTCTGAACAAGATCTTTCAAACACAAAGAGGTTTGGCAAGAAGGTATTGAGAGAGCTGAACATTCTCACTAAATCACCAAAATAAAAGCTTGAGCATCACAAAATCAGTGCTACACGACAGAAAGAAGTGAGAAGTATTGAGAACAAGACTCTCGCTCACTTCTTCCCAACTGGGAAAGTTTGCAGGGGTTTCAAAGGACACTGATGTCTTTGAGCAATTCCAAAGATCAGATAGCAGCAATTGGTTGTAGCATCATTACTACATTCTCTCCTGAAGAGTCTGATGCACTGATGAGAACTGCTGTGGTAAACATCAACAAGTTGATGTTTGACATTGGTCTTGCAATCAAGAAGAAGACTTCAAAGGCAGCAGCTTCATCAGACAAAGCAGCGGCTACTCTTTCCTCTGATCCCAAAACAGTAAAGCTACCTAAGCTTGACGTCCCATCATTTGATGGAAACCTTCTACACTGGCTAACATTTTGGGAGCAGTTTTCTGTTGCCACTCATGATAGAGATGATATATCTAAGACTCAGAAGCATCTACGGCAATCCCTCAAAGATGGCCCACCCAAGAGTGCCATTGAGGGCCTCTCTCAATCAGGAGAGAAGCAGTTACCTGTCTTCAGAATCAATACGACAGGCCACGCCTGATACATAAAGCTCATGTCAGGATGATAGTTGAAGTATCTGCTCTGAGAGACGATAGTGCCAAGGAGTTCATCGCTTACTGCAGCAGCACTTATGTGCTCCCAAAGGCGCATGGATAAAGAGCCCTCTTCAATCATCACGTTGCTGATAGAAATGAAGTTGGATGCCAACACATATTTGCAAATGCGCAGCCAAGAATCTTCTGATATACCTCATTACACTTAGATTCTAGAGTTTCTCGATCTTCGTGCTCAGGTAGCCGATTCTGCCACTTTTGAGCAAAAGAAGCAAGGTAGCTTCAAAGCAAAGAGCTGCACTTGTTAAATGTCATTCGCTCATGTTTCAACTAGTATATATCTCTCAATCAGCAAATAACAGCTGTGTTGCTTGCAAGCATGCAAAGCACCCTTGTCCCCAATTCAAGGCATTGTCTCATGACAAGATGATGGAAATTCTCAGAAAAAACAACCTCTGCCTCAATTGTTCGAAGCCTGGGCATTATTCAAAGCAATGTACAAGTTTGAGCAAATGCAGCAGATGTCAGCGACCACATCACACACTGAACCACAGTGATGGCAAAGTTGGCGGTCAATCGCAAGCAAATACTCGGAGTCCTCCAACGTTTGCTGTTTCAGAGCCATCTGATCAGTCTGTTGTCACATCAAACACAGTTTGTGGCTTTGGAATAAATATGCTTCTCATGACTTGTCAAGTACTTGCGCACTCACCTGATGCTACTGCCTTGAAAGCATGCGCTCTCCTTGACTCAGCATCGTAAACCTTGTTCATATCGGAATGTTTGGCAAAGGTCTTGCAGTTGGAGAAAGTCTCTCAGAATATCAATATCTCAGGCATTGCAGTCCTGTTAATCAATTCTCTACTGCATTCAGTTGTCAGCTTTTCAATCTCTCCTGTATCACTTAAGAGTCTTTTGAGTAGAATCAATGTTTCAGCCATTGCTGTTCCTCAGGTCACAAGTGATATGCCATTGCAATCAGTTCATCTAAAGCCTGAATGGACTCACACCTCTGGTCTGAATTTGGCTGATCCTGATTTGGATGTCCAGGAAAGGTGAAGATACTACTTGGCATCAACATCTACACAAATGCAGTCCTGAATGGCTGGCGGATTGGCCCACATGGCTTCCCAGTTGCCTTCGAAACCAAGCCAGTACAGCAGATTCATCAGCTTCATTGAGCTCTACTGTCACATCTAACTATGCCACTGTCATGTCAGGTGATAAATTAGTTGCTAAGTTTTGGGACATTGAAGAAGGGGACCCCAAACAACCTGACACAAAGAAATACTCATATAAAGAACAAATTGTGATGCAGCATTTCAAATAGACTCACCAAGAGATTTTACACCACGTTTTCTCGGGAGAGTTATGACATATCATAGATAAAAGAGGGGGAGCGGGAGAGGGATAGGAAATGTATCACGCGAGCTAATACGTACTGTACTTAGCAGGCGCATTTCCCAGTCTGAAGCGATCTTGCTAATTGCGAAATTTCTTAGAGCTTCTGGCCAGCAGACTCCTACACAACTTCCTCACTGCCACGTGGTGTATCGTAGTCTGGTCAAGCTGGTGACTTGTGGTTCCTTTTCCAAAGTAAGTTGACGGTTATCTATTTATGCTAGAATCTCACTGTGGTTAGGGTGTGTACAGCCTTGTGTACCCATATTGGTAAAAGTAAGACTGTGTATTTGTCAGAATCTGTGCCATAATGTTCAGTATCATACTCCCTATCTAAAGCACAGGTCAATAGCAAATTTTAAAAAATCATAACATGCCTCCTAACCTCCATAACCATGTAACAAAATAGTTGGTTTCGTGTACCTGTAGAGTAAAAATTATGATTTTTACTGACATTTTGAAAATGAACTCTGTTTCATAAAGAAAAGATATAGCTAAATGTCACTATAACAAACCCTATTACCATGTATACATTGTATAGACTAGTCTTATAATGCCACGGAGGCTACGGTTTACAAACACAAAGAATTTTAAGAGAAAAAGACAAACAAAGAAAAGACTCAAAAAGGCACAATGTAGTGTAGTTTAAATAGCTGATATGCATAAAAGCATATCGGCTCTCCCTTTAGGATGGACTGATTTGTCAAACACTTCAGAATCTATCACTGAAATCCAAATTTGTAAAGTTTCTTGCCAATTATTAACATCTGAGCCAATGAAAATTTCCCGCAGCATTGTTATCAATTCCATGGAATGTTTATGTTCATGGACATAAAGATTCATGTGGTAACGACACTCCACTTTCCCAATTGCAAGAAAAACTCTCCACTGAATCATTACAATCGTTGATTAAAGTAGTTGATAGCACTTCAGTTTGTGCTGGAAATCCTGATGAAAAGTTTTTAGATATGCTCAAAGCTAAGAAGGGTGTGTTAAAGTCTACAAGTGGAGACAGAACAGCAGCAATCGATGATGCATTTCAAGTGTGGCTTAATGGTGAAATTTATCAACATACAGTAGGTACCACTGGTTGTAGCATATTGGTTCATGAAACTAAGTGTCAAGTATGCAAAGAGTTCCAGTCTCATCTGAGAGCAATGCATAGCAGGTGGTCACACAAAAAGGGTGAAGTATCAAAGTTCAGCAATAACCGTTACTTGAATACTCCTCAGAAGCAGAAAAAAATGAAGGACCTCCAATTAAGCACGTGCTTATTCAGCTGAACAAGAAGTCAACATATTAAGAGAACGTATCAAATCATCAACTGAAAAGAATGGAGTGGCTATTGATGATAACTTACTACAAGCAATAATGGCTGATAAAAGTGAAGATTTTAACAAATTATTTCCTGAAGGAAGCTTTATAAGATTGTTTTGGGATGAACAGTTAAAGGTAGCAAAGCTAAAGAATTCCAAGAATGCTAGGTGGTACCCAATGACGATCCGATGGTGTTTAAACCTAAAGCTCCTCTCATCATCTGCCTATTATGCATTAAGAACATCAGGATTCATAATGCTGCCATCTGAGAGGACTCTTCGTGACTATACTCATTTTGTTAAAAGTAGGCCAGGCTTTCAGGCCAAGATTGATTCCATGCTTGTTCGTGAAGCAGAACTTAGTGATTTACCTGACTGGAAAAAGCACATTGTTTTGCTTCTTGATGAAATGAAGATTAAAGAGAGCCTTGTTTACAACAAAAATGAATCAAAAATTATTGTTTTGTGAATCTAAGTGAAGTAAATGATCAACTTGCGAGATTCGAAAGGGAAGCTTCAAATGATTTCTTTGATCATTATGAAGTGGCAAATCACATATTGACTTTAACTCTTTAGGGCCGGTAGACGGATTTATCCGCACGCGTGTATTCAACGATCACGTAATCTGCGATTTTTCGCATTTTTTTAATTTTAAGCCATAGCGTTTGAGCTATGAGCTTTAAACTTGCTGCGCAGTTAGGTAAAGAAGCGCTCTACTAAAATACCAAGTAAGACCTGATTAGTGGGAGGGGAGATATAGGCTTTAGAGTTCAAAGGTCGCGGTCGCGGCGAGATCGTGACCTTTGGTTTTAAACTCACGTTTTTTTCTTAGTGCTTTGCAGGAGAAGCTTGACGCTAGCTATGGAGGTGCAGGGAGGCTTAGGCTATACCTGCATACAAGCGCTTTGGCAGTGCTGCTCTTGAAGCTGGAAAAAAAGCCTAAAGTATGCAGGTCGTTTGGCGAACTTTGACCCCTTCCGTTTTTGCAAGCTTTTAAAGTTAATAAAAGCCAACCTAGAACTAATTTGATATAGCTATGGCTTAGTAGCTAAGCTCAACTAGCTACAAAAGAGAGTAGCTAAGGCTAAAGCAAGAACAAAAATGTTGTAATAACTGAAGATGGTGCTTCTGCAAATAGAAAATTTTTCAGAATGGAAATGAAGAAGATATTTGTTACAAGACAAAAAATCCCTATATGCAATGGATGGACGTTACTCTTTTTTGCATCAGATGTACCACACCTTCTAAAAACAGTACAAAATTGCTGGTCTCATTCTTACAGCCATGGGAATACAAGGAACTCTGGGTAAGTATTAATTTCGTATAATAATTATTATAATTTGTATAATTATGGTAATGTATGTGACACTATACATTGTGAAGTATATAAACGTATAGCATTGCCAGTAGTTGGCAGCTATAAGCTATATGAATGCAACAGATGCATGGTATATATGCATAAGCATTTTGTTCCGTGATTATTACAGATCAGAGGTCATGATATTAGTTGGCACCATTTAGAATACCTGTATGAAGCCAGGACATCTCTGAGGCAGTGTTCTGGTGGACTGTTAAAGATTTAAATGGAACATATCTAACTC
The DNA here is from genome assembly GCA_964030475.1 of Tethya wilhelma. Classification (NCBI taxonomy): domain Eukaryota; kingdom Metazoa; phylum Porifera; class Demospongiae; order Tethyida; family Tethyidae; genus Tethya; species Tethya wilhelma. The sequence goes on from CAXIPT010000016.1 coordinate 15,635, forward strand.
ACTTCGTACTCTAGAAGGCGAGTCAACCTTGCTGGTGAGGTAACCCTTGCAAAGGTTCTGTGACCTTTTGTGTCACATGAACTGCACAAGACTGGTATTTCATTATAATAGTATTGTGATCTTTTGTGTATACATTACATCATAGGTACTCAGTGAATCTGTGGCAAATGCACTTAAATATTATGGTGACCCTAAAACAACAGAGACTGAAAAATTCGTGCAACAAGTTGTTTGATTGCTTAAATGTTCGAAAACGCATTTGAGGAAAAAAAACAAACCTTAAACCATACACAGATTAAGAAGATGAGAGACTGAAGGTACAGCATATTTACGTCATGCATCAACCGTAATTATGAATTATTTACGTGACTGCATGTAGTGGCTGAGTGAAGACTTCCTTCTTTACTTGCAAGAATGGAAAGAGAGTGTGGAGGCTAGGAAAGATGTTGCTGATGCGGAGAAACCTGTTATGTTGCTGACTTCATATGGCCTTAAGATGACAGTTATTGTATAGTTGTAAACTCATATAGCTACACAAGTACAAAAAACATAAGAAATGTAATTCCCAGTACGGTAGTACTGGGTACATAGGAATGGCACGGATGGTCCATTAGCGCAATACAAATATTCACGCGAATAACTCTGCAAAAACTGAGCGCTTACCACTAAAAGGCTTCTCAAGCTACTATTTAGCTCATTCTCTTTCCAACAAGCCTAAAAACATGGCCTAAAACCATTGCTAAAGTACCAAACTAAAATATGCCAAACCTCCAATTTTCTCCATCTTCTTCTTCTTCTTCTTCTATCATGGCTCAACTTTTCTCAAAGACTGTTCACTTTCAGAAGCTGATTCTTGAACGAATAAACTTGGTATCTTTGTCTTCACGTGCTTTTGGTATCGTTTTTCTGTGTCTCTCGTTAGGTGGCTAGATACATGGCGAAAAGCGCCTTCTCCGTATGGCAGCCATTCATTTCTACACTCATGCATAATTCATTAGCTACTTGAACATTTCAAAGTGACGACCCTTTTCCAGATATAAGTGTGCGTTATTTGGAATATGAATATTCGCTGCCTGCCTGCTTTACCTGAAGATTTCTGGTTGTGCTGAGCTCTCTGTAATCTTTCAGTCTTCAATATTTAGGAGGTGAATAGACTACTTTAATGTTACACTTATTATGTTGTTGTCATTATAAGAAGATGAGTAAAGCTAGTAAATTTTGTTGGATACACTCCAGCCTCCGGTGCTGAGATGCTTCACTTTACTGATATATAGCATACCAGTAGATTATACAAGCAATATTCATGCTGATATATAGAGTACAAGTAACTACCGTATATATACACACAAACTCGAGCTCAAATGTGATTAATAGAATTATGAAAAAATGAGAACAAACAAGTAAAAAAAAAACCATTGGAAATGTAATGATACATAGGAATGGCCAAATTGTAAAAAGAAAGCAAACAAGATGGAATGGCTGGCAGAGTGTGTAAAGAATTATTCCTATGGGCAACATGAGGGACTCAACCATTGGAAGAGAGTACTACATGCAGCCCACACAGGAAGAATTCTGCACACACTCTGCCAGCCATTCCATCTTGTTTGCTTTCTTTTTACGATTTGGCCATTCCTATGTATCATTACATTTCCAATGTTTTTTTTTTTACTTGTGTAAACATAGGAATGGCCAAATCGTAATTACATTTCTAATGTTTTTTGTACTTGTTTGTTCTATTTTTTGAATAATTGTTTACAATATCAGTGGAATTTAGTCTTTAACTCTTTAGGGCCGACAGCGCCAAAAGTCGCACGTGCGTATTCTACGATCGCGTAATCTGCGATTTTTCGCATTTTTTATTTTATAGCCATAGCGTTTGAGCTATTAGCTTTAGACTTGCTGTGCAGTTAGGTAAGGAAGTGCTCTACTAAAATACTAAGTAAGAGTCAGGTCTGATTAGTGGGAGAGGAGATTAAGCTTTAGAGTTCAAAGGTCGTGATCGCGGTGAGATCGTGACCTTTGGTTTTAAACTCACGTTTTTTTCTTAGTGCTATGCAGGAGAAGCTTGACGCTAGCTATAGAGGTGCAGGGAGGCTTAGGCTATTCCTGCATGCAAGCGCTTTTGCAGTGCTGCTCTTCAAGCTTGAAAAAAAGCCTAAAGTATGCAGGTCGTTTGGCAAACTTTGACCCCTTCCGTTTTTGCAAGCTTCTAAGTTAATAAGAGCAAACTTAGAACTAATTTGATATAGCCATAGCTTAGTACAAGCTCAACTAGCTACAAAAGAAAGTGACTAAAGCTAAAGCAAAAACAAAAATGTACAGAAACCAAGGTTAATTAAATATTCATAAAATCCAATTAAATATGCATAATAAATTTAGGCCCTAAAGAGTTATTCTTCTTCTTCTTCTTCTATCTTGGCTCAATTTTTCTCACAGACTGCTTACTTTCAGAAGCTGATTCTTGAACGAATAGACTTGGTATCTTTGTCTTCATGTGTTTTTTGCATCGGTTATTCGCCTCTCTAGCCGAGTCTCTATATACAAGACGAAAAGCGCCTTCTCCATATGGCAGCCATTCATTTCTATACTCATTAATAATTCATTAGCTACTTTGGAAATCAAGTTGACGACCCTTTTCCAGTAAGACAAGTGTGCGTTATTTGGAATCTGAATATTTGCTGCTCTGATTCGCTACCTGTCTGTTTTCTGGTTGTGCTGAAGTCTCTGTAACCAGTTACCAGTACCTTGCAGTCTTAAATATTTAGGTAGACTACTTTGTTACATAGTTGTCATTATAAGAAGATGAGCAAAGCAAGTAAATTTTGTCACAGTAAGATACAGCTCTCTCTCAGAGTCCAGCCTCCCGAGTCCTGAGATGCTTCACTTTACTGATAGCAAAGATTATAGCATAAGCTATAATATCCATGCTGATAGTGTACTAGTAACTATCATATATACACACAAACTCAACTGTGATGTAGAATTATGAAAAAATGAGAACAAACAAGTGAAAAAAACATTGGAAATGTAATGAGACATAGGAATGGCCAAATCGTAAAAAAAAGCAAACAAGATGGAATGGCTGTTTGAGTGTGTAAAGAATTATTCCTATGGGCAACATGAGGGACTCAACATGGGAAGAGAGTAGTACTACATGCAGCCCACACAGGAATGATTCTGCACACACTCAAACAGCCATTCCATCTTGTTTGCTTTTTCTTTTACGATTTGGCCATTCCTATGTCTCATTACATTTCCAATGTTTTTTTCACTTGTGCAAACGTAGGAATGGCCAAAATTTATCATAAAAAATTGAGCAAACAAGATAGGAATAGTTGTCAGATTGAGCAAGTTCATTTCACTGTATCACTTTATGTTCATATCCCTACTTAGCTCAATGACATTGTAGACACAGGAATAAACTTGCTCAATCTGACAATCATTCCTATTTTGTTTTCTCTTTTTTTTACGATAAAATTTTGGCCATTCCTATGTTTGCATTACATTTACTTGTTTGTTTTAATTTTTTTAAATAATTGTTTACAATATCATTAGAATTTAGTCTTTCAGTAGCCTGAGCAGAGAACTTGCCCCAGTGATTCCCCTAGAGAAAATTTAAAGAGGGGTGGAGGTAGTCTGGAGCCTCTAGGGGGGTCTGAGGGCATGCTCATTTAGGTACTCTAAGATGCATTCTGGTGCATTCTGGGCATACTTGCCACAGAAGGATTGGACCAATAACAGCAGCTGATTGGACTTACAAGAAAGTACACAAGCATGTAGCCATAAAAATTTTCAGTGGAGGAGTTTAATTGGTGTTAATGTTATGTTACAAACAAATTTTTGTTATAATTATAAAATTAAGCCTTAAGTTAAAAGAGCCTTCGATTCCTTCTGGAAGACCACTTTGACAGAGCTCTCGCAAAGTTAATTTGTGTACGCTTTAGCTGGACCATCTGGATATCCGTAGTAAGGTGTCCATTAGACAATTTCTTAATGTAGTCTTAACTCTCTTCATACAACCACAGAGATGCCAACCTTAGAATGATTTATAGAGTGAGATTCATCCAAGCGTGAGAATTGGCCTAAATGCGTGAGACTAGCTATCTTCTGAATGATATATCTAGCTAATATTCAACTTTATGGTGTTTGTTTTAGCTTAAAACAAGTGAATATAGTTTATTGCAACTATAATTATTTACTTACTGTGTCTTGACTCTTGTTCTTGGGGACCAGTCCACTGTCCTGGAAGGACCTATGCATACTAGAGCACAAACTATTGCACTTATCTTGCAAATTAAATGTTTGCTGACTCAGCAAACAAGTTCACGTGATCAAATTCGTACTATAGAATACTATTGTCACATGATCAGAATGCAATTAACAGTCGTGCAAGCTCAGCTCTTGTTCATTTTATGCTGATTTAGGCTTAGCTTTCGTGGCCAAACACAGTACAGCAGAATACGTGAGTTTTGAAGTTGTATGCGTGTGAGCGTGAGAATAAGCTCAAATGCGTGTGTCTCACGCTAAATGCGTGAGAGATGGCATGTCTGCAACTAAACCCTCTCTTTGAGTCTGCATTGCTTACTGGAAGAGTAACTGGGCAAACTTTGATAAAAGAGGTACAGAGTACTGTAGGTCTCATTCACTGCAAGTAAATGTAACACGTCTGTGGTGTCTGTCAGTCTTGAAGCATTCTTGCACCATAATAAGTCGCGAATTTGCCCATTCCTGCAGAGCCTCACAAGTATCCACACAAAAACTTCTGCTAAGTTCTTCAATTGAATTCTCTCCATAACATTCCAGAAGAGCTCTCTCAGCTAGAACTCCTCAGGGTTGAACACTTGGAAGCGTTTATAACTGGTAAATCCGAAAATCTCTTTTGCAAGTGTTCACACAATTCATTGCAGTATTTCAGCTAGATATCCTCCTGAAATTTAACCTTATTTCTTTCAGTAATTCCAGAAATCGGAACATGGTATTCTTCAGTCAGAGATTGAATCACGTCGGTGGTTTTCACAGCTGGCCCTGGTTTCCTTGCCAGATTCTTTACTGCTTCTAGACAAGACTGAACAAGAACTAACTTGTGAAAAGTCAATATTTTCCCTCTGAAAGACTAACGACAATTTTGTGACACGAGACAGTACATCACTCATTAGCATCACCGTTGCTATAAACATGTACATTTTACACAAGGTAGCAAGGCCAAGAGCTGTGGGATCGCTCCGCTCAGATGCCTCTCTTTGCAAGCTGTAGAGAAGGGAAGGAAGTGAATGCTTTAAAGCATTAATAGCTAGAGCTTGACTCAGCTAGCGAACTGTTCCTTACTCAGTGTAGTTAAGGATGCCTTATACATTTAAAATGAGCAAAAATATAGATTTTAAAGAATGTATTTTATTACATATTTTCCCCAAAACATAATGGGTATTAATTTAATAGCTGTTGATGCACCACATTTTAAAGTTTTGGTGCCATATGACTTTTGGGGGTGGGGCAGGAGTATGGCTGCATTGTATATATCTTTAAGCAAGAATGAGGATCACTAGGACTATTTTCTAGAGTGTCATATTTTGTAATAATATTGTATTTATTATTAAGACATTGAATCTGCTTGGAAGTTTGGTCCCTGAAATGTTGTTTAGTAGATACAGAGCAAAATATGGTCATTTCTAAATGTTGCACACCTAATTATATATGCGTATTGCATATATCTTATGAACGAACAGTAGGTACCCAAATTTCCAGGCAGATCTGATATCTTACAGTTAAGATATATGTATCAGCAAAAAAATTAGTGTTCTGCAATGAGTGCTAGCAATCCTCATTTTCAAAAATATGTATTTGGTGATGTTTCCACGCCCACAAACATTATTTGACTTTCATTTTCATAATTTACATCAAATATAATAATACGATGATGACCAAGTTTGCTCTACTAATGCAAGAGTATAGTTGAAACACGAAAGGGTTTGTTTTAATTAGGTCCTTAACTTTTCTTTTGAGGCATCCTTAACTATATTCAGTTGAGGGGAGACCAAGAACAGACTGGATTTCAGCTAGCCCACTCAGTCTAGTAGCACTGTAGTGATAAAACTTGTAAATGCTTGTCACTATCTCTCCAAAACGAACAAGGTAAGGAACTGAAGCCGCTGCTTGTGGTACCTAGAGCAAGACGGTGATTGATGCAGTGGATGGATAATAGGTGTGGCTGTAGGGCCTTTAGACGTGTAGCTACACCACTAACAGATCCAACCATTACATTAGCTCCATCACTGCCAAAGCCATGCAGAGATAGAGGAGAGAGGAATACCAGCTGTATCAAGGTAAGCCAGGATAGCTTTAACAATAGTTTCAGCTGTACCATCACTTATTTGTAGTCTTCAAGAAGTGAGCTTTTATATTTACCTCATTGCCACACAAAATTCGAGCATACAAGATCAGTTCTTTAGTTACAGAAATATCACTAGATTCATCACACATAAGACCAATTGATGGACTTTTGCGAACTGCAGCCAAAACATCCTCCTCAATAACATCAGATAGAACTTTGAGCCACTCATCGATTATACTATGGGAACTGTAGTGAGCATTATGACCACAATTTAGCTCTTTGAAGTATTCACATCCCAAGTCAATGCAAAGATTTTTGTAAAATGAGCAACTTCGTTCTTTGCTAACCATGCAGTAGAGAATTTGCATACTTCTACTTAAAGCCACTTTTTGCATTGATAAAGCTGTTTCAAAAGCTTGAACGATTCCTCCATTAGCAGAAGATGCAATGGCAAGCTGTTCCTTCTCAACAGCAGCTTGTAGGCAAGGTTGGCTGACCCAAATTCCAGATTTATTGCATGCAGTTACATAATGCTTACGACATAACCGGCAAAACATTCCACAATGGGGCTCACTGTACTCTAACCATGAGAAATCCTGCTCCCATTCAGAGTTGTATCCAATTTTGTGCTTGCCCCTCCGAATGTAGAGAGAGCCTCCGTACTCTGACAGTGGCATAGCCAGGATTTGAGAAAAGAGGGACACGAAGTGCGGCGAAAATTTTGTGCGACCGGAAACCACACCCACTTAATTAGCTAAATTTAGCCCCTCCCATTCATTAAATTGAACCGCAGCACGCGCTCGCTAGATCGAAAGCTCTCTAACGTTTTGTAGCAGCAAAAAGAAAGCTTTTAAAAGTTGTTTTGTATTGAATTCTGGCCAAAGATGACTGTTAAGCAGCGTTGCTAAAGTAAGTGCACGAAAGAATAGCGCATTATAATACCAAAGTGTAAATTTCGCGACTGAAAAAAGGGGGGGCAAATGCCCCCTGTGCCCTCCCTGGCTACGCCACTGTCTGAGGCTGAAAGATTGTCAGATTCAAACATGGATTGGCTTGAAAATGTTGACTTTGGGAACAAAGAGTCCACTGATTTGACGTCAGACCAAGACAGTGTGTGTGACCTTGAGTGTGACCTCCGTACATCACTGTGTGCATCTACGCTGGTGCTCTCTTTCTCTAGTTTTGAATGTTTGGTAAAAATAGGTTCTTTAGGGGACATTTCACTATCAGAAAGTCATGGGGGTGACTCTCCTATCCTAGCTTTCTTACTAGTAGAAGGACTAAAGTAGTTAGTTATGAACTCATGGCTTAACTTGCACCAGGTGTTCACTCACGTGAGCAATGGATTACGTAATTTAAATTTAACCGTTAGGGGGGCGCAGCACCCTGGTACCCGGCCTTAGGGGAAACACTGATGCCTTTTGGAAGTTATTTTAGCTAACAATACACAAATATAATAGACACACTGAATTATGTTCAGCCTGGTGATTCACAGTTTCAGCTGTCCGTTCCCTACTGAAGAGCTGAACACAGAGAACGACATGATAGGACAGCACTGCATGCTGCAATAGATTCCAAATAACGTGCACTTGAATATGGAAAGGGTTGTTAGGCTAGAACAATGCATGTTTAGAAATTAATGGCCGCCATATGGAGAAGGCACTTTTCGCCTTGTATCTAGCGACTCAATAAGAGATACCAAAAACCGATGGCAAAAGCGACTGTCCCCAAAGAAACCAAGTTTGTTCAATCAAGAATCAGCTTCTAAAAGTGAATAGTCTCTGAGAAAAGTTGAGCCAAGATAGAAGAAGAAGATGGAGAAAATTGGAGGTTTGGCATATTTTAGTTTAGTACTTTAGCGATGGTTTTAGGCCATGTTTTTGGGCTCATTAGACAGAGAAAGAGCTAAATAGTAGCTTGAGAAATCTATTAGTGCCAAGCGCTCAGCTTTTGCGGAGTTATTCGCGTGAATATTTGTATTGCGCTAATGGGCCATCCGTGCGATTCCTATGTACCCAGTACTATACCGTACTGGGAATTAAGACTTAAACTACCTCCCATCCTCCACCTCACATCTAATGGGTAGGTGTTGCTTACAAAGACACACTACCATTGTCTAACCCCAAACACAGCGCAACAAAAGCCTTTCCCAGCATAACTCAGCACATTATTGGGCATGCACAAGACTTGCTGAGGTACAAAATGTGAAATTGATTCACAACCAAACACAAGAGAAGTCACTCTACACACTTTACACAACCCAAGCACATGACATTATTCAGCATTGGTTCCATCCACACATATGCAACTACACAGTAGGCATACATGTATCCCCTCGTGAATGAGCAACGCACCTAAACTCAACACAAACAAAAGCTAATTACTTTGCACTTTGTACACAACCAACATATACAGGGGCATAGCTGGCATTGGGCTTGAGGGCTCGAGCCCCCCCGCCCTTTCTTGCTGACGAGAAGTAGAATTATTACCAATTATTAGTAATTTTTTTTGTAAACGATGCCTCTGTCAGTAGCAAGCCCATACAAAATAGATGGCTGACACTTCTTACATTGGTAGTTGTCATTTCTACCGCTTATTTCCAAGCTACTAGCTCCTTGATTCGTACTGGACTGCACTCGTGAACGTTAACAAAAGGTCGGAAAACCGATGATGTGCACTAATTAGTGGGCATGGCCCCTAAAATTTTCACATGCTCCATGGGCACAACACATTCAGCCCCCCCATTCTTTATAATCCTGGCCACGCCCCTGATACATGCATGTATTCAGTCCACAATAAGGAATCTAAGCAGATGGGCATACCCCTGATGTGCAACAATGTCATCACACATGCAAATCTATCAGTATATGTATAGCTGCCAATGTAAATTTAATCACAAAAATATGCAAGAGTAGGAGCGATTATGAAACTATAAACAGTACTCATATTGTATACAACTACATAGAGGGAACATTTACCCAGATAATCTTGCTCACTCCATGCACATTCCTTGGCTCAAACAAAATTAATACAAGTAAAAAAAAACATTGGAAATATAATGAGACACATGAATGGCTAAATGGTAAAAAGAATGCAAACAAGTTGGAATACCTGTTAGAGTGTGTGCAGAATTCTTCCTGTATGGGCTGCATTTAAAAATCTCCTTATTGAGTCTCTCATTTTGCCCACAGGAAGAATTCCTTACACAATCTAACAGCCATTCCATCTTGTTTGTGTTCTTTTAGATTTAGCCATTTCTGTGTCTCATTACACTTCCAATGTATTTTTTACTTGTTTGTTCTCATTTTTCCATATTTCTACAAATTACATTTGAGTTGGTGTGTGTAGCTAACTACTGAGCTAGTAGTCTGGCAAGCCCGACTCACTGAGCCAGCGGCGGGCAGCTGAGCTGGTAAGTCACAAGTTGTGTAGCCTGAAGTGAAACACACATCTCTGCCATTCGGAGGCAGGAGCTGTATCATAACTGTCATTCTATAATTATGTTATGATAATCAAAGTCCTGATTCATCTCTTAAGAAGAGCAACCAGGTATCACAAAATAGTTATAGGCAACTTCAGTGCATTTAATTCCAAATAATGCACACTTTGGTGTGTGGAAAGGGTCATCAATTTGAATTTTCTAGAAGCTAATGAATTATGCATGAGTGTAGAAATTAATGGCAGCCATAATAAATTATGGAGGAGGCACTTTTCGCCTTGTATCTAGCTACTCAATGAGAGGTGCTAAAAACCGATGGCAAAAGCGACTGTCCCGGAAGAAACCAAGTTCATTCATTCAAGAATCAGCTTCTAAAAGTGAATAGTCTCTGAGAAAAGTTGAGCCAAGATAGAAGAATAAGAAGATGGAGAAAATTGGAGATTTTGCATGTTTGTGTTTGTTACTTTAGCGATGTTTTTAAGCCATGTTTTTGGGCACATTAGAATGGTAATATAAAGAGCTAAATAGTAGCTTTAGAAGCCTTTTAGTGCTAAGCGCTCAGTTTTTACAGTTATTCGTGTGAATATTTGTATTGCGCTAATGGGCCATCCATGCCATTCTTGTGTACCCAGTACTACTGTACTGGAAATGCTTAATTACCATTAGACGTTAACACTTAGATCATTTCAAATTGCTAGAAGAAAGACACTAACGATAAAAATCAGGAAATGCCTTGTATGATACAATACACACAGTATTTGCAGACAAAATTGTATAAACTACACCATTTACCAGTTACACAAAATCTCAGAAGCATATAAACAAAATTACACTTTAAATTCAAATGTAACCATAATTAGAGTTCAAAGTACACATCCACTGGCATTGATTTGCTGCATCCTTCCACATCCTCTGTGCAGCAGTGGACAGCAAAGTCAGCTCAAAATGTCACCTCAATGACTTTTACTCTATGAAACTTTACATGCGATGTGGCTGCCTATAAGTGCTCAGAAATTTGTGACCTGTCAAGCGAAAACCTGACGTTTGGGAATTTCCGTAAATTTGAGTTAGCTGTCCACTGCTGCACAGAGGATGTGGAAGGATGCAGCAAAACAATGCCAGTGGATGTGTACTTTGAACTCTAATTATGGTTACATTTGAATTTAAAGTGTAATTTTGTTTATATGCCTTCTCAGAAAGTGCATATCAAAATTTGATGCGCATAGCTAGAGTAGTTTTCCAGGTATAGCTGTTGCAAGCAGCCTTGCCTCCACTCGTGGCTCCCTAGAAAAACGGCTGTAAACTTGTTGCTAGGTAAGTCCGTATACTCTCCGTATCATATTAATGCACCTATCAATGTAATGCCCCACCCCCTCTCCCACTCTTACGTGGGGCATGGTAGGAGAATTGACGTCGAGACTGGTCCCCAGTGAGGGGCATTTGATATTTCCGTCCACTATTTGTTGTATGTTCTGCATATGTACATGTACGGATTCTCTCCACGTGCTGAGTTTTTAAACTATGGAGACTGACGCTAGGGCTACTGCCGCAGCTGATGCTGCCACTCACACTACTACCACTGTCTCTGACACTGCTCAAAACTCAAGTACGCCTACAGAGACCAGGAAAGTGCTTGTTCACCTTGGTGCAAACAGTCGTGTGGTGACATTGATCGATGCTGATTTGAGAACAGCTATTTTGCAGACCTTTCACGATGTTCCTTGTGTACAGGAGGCATCTGGTTTTGTGATCCAGATAAAGGACGCAGATTGGGGGGAGTTTATAGATTTAGAAGAGGGCCAGAAGATCTCAAACCGCTCTGTGTTGAAGGTTGTACCCCAGGTAAATAGTAGTTTTTGATTTTTATATTGAAAAACACAAGTCTCATCTGAATGACTATGTCCAAAAAGATACACCAAATACACATTTTATTTTGTTTGAAATATAGACTCAAACTGCTACTGACCATCCTTCACCTGTTGCTGAAGAGTCGGCTCAGGTGAGTTTGATATTCAGGCTATGTACATGACTGTACATACTACTTTGAACTCTGCTCTTATCTTGTAGCCAAGTACACAGAATTCAAGCACCGAGTTCCTTGCTGCCCCAAGTGAGTGTGTATTTGCATGCATATGTCCACCTCATGTTTGTGGCATGAACATGTACTTGAGTAAACTATAAACATGCAATCTAGTGGGCAGGTTTAGACTTGTTTTTTTTTTTTTAACCCTTTCTTTAATAATTGCTTTGATGTTTAGGTCCAAACAACACTTGTTGCTTCTGGTGATGGAACAATGCAGGTTTCTTCAAATCTTGCAATGGTAAGCCTGTTTACACACATCTGTAATAAGTCCAATGTCCATTCATTTTTCCCCGAGTGAGTCTCTCTCTTCCTCTCTCTCTCTCCCTGTGTGTGTGTGTGTGTGTATGTGTGTGTGTATGTGTGTGTGAGTGACATTTTCATTTTGCCATGTATATTATTGTTTATAAATGCAGTGTAATGCTGGCCCTAGCCATCCCCTCAGCCAAGAGTACATAAAACAAGAAGCCAAGATATATGGTCGAAAAAATCCATCAAGGAAGCTTACCCGGTATCAAGAAGAAATTAACTCAGCAGCAGTGGATTTAGCTACTCAAAATCCAAATCTCCTTCGCAAGGAAGAAAGGCAACAGCTGCTAGATCTTGCACGTAAGAAAGTGAATGTGTATTATGACTTCAAAATAGGAAAAAGTCATTCAAAGAAGCTAGGAAACGCCCCAGCACCCAAACGTCCCAAAACTTCTGAAGGTTTAAGATCCAAACATTGGTTGTATACCGCGTGTACAAATTTATTTGCGCACGCATAAGGAACTAGATGGAAGCTGAAAAGCTACCTTCGCTTGTCACTTCAGCTATTGAGTCTGCATTCTCCTCCGGACATAGACTGTCATGGAAAATCCAGGAGAACCATTCTGGTTTGCTGATACAGCTTGTCTGGAAATCCAGCAAATTGCGAAGCAGAATGGTGGGCTCTAATTTGACTGCCTTTCAGGCTAAAAAGGCTCCTTCTCGTAAGAGTAGAGATGCTGAACGTCTGAGAAGATTTAATGCAGCGAAGGTCTCCGAGTCTCAAAAACTCCAGGCTGCTATGAATGATTCCTTACCCTCTTCTGCTGCCGCTGTGAATACTGAACCAGTGGTGAATAGTGATCACGAGGGCTCCCCACTGATTTTGAATTCTTCCTCTAAATCTTAAACACAGTGTGGACCATGTATGCATGCACGCATGTAATAATAGTGTTAAGTTTTAGTTGATGCATGTTTAACATTATACACGTTAATCTGCACATCCATACATGTCTATAGGCAAAACTGTTAATCTCTTGAAGGATGCATGATGTCAATTACGAAGAGATGAATTCTTTGCTACCAGATATCAATGATCAGAATTCCATTTCAAGGTACATATGCATATATATAATCAATATTATTGCATGCGTGGGCATGCATGCTTTAATTTTATGTTCATACATGGCGGTGTATTAACTTATTTTTGCATGATGTGCATTCATACAGACCTAACTGGATTGAAATTTTTGGTCAACGTTCCCATCACTCATGCAGATTTTGTTCACTATAGCTGGCAGGATGATGATGATTTGCCCCTCTTTGGCAGAATTACTCACCTAATGGTAGTTGGAAATATTCCCCTGCTAAGTTTAGATGTGTACAAAACGGAAGGAATAAACAGTCACTTGTCTACATATTCAATTATGCATACACACTCAACCAAAATTGTTTTGTTGTCCACTCTGTTTAACTGTGAAATTTATTATAGTCACATGTGCCCAGGAGACAGAAGACTGTACATTGTCATGAGAGCACATGTTCCTAACACAAACATATCATTGTAGATTTATTGCCGATGGACAAATTAAATTAAAATTTTTAAATCCTTTTTACATACAAGCTACGTATTATACTGTATACACCTCAAAATGTAGACTATAACTGCCAATTTTAGTTACTATAATAATAATTATTATATTCTAACAACGATCGTGGCATCGGATACATGCATCTCATAATTACAGTAAGTACATGTTACAATAACATAATAGTACATAGTCACATTTTAGCCATTTATAGATGTCACTCTGACATATATTAATAATTATAATTACAATGAATGATGTTACATAAACTAACTACACAAGTTTACTTAGTACATGCAGCTGCATGTGTTAATAACAAACAGCATGTCATAATTACAGTAATTGCCATGTTACAATAACATTAAACTATAACAGTATTACAATAACACAGTAAACTGTTACAGTAGCGATTCGCACGCCTGACATAATTGTTATAATAATTGTGATATACGTGGATTAACTACTAATATGTTAAAGCAACACACAGAATTTCATAATTACAGTATACTTCTACGTTACAATAACATTAATATTAAAGTAAGAATGTTATAATAGCATAGTAAACTGTTAAAGTAACCATACACATGTCATTCTAACATACTAATACACATAATAATAATATTAAAGTAAGAATAATACACATAATACATAATACACATAATAATAATACATAATAATAATACATAATAATAATAATAATACATAATACACATAATAATAATATTAAAGTAAGAATGTTATAATAGCATAGTAAACTGTTAAAATAATAATACACATGTCATTCTAACATACTAATGTTAGAATATTATATTATGTTAGAATAAATTTTGTATGTTGGTAGAGCATAAAGAGAAAACTATATATATATGTGATAATAACAGAGTACCATTGTTAGCATGATTTATGAATGTTACGACGACATATGCTTGTTACAATGACTATCAATCATAATAAATTCGTCACTATAACAAACCAGTTTTTTCTGTGTGTCGAGCTGTATTTTATGGTATTCGTACAGAGACAGACAGAGTGCAGCAATACATGAGAGATCATAGTTGTTGAACAAGCATACAATCAGTTTTGTATACGGTTGCTGCTAAAAAGGTGTGTGAAACATATATCTGCTTTAGGCTAGTGTATGGGGTCCATTACAACCTATTCAACACGATTAAGGCAAAGTTTGTAGATGGTGTACTCTTAAACCAGCATGGTCGTCTGGGGATTGGTCAAGAAAGTGCTGAGAAGATACGACTAGTTAGTTGGCTTCAGTTGTTTGTGGAAAAAATTGGAGACAAAATGCCCTCATGTACAGATGTACAATTACCATCTTGTCTAACCAAACTTGATGTATATATGCATTGGCAGTTAACGATGTAACTCAAGGGGGGCTCACATGTTGCAGCCAGTCCACATTTTATAGTGTTTGGTCCTCGGAATTTCCCCATGTTAAAATTCCCAAGGTACAGTGTAATTTTTTTTTGCATGCGTGCTGTGTGAATCAGGCAAATAGCTGTCAACAGAAGCCTTAGAAGCCTTAGAGTTAGAAGCCTTTTTAGTGCTAAGCGCTCAGTTTTTGTAGAGTTATTCGCGTGAATATTTGTATTGCGCTAATGGGCCATCCGTGCCATTCCTGTGTACCCAGTACTACCGTACTGGGAAAAATGGAACAAAACAGGAAGCTCAGAAATATATACAGCAAGTGTTGTAACAGAAAATACATCACTCAAGGAAGTAGTTCCAGCATCAGTTCTGTGCGAAGAAAAGTCAATTTGTTCATATAAAAGAAAACACTTGCTACAGCATTTTGAAACTCCTCCAGCCAAACAGATTGCTAGAAGTAAATCACATTCACCAGCTATATTTCGGTATCGTCACTCTGGATAATGAGGCTGTATTATGTGATCTTCAAGAGCACCCACTAGCAATTAATTGGCAAGGACCACAATGTTCCAGGCTCGAATTGTTGCCAAATTGTTAAAGAATTTGCCAGAAAATCCAACATTGACACTGAAAGGTTAGACGGAAGGATACCAGGAACCAGAAGTAGAATGAGGAAGAGATTGTATACATGGGGGAGAAATCTCGATCAGCAGCAACTCGTCCCACAGCCATTTCAATCAAAGAATCATGGAGGGAAATGGTTAAAACAGGAGAAATATCACTCCATGGGTGTTCCATGTGTACCTTTTACTGTCAGGGTGCATCATTGTTGATGGTAATTTTGAAAAAAAAAAGAAATTGTCATCATAGGTTGTAAATTCTACTGAAAGAAGTTCGAGAGTTAGCTAGGCATGCAGGAGGTCATGTGTTTTGAACAGGGACAGTAAGATTGAAACAATGTCAGAGGAAGAGCTCAGAATGCAAAATGAAAACTCATTTCAAGCTGATTCAACTTAGGAATGTCAGTATGGAGAAACTACGATACATCTTTATCGTGGAGCCGACTCCACTGAGCAACAGGAGATGAGTGAGAAGTTACTCATTTTTCTCAAGGGTTCCAGAGCAAAGAAGGAACTTCTCCGTGAGCAAGAACCTACATTGTATGAAGAGTTCCAGTTGACTTGGTGTGTCAGGAATAACCATATGGTGCGTGGTCTACCATCATACATTTTTTTCCTCGTGTGTTGTTATGAGAAGGGGTGCCCACACCCACAGTGCATGCATGGTCCACCTCCTACTACTAAGACATGGTACCCTGGAGGTCCTTTAGTATCTCAACTTCCCCTACCCTTTCCAGACCCTGACCGTCCATGGGGTGGAACTGATTGTGCCACTTGCAAAGGGTTTTGTTGTGGACACTACAAGATTGTAATGGTGACGTGCAGTAACCACACAGCCTCTTTGATGTCAAAACCACCATGAGTTGTACTTAAGGAAGAATTCACTAAGAAAAAGAACATCCCAGATTTGGATAGTATTGCGAAACAAGTGCTGTTGCCAACTGAAGAGTGCCGAATTTGGCTGGACCATTTGCAAACCTTTTTGGACAATCGTCGTCGAGGAGCACAAAAAGCTGCTGTTACTCGAAGGGCTAGAAGACATGTGCAGGTACTATTCAAGTAGAGACCCCTCAATCACAGGTATGGTGTGTGTGTGTGTGTGTGTGTGTGTGTGTGTGTGTGTTTATCATTAATGTTTTCCTATCAATAGATTTCCTCAGCATCCCATGTGTCAGATAGTGAACAGGAGTATTTCTGTGGTGGCTGTGGAGTACAGTATGAGAAGGAAACTGAAGAGTCTGAGCTATGGATACAGTGTAGTCTCTGTGAAGCTTGGTACCATGGAGTATGTGAAGGCTTAACCTCAGCAACTATTCCCTCAGAAGATGAAGAGTATCTATGTCTCAAATGCAGAATGTAGCTTTTTTTTATTTTGTAACAAAAAATGTACCTAAACACAACACAATATTATTACTTTGTTCTATACAAACAAGATAAATAGTAAAAAAAAAAGGGGGAAAAGAATGTTTCAGCAAATCTCTTGTGTCAAGACAAGGGATGCAGTAGGGATACAATGGGGATTTGACAGAAAACCAATGCCCCGAATAGGGGGAATTGATATTGTGGTTAGTCAAATCCCCCACTATTCCCGACCCTGTGATGGGAGGGGGGGGGGCATTACATTGATAGGCGCATTATGTCCACTTCTCACCTTCTTTTTTCTAGTGTTTCTGACATGGTTCAACTGTCAACTTAAGAGCACGAAGCTCNTTGCATGTGTACATGGTTGTGAGTTTAAGGTATTGCCTGCGGTCGGAGAGAGAAGGAATGTTGAGAAGTCTAAGCATGTCCACATAACTGATATCCCATTGTTTTAGACAGACTTTGCATGCAAACTTTTGTACTGGTTCAATCTTGTGTATAAAGTTGTTGGTATGTGGATCCCAAAGTTGACATGCATACTCGAGGTGAGGTCGGATACAGGTAAGATATATATACATCGTAAAGTGTTAGTGTCTGCCCAAGAGGAAAAGCGTCTGTACATGCAGCAAACCAACCAATTTCCTAGTTTTATTACAGATGCATTCAATATGTGACCTGTCAAGCGAAAACCTGACGTTTGGGAATTTCCGCGAATTTTGAGTTAGCTATTCCACGTATATCTAGGCCTTCTCAGGAAGCGCATATCAAAATTTGATGCGCATAGCTATAGTAGTTTTCCAGATATAGCTGTTGCAAGCAGCCCTGCCTCCACTCGTGGCTTCCTAGAAAAACGGTTGTAAAGTTGTTGCTAGGTAAACTATGGGCGGTCCGTATACTCTCCGTATCATAATTAGATCGTGTACAGTACATGCTGAATATTACCACAAACAGCCACGTGGCCAGTTTAATTATTTAGTGAGAAGCGAGTAGCTAGGAAAGAAGACCCAGGAGAAGGCTACTGGACTCGTGGAGGTAAGCGCTTGCTAGTAAAGTGGTAGATTCTATGTAGAGTAAGTTCTAGGAACTAAGATAAGCCTCAGAATAACCTGTATGCGATCGCGTACAGGGTGAGGCAACACCCACGAGCAGAAAGCTGCTCTATGTGGGCGCTTGAATTAGGCAAGCATATCAGAAGCTTTAGCTGATCTCTCTGTGCATGTGCTGTACCAAAATTCTGTGAACAAAAGCCTATAAAGCAGAAACTACACTGAACAATAATTCATTTTTAACAGCAGCTGCCTATCTCATTAATATTCGCTACGGTCTGTTGCACAGCATAGCAACTGTTCTCCGTGTTAGCAACTAAATAGAAAAGAACTAGGCTGGTATTACTGTCTATATCTCTGCAACTGAAGCAGCTCCACCCCTCAAATTTTGCGTGGAGCATGCTGAAATGTAGCGCAACCCATCCGTGCACTAAAAAAAAAATTCGCGCAAAAACGCGAATTAAACTAAAACCGCATTTTACTCGAAAAACAATAATTTCCCAAACGTCAGGTTTTCGCTTGACACGTCACATATAAGCACACCAGGAAATATTAGATGAGATGTTTATACCAAGATATTTGTAACTGTCAAACTGTTGGAGTTTTTCCATATTAACAAAGAGACCAAAAGGAGGTTTACATGGCTGTCGTTTTTGTGATGCGATAACGTATTTACATTTTGCGGAGTTCAGATTTATAGGTAACATGCGAAAATGGCTTGGTGTATTTCATTGATATCATCTTGCAGTTCAAAGTAATGTTCTGATTTCTCTACTATCTTGTACAGCAATATGTCGTCTGCATACATTAATTGTTAGTTTGCAACCACTTGATAGAGGCAGAGCAGATATATGATTAAGGTTCACTTTTTTCAACACTACAGTGTGGAAACTACAATAAGGTTCACTTTTTCAACGCTACAGTGTGGAAACTATCAGAGACTGGTTAGTCTGTACAAAAAGGTTGAGTAATGGCTACATGCGCTGCTGGAGGCTAGTGCGCATGCGCATAAAAACCACGTGGATAGAGAATGACCTTTGAACTCTATCTGCAAAGATGGCTGCATTGTAGTACATGAATTTATACGCTAGGTTTTAAAGCTTTCTATAGTTTTTGTTTAGGCCTATTTATGATGAAAACGAGTATCAAGAATGTAGTACCCATGAAAAGAACTTATACTTTGTGCCGTCAAAGTTGGCTCAACACACTCTGATTTACTGGAAATCCTTTTCAAGTAAGTCAGTAAGGAAATAAGTAAGTAAGTACATAAGTTAGATGAACAATAATGGCACTATGGTGGCTTCCCACTAGCGCTCTCTACGAGTGCTGCGGAAAGTTTTTGTGAGTTCTAGGCCTTGCATGCAGTTGGTAATCTGTCATTGAAAGCTTCTGAGCAACTTTGAAGGTTTAATTTTGTTTGACTAGATTTTTATGGTGGCCAACATTTTGTATTGTGTCTATGGGACAGTCGGCCCATTCCTACTATATACGTACTACCGTATACGTATGATAAGATACACACGAGTTTTTGAGAGGTTTCTAAAATCCTCAATATTATCATTGTCTAGATGTAGCTGCAACATAGTAACAATTTCTCCCTGGAAATCAGGGTCAATTGGTGGATTTTTACTTTTAAGGGAACCAAAAGTAAACATATATTTAATAGTTCTCGCTCCACATTAGACTGTTCAGCTTCACTCAAATGTTTAATGTCCAAGTATGGAAACAATTCATTAACACTACTGGAGCTATAAAGTTTTAAAAGATACTGAATTCTAGCTACGTACATTAAAATAGACTGAAAATGATACCTTGAGTGCATGGAGTTCTAACTTAAAAATGGCTAAATATTTTCTTAACAAATTCCCGAGCGATCTAAAAAACGACTGAATTGTGGAGGTTTTGAGATCACTGTCTTAAAAACTACTAATTNCGGAGTAGTATGCAAACGTTCCCGGACGTGGTACCCGCGTATCAACAAAAAACGTCACAAAACGTCATTATTTTTATTTTTAGCAACAAAACACCGCTTATATAGTGACACAGTTCCTTTAACATCATGATCATTAACAGCACTATTTCTCTCAAACAAACATTCATTAACATTAATATCACTACTAAAGGCAACAATAGCTCCTCCTGATAGTACAACTTCTTGTCTCAATGGATATCTAGGCTTTCTGAATGCAGTGAGGTGGATGAAAGAGCTCCTCTCAAAAGTTGCACTACTGACATTCCTCAATTCCATTCCGTGTCCATCTTGAAATTTACAGTCCTCCACCCACAGTTGGTTTATTGATCTCACAGAGTTCTCCCGGCAGCCACTGAACTCTAGACCACTAACACTGACCTCAGATATGGTGGCAAAATCAAAGCCTGAGGAATTTGTACATGTAACCATGGCAACTGAACTAGGGGAGGAGTTTGTAGGTGCAACTCGTAAGACCAGATTGCTGACATTTTGTATTCGAATTAAGATGTGAATGAAGAGTGTGATGACCAGGCTCAAAGATCAGGCTAATGTTAGAGTTAATGGTAGTAGCTGGGAACTGGGCATATTGAGTTAGAGTCAAGCAGTCTTTATCCAAGGGGGGGTGGTCAGTGGGTGTGACAGGAAGTGATCCACTACCAGTAGGTGTGGTCTTAGTGTGACAGTGGGTGTGGTCTGGTAACATATGGTATGTTTGACTCACAGCTGACACCAATGAAACGACTAAGGTGGCTAGTAAGAATTGCACTGCTGCCATTTTCAGTTTGGTGGTTTACTACTTTGATGTCTTGTTATACAAGTATAATAAAAATTTTATAAAAATGAGAAGTGTAGGAATGGGCAGTGCGGTAAAAAGCAATGAAACAAGGCAAGTCTCTGAATTTCGGCACATGACTACTTCATTTTCATGAGTCAATTACAAGTTTGAATTCCATCATTCAATGATAATTGTCAGCCATTTGGCTCATGATTCAATGCAAGCAATCACTTGATTAATTTAGATAAAGTAACAAGCATGTAGAGTGTAGGTACACAGTAGCGTATGAGAGTTGAGTACAAAAAATGAAGTAGTCATGTGCCGAAATTCAGAGACTTGACTTGTTTCATTGCTTTTTACAGCACTGCCCATTCCTACACTTCTCATTTTTATAAAATTTTTATTATACTTGTTCATTCACTTTTTTAAACACTAAGGTGCTCAATTGCATGGAAAGAATCTCATACAGCAGAGACTGGTCAGTCTCTACAACACGAAATGTGTATTTGATGCGCATGCGCATTATATACCACGTGGTATATTGACGACCTTTACCTATGTCAATAGGCTAAATAAAAAGTACAGTATTTTATATCGAGAGTTTCAAAGCTCCCTAGATTTTGTTTGCTGCCTTTTTGCCAGCAAACGAGTCGAAAAGGACGTACATATGGTCAAAGTTGGCTCAATGCCTTTTGTTTGTCTGGAAATCGCGTTCAAGTAAGTCAGTTAGGAAGGAAGGAAGGAGAACAAAATTGCACTGTTGTGGCTTCTCGCCAGCGCTCTCTCCAGAGTGCTCCAGAAACTTTCTGCCTGTTTTCTTGGTTAATACAGTAAGCAAACTGTCTGGGGGAGGCTATTAAATGCATTTGAAGGCTTAGCTTTCTTTCCCTGAAAGTTTACAAGCATGAACATTTTGTATTGTGTCAATGGGACAGTCGGCCCATTCCTACTATACGTACTACCGTACGTATGATACAATGTGTCACTGTACGTGTTGTGGCATAGCTATGTGTGTATAAATGTTATGGTGCAGTAGTGGGTTAACTTTTGTAAATGTAATACTTAATGTAGTATGTGATACTGAATCTCAATAAGTCAACTTGATTAAACCTTAAATTACCCTAATTTGTTATTTAATAAATTATTATAACTTAATTTATGTGAATGATCACAAAGTTTGTTTATTAATTTTTAGCTCTGAATGAATTTTCTCGTACTGTAGTAATTTGTTAATTACCATTATTGTAATACATGAAGAATAAATAATTACTTATACTTATACCAAATCTAACTTAATGGCTTACACTTAATTGAGACTCTCTGTATTCTGTAACCAGGCTATAGAGGCAGATCGAGTACGTGTGCTGCTATGGTAGCTTGTTTTTGTTGAAGTTATCCTTATTATCTTTGTTTTGTTATATCAGTTGACATGAGCTTCTTTCAAATGGTTTGCTCTCTCTCTTCTGTGATAACTCCCAAAGCTGCCCCTAGCAATTGATCTGTCTGAGAGAAAAGATAGATAATGGTTTTAATGATTGCCAACATACCATGGAATAGTAATGTATCACTGCATGCACTGAGTTATATGCACAATTCAATCAAGATAATAAAGTTATAACTTTTACTTTAAACTTTTTCTGCAGCTGGTGTCAGTATGCTGCATGGCTGCTACAAAAGTCAACCATTCACTGAAGTACTCTTATTTTATTTTATGTCTCAGAATATTATTTTTACATACATGGTAGTCACAAATTCCATAGCAAATCCGATTGGTCAACTATATCTGTCTATTTATACATACACTGATATAAAGACGTCATACACTAATATAAAGACGTCATTTTGAAAAATTCCTTATTTATTGGGAAATTTAATGCTACACAGTTCTCCCCCAATAGTACAAGGAAGTCATTTGTATGACATTATGATGGTATGGTAAACTTTACCTTGAATTAAGGCCCTGAACAATTAGACTATGGTCAATATAGGGTACAGAGTCCAGTACTGACATACCCTGAAAGTCAGTCTATGTACTGCATTGTATGAGTAGAGATACCATAGTAATTTTACCTATAGTACTACCAGTAGTAGTACCACCATGTCATTTGCCGCAAAGTTTACAGTTGAATGCAGTCCCCTAAATACCTCTATAATTTTGAGAACGTTATGATCAGTATACATCAAAAGATCTTTACATGTCGAAGTCACAATTTAAACTACTAGTGGCATGCAAGCATGGAGTGGGGCGAGCACGAGCAAGCCCATGCGCATAGAGTTTTGCATGTGGGAATAGACTCGTTGCAGGCTCTCCCCTATATAATACTCACTGTGAAAGGGGAGCCTATAGTAGGTTATGTGGGAATGAGGCTAGTGCATATTGTTTGTTATAGCACTGGTGAAAGAGTATATGGCATAATTATACAAGAGACACTTGACTTGGCTGAATTCAAGTGGTTGTTGACAGAATTAATACTTGTTGATTTCTTTGATCATGAGTCTGCAGTTATTCTCATTACTTCTCAGGCAGGACTCCATTGATTCTCTCTTGCCAGTTAACAGTTACTCTCCAGGCCACCTAGTACGCCCGGGGTTTCAGCATCATGCATGCCTTGAATCTTAGCAGCTAGCTGTTGTATCAGTTCTGAGTTATCAGTCGGCAGTTCGATAGCTTCTCGGACTCTGAGCTCAGGGTTTTGCAGTTTAGAGCCTCTCACTGATGGCTGCTCTAGCTTCTGCTCTTGTTATCCAGTAGTAATATTGACATCCATCCATACACCCAAGGCAACATTACTGCAGTAGTTTCAAGCTGTGAAACTATTCAGTTTGCTTGCTGGTTTTATACATGGCCACTGCGTATAAATAATGTGTGCTATGATTTTAGCTGACAAAACATAGTGATACAGTAAGCTTACCTTCGTGTAGGTTGTTGCCACCTGTAGTAAAATGTGCTTTAGCTTTTCGCCGTGCTTATCTTACATAGACACTTCCAGTCCAGTCCAGTTCAGTTCTCAGTCCTTCAGTGGCTTTCTGTTCGGTGTGCGCGCGCGCGAGGCCAGTGTTGACAATTTTCAGGGCTTTGCAATTTTTCATAGACACGTGGCATGGCATGCGGTTAATTTGAAACAATTAGAATATAGTTCGTATTTACGGAAAGCGGTCGGTCGGACGATTACATCACTATATATATATACAGACATACAAATCCCTCGTTCGACACGCTTATGTGGGGCTCGCTCATGCTCGCCCCAATTAAATCATTTTAAAGATTACTTCACACTGATCTCGATGGTACCTCAATATACAACATACCTAGACTGAGATCATGACAGCCTGAAATGTAATTTTAAAATTTAGTATGAAATTTCTGTCAAAGAAGACATAATTAATCTATCTATGTTCATTCTTCCATCAATTTGTGTGTTGTACTGCAAGCTTAATTCCAGATCTATTGCAGTCCTAGTATGGCCTATATGGTCCTGACTCCACCAAGACCTTCGGGGGCTGCTACCATCTTGGAAGGGTCTTCTGAGCCGAAAATAAACCAGACATTGCCATCTCACTGCATTACCAGGTGGGTGTGGTCACTGTTTACTTATTGTGTCCTTCTAAGAAGCTAATACCTTGTAAAGTATCCTAGCTCCATTTCATTGTAAAAGATGTATCCTACATCAGTAAATCACTAACAGCCTATTTACGTCAGTAATATAACAGTTCTTTATGGGCTGGTCACATGAAGTGAAAGTTTTATGAGAAAAAAATTGATGTTTTGGTCTATGGACCTTCATCAGTTTTGATGAGAGGACACAAATAAATATTGTCAAGTTTATCTCCTCCACATGTTATGTTTGAATGGAAGTAAGATATCACTCTCTGACAACCAGCTGCATAATTTAAGTGATTTGTATACATACCGTACATACATGTATACATTAGGTGATCTCCATTTGAAGTGACCACCTATCTGTGCTGGTGTCTCAGTTGGAGCAGTCCCTCAGCTCTTCTCACTCCAGCACTGTGTGAGCCGCCTTGACACCACCACTGGACTAGGAGAAGGGGGGAGCCAGCTAGACTAAAAACTCAACACCCTCTCTCTACCTACAACTAAGTAACTACTAAACTCCCATACAATAAAATACACTATAAATGTGTAGTCTCGTCTCTTCTCAGATAATAAGGAGGTAGGGACCATTTAGTCCATGTTACTAGGTCAAAGATCAGGGCCTTGGTACATGGCTACACTAAATATACATGCCAATTGTTTTTCATGTATTACCTATCTCTAGGTTAATACTCATATCTCAGTAGACCTGCTCAGTCTATGCGTGTGTGTGATTAGCTAAAATTAATGTTAAGTTAATTATTGACATTGCTTCTCTTCAGGATTATCAATAGTTGCTGCTTGGGTATCGTAAGAATCTTTAGGTTGGTATAACCAAGAGTGTATTAAAATTAATGATATTCACATTTGATACCCACTTAACTTACATGGATTGTCATGTCATTCAGTTGAAATGTGTGTGCAGTACTTCATGTATGTTGTTGTGTACTCTCCTTAATATACACTCTTGTGGTAACTTATACATTTTTAAATCAACCCATGCATGTCCATCTAGTTTGAGATTATGTATACCGGTAGAAAAAATCGAACAACTTTCTAATTATCCAACTGATTTCCAAATTTCAAGGACCATTGATAATTAAAGTACTTCCTCTCCCTATTCTTTGATTGCTTTTTCCAGCTTCCTACACCTTACCAGTCACTATTAGCTATTTTGTCCCTTAAGAAAAGTAGTAATCTTGTTATTTTACATCCAGTGGCATTCTCAGACTAGATGGACTTTAAAACTAGACACATTGAATATTTCATGGTGGTNTTTCTTTCTGTATGTTTAAATGAGGAGCTGTGGAATCAAATTGTGTTTGGTATAGTATGATTGTGTGTGTGTGTGTGTGTGTTATCTTTCTCTCTCTCTCTCTCTCTCTCTCTCTCTCTCTCTCTCTCTCTCCCTCTCTCTCTCTCTCCTAATGCATGTCAGCATCAATTGTCTGATGCTGACCATGCAGTATCTCTCTCAGGCCCAGTGGTCAGTGTTAAAGACTCCAAACTGTGAGGTCTGGTTAAACGGTCTTCAAAGAAACCTTGGCCAACTAGCAGCCACTAAGATCAGATTCTCTGAAACAAGGAAACACTTTCTGAAGATGTGAGTTTCTGTTTGATTATTTTAGTTATCCATTCTTATAATTGGAGAGTGAAATGCAAAGATACCTATAACGGTACCCTAAAGCCTTGGTTCTAAGAGTCCAAAACATTGTCTAGCTGCTCTAAAACGGCAACAGTTGGCCATTAGAATGATCAGATTAAAGAGATTTTTTATTTAGTATGAAAATTGAAAAAAACTGACCATTTGTTGTCAAAATTGCACTAGATCGGTTATCCATGATTTCGGTACAAATATAAATTCAGTAATAAACTACCCTTTACGATCTCTTCACACTGATAATGGTACAAATCCCAGCTCGATACGATGTACGTTTCTATAGCAGCAGCAGCTAGTGAAATTGTGCAGGTTAGCCCATGGGCGTCAAACTAGTGTAATGGCCCTTTATGATTATCCTTGCCGTACATATGACTGTATTTTTCATGTGAAATACTGAGATTATTGTTTCAGAGGAAAACTTTTTTTGGAATAAGGCAGCAAAAGATTATGGTACAAACTAAAGCTGTCTACTTGCAAACTAGCATAATTTTTTTGTGTTCAATAATTGGGGATTTTAAACAAGCACAAACACTATAAAGTATAAATAAGTACTAGCAACACTACAAGAGTGTTTCCTTATTTGTACCTGTATAGCTGACTAATGAGCATTTTTAAAGTAGCACAAAAGATAAAAGTAAGTGGTTGCTTGTGAAGACCCACTTGGTACAGAGCTTTGAACAATTAATAACAATGTCATAAACTAACAAATGAGCATAAAAGCAACTATGTAGCTAGTATTACATTTTTGCATTTATAGTAATGTAGTTAAGTTGTTGTTATAGAAGTGATTATTGATAATACTTAAGAGCTTGGTATGATTTAACTTTAAATTGATCAATGACATCAGAAAATAGTCATAATTATCATGGTGATCCTCTAGTGCCTGGAGACAAATGTAGAAAAGTAGAACAAATCATTTCAATGATACATGAAAGTTTGTTACAATTTAAGTTCTGTGAGACTGATGTTGATAGTGGAAACTGGTGTTAGTGTTCCAATGTTCCCTTTCAGTTTCAAATTTCTCATGTCATGACCTGTTAAAGGCGCAGTCGCACGGAAGTAAACTTACGTGACGTAATGAAGCCGTATTGTGCACTTAATTCCTGCGCGCAGAATATAGACCAGCGCTAATAAGAGTCTCCAGGCTCTTCAAATACAGCCAATGCTCATGAAAAGCTCTAGTTTTACTCTTCGCTAGTTTGCTAGCTTACCCAGCTACTTTTTTTCCTAACTGCACCGGTTTTCAACGCTAAATCTACGCGTTCTCGATCGCAAACACGTGGACAAATAATATGCGATTCTCCCTAACTATGCGAAACAATTACATTCCAATGACATATTTCAACCAATCAGATTGAGTTTTTGATTTTTGGGCCCGGAATTCAAAAAAAAATGGCGCCGTAATTACTTCCGTGCGACTGCGCCTTTAAGGCCAATAATTTATTTCCTTAATAATTATTGATCAATCACACAGCTGAAAAAAACATGAATTAGATGGCTGATATACAACAAATACTTTACTTAGAGCTAATACCAATGGTACTTTAGAACTCTATGATCAATGTACTTTATAAGGATTCACAACTAGTTGCCATAGTTACCTTCATAAATAACATTATCATTGATATTCATAGACGCAAAACAACGAATCCGTTACAGAAGGAACTTGGCGTAGTGCAGAGTTTGGCATAGTGCATGTTAGTTAGCTCATAGTCTGTACTAAACATTCTTATCTGGCTTTTCTTGCAATTCAATAGTATATAGCGCTAGAGTACAGTGTGAATTTTAGTGGAAACTAGCCGTACTTACCAAAATATTACCTTATGCCATCACGCTTTGGTCAGGAATTTTCGGAAAAACCAGATGGATTCTTTTAGTATAGTCTTCTAGCATCACTTTAATCTTTGTTTCAAATTGACTCTCTGCGCTAGTATCTTTTGTACTGGAATAACCATTATTACTAAGAGGTCTCTTTCTCAACTCTCCATGAGACTAAGCTCAAGCACCATGCATGCCCACACAATATTGCGTTTAGTACTGACGATCTTTATCTACTAATTATTAATTTTATGATATTCATTGTAGTTTTCATGACATTGTAGGTTGGTTAGCATAAAGCTGCCACTACCTGGCAGCTCTATATAGTGTGCGGCGCCTGCTGCATGTATTTTGCTTGTAATACTAAATTTCTCTTTTCAATATCTTAATATACGACATGATGTTCTCTTCTTTGTATCATTATAGCTTCAATGGTTAAATTGCTAGTGAAGAGATGATTCTTTGACTCCCTGTCATTCTGTCTACTCACGGTGGTACTGTATATCCAGGACTATCGCAAATGTACTTTGAATCTTCTAACTATAATAGGCTTGTTTGAATGGTTGATAAGAGTTCCTCCAACGGTGATTAGCGATACAAAAATGATTAATATAAGTATTAAAATTTGTAAAAGAATAAAGCAAAGTGGACCAAACTGAAAAGGTACATGTGACAAACAGTATTGGGGGTGTGTGCATTAATTAATCAATAATAGTAAGAATTAAAACAAGGAGACAAAATAGAGCAACAGAATGATAGTGTGTGTGTGTGTGTCTGTGTAGTGCGATAAGAAACTGATATGTACTAATAACATTGAAACTCAAATACAAACTATAAACATTAATTTTACACAAGATATAAAACTAAGTAAATAAGTGTATGTATTTTAAGTTAGCGGAACTTGATACAATTGCAGTAAAATAGGGAAAGGTATATATTATATGAATATAGCATTTTTTCTTTTTTTCTTTTTTTTGAAGAAACAATACTTGGACATATAGCACAGCAAAAAAAGAGTATAGACTGTCTAAAAATAATGGCAGTGAGTTACTGAGAGAAAGAATAATAACAATAAACATTTATACTTACAGTTAATTATCATGAACAAGTCACAGACAAAATTTAGGCTCATACATACGGACAGACAGACAAACAGGTTGGAATAATTACAACAATAGCAAAACTTAACCATAAAACGTCAGGAAACAAAATTGTGGAGACAATGCTAAACAAATACAAATATTAAAACAGAACAGTAATGACTACAACTATACATGAGAACATAAAGTAGTGTGTGTTAGTGTGTTTGTTGAAAGTGTCACTTACTAGTCAGCTATGGCAATGAAGTCGTTGATTTCAGTTTCCCTCTCCATTCCAAACTTGTCACTATCTCTGGTGTAAGGATCAAGAAAAGTAGAAGAAAATATCAAGAGTTTTTGCTTTAGTTCAATGTGTAAAGGTGTTTTTTGCTCTTCTTCCTCGTCTAATCTAGTTTTATCAGATAACTCCTCAGATTCACTAATCAGTTTGCTTGAGGATTTGTTTTCATCTGAGGTTTGTTTGGTCATTAGTGAAGCTAAAGATGGTTCTGTGTTAGTCACTGACTCATTCTCTACTATTGTGGTTTCTTCTCTCTCTCTTTCAGGAATAGCTGCTGTGGTTGCCTTTTCCATATTCTCTAGTTGTTGTTGAGTTGGCACAGGGTCCACCACACTGTATGTGACCACAGGACGAGGAACTAGGATGATTTCATGATCAATGGGTCCTTGTTTGGTGAGTCGAAGCTTCATTTTGAGGATGAAGGAGTCAAGTTTGGTTTGTGTTTTCTTTGGAAGTACAAAACGGTACGTGTGATAGGTCAAGATAGCTACGAAGGTGATGAAAGCAATGCTGGTTGAAGTGTAGGCAAGAGACTCTTGATTTCCCTCACCAGATTTTAGAATGTAGAGAGAACCAAAAGAGAAAAAAATGAGGTTGATTATTAATGAGAAGTTCAGTACATCCAGTAACCAGGATTTGTATACTTTATTGTACAAGCACATTTTAAAAATTTGCAGGCATATCAATGTACAGAAGATAGCCAAGAGGTTATTTCCAGGATCTCCATTGATGTTAATGGCGGCTACAACATACAAGAACGCACAAATTAATAGCGGTAATCCAGTCCAATAGCGATGTTTGATATTGTAAGGAGCAAGATAAGCATCAATGAATGGATAAAGCCTTGCATTCTTGAAGATTTTTATCATCCTGTTTGGGCATCGCAGGAGCCACTGATAAGAGAAGAGGAAAGAGGTGTATACAATGCCCACCAGAAGAATAAGAAGACCTACTAGAAACAGAGGAATGTGCTTCCCTCTAAAGTAACGAATGTTGCCATCAATCAGCCATACTATCTCTTGTGAACCGTCAAGATTTTCCAGTATTGCTGGAGAGAATGCAGCTATGATGACACGGAGGCTTTTGGCATAAGAGAGTAGAATGAGAGTAGCTAATGTTGCCACTGGATTTGTTCCAGTAAAGAGTCTAGCAATTCTTGTAGAGTATTCACAACCAATGATCACCATGGTAACCAAGAATATGATGTAAATTGGGAAGGCAAGCTGTAGCCATTCTTTGACATAGCCATCCATTCCATCAAAGAAGCAGGTCACAAAACCAAAGTCTAGGTTGAGCCATGCAATGAAGATGGTGAAGAAATTGGGAGATTGAAATGGAAAGAAAGTGGCACGATTTGTTGTGAGGATGTTGGCATAGAATATGAGACCATTGATTGTTCCAACAGCTACTGTCAAGTTAAAAACCAGGAGAAAAGCAACTAGTGCTACACCAGCTAAAGCAAAGACAATGAGTAGAGCTAGCCAGTTGTTTGAGCAAGACAAGCAACGTGAACTACCAAGAGAGAGACTGAGACCATCCTTACAAGACCCACAAAGCTTGCCACTACGATTGAAAGCACACTGTACATCAGAACCATTGGGTGTGTTGAGGTTAATCCAGACTGAGGAGCTAGATGGATGGCAGTAGTCAAATGGACAATGAGGGTATATTAGATACAGACACTCATTTTGAGATTTATTTCTATAGCTAACAGAGCTTATCCAGATGTTGTCTTTCCTTTTGAGTGATGAGTTACTGGGATAACAACCATCAATATAGTCAGGATGTATGCATGGATCACATTCACAGCTGCAGTTAGATATATCATTTGTTCTAACAAAACCGACTGGGCAATTGCAGGGAGCAAATATCACATTAACCATTTTATGATAGCTACATGGACCCCCAGAATCCAACACTATCTCTTCCCTATCATGTGGGGAGGTTATGGTGAAGGTCAACTGTGTGCAGTTTGAGGTAGTGTCCTGAATATCTTGTTGTTTGTCTAGGTCACTTTCTTGTGAAGAAAGAGATACTCTCACAGATGCTTCCACTGGGTTATTAACATGGTCCACAGCAACAAGAGATATACTAAATGTCTCTCCCTTCCTTGGCATGACTTTGTTTACTGGTGTTGGTTTGTTACAATCTGCATGGTTGATCATTTTCATCACAAAAGCACAGCCCTACTGTTTTAGATGATATTTGTGATGAAAGGTTGCTTTCTTCAAGGTTGGTGATGTTGGTTAGGAAAGATATTGCATCTAATTGGGGGCCATGTCGATACTTCTCTTGCACATGAGTACTGAGTGTACATCTGTCTAAGAGCCCTCCATATATTGCTCCACCTGACATGTTTGCCGAGTTGTTTTCAAAGTTAATGTTTTGGGTGATTGTCAAGTCATCATCTTGAATATGTGAGACAATTTCTTGCAAGAAACATTCTCTAGAAAATGGTTGATTGTCACAAGAACTAGATTCATCTGAGATGAACAGTGCTCCACCATAGATAGCTAAGTTGTTTTTGAAGTAAATTTCAATATTAGATGTGAATTGATTCTTGCAGTCATTGCCTGACTCATTCCATTTCGTAAAACATTCTGAAACAGCTTTTTTCACGTAGAGTCTAGATCGCAGTTCCAAACAAATTCCGCCTCCTTCCTCAGCTCTGTTCTCAATAAACTTAAGTTGTCCTTCAGTCAGTCTTACTGTTGATCCAATAGTTGCATAGATTCCTCCTCCCTTTGTTTTAGCAGTGTTCTCTGATATGGTTGTGTTGCCAGTAAAGTCTAGCTCACTGTCATATGCATATATTCCTCCACCAGACAGTGCTGTGTTGTGGGCTATAGTTGTATTCCCATGTGTATTGATTCTGCTCCCATGCAATAGAATAGCTCCACCATGTCCATTGATTACGACATTGTCCAAGATGTTGACTGTTCCATTAAATGTGATCTCACTCTGCTGGGAAGCAGTGATTGCTCCTCCCTCTAGTAAACCAGTGTCATTACTGTGAGAGTTGTTCACTATGTTTGCTTCTCCATGAAATCTTATTTTGCTCTCAATAGCATAAATGGATGCTCTGTTGTCTGAAATGGTTATGTTGCCAGACAATTCCAATGTACTCTTCGATGCATAGACTATATTTCTGTTTGCTGAATTGTTTGTGATTTGAAGGAGACCATTCAAACTAATGGTTCTGGACTGGACATAAATTGCACCACCTTGGCTAGCTGTATGGTTATGATTAAAGATATTGTTGTTGATTTCATTGACACTATCAGTAGCACTACCAAGGAACAGTACACCACCATCATTGAGGGCTGTGTTTCTGATAAAGACACTATCATGTATTGTAATGTTTCCACTGTCCGTCCTTAGTACACCACCAGAGCTAGCTGTGTTGCTACTAAAATCACTACTATATATGTCAATGTCACCTCCAACTGTCCATAGGGCCCCACCATCAGTACCTGCTATGTTGCTACTGAAATCACATTGACTGTCTATGCTGATACTACCACTGTCTGTCCATATTGCGCCACCATCAGTACCTGCTCTATTACTACTGAAGTTACTACCATGTATCATACGTACGGTAGTACGTATAGTAGGAATGGGCCGCCTGTCCCATAGACACAATACAAAATGTTGGCCACCATAAAAATCTAGTCACACAAAATTAAGCCTTCAAAGTTGCTCAGAGCATAGATAATATAACAGGGCTATATTATCTATGCTCAGAGGCTCTCAATGATAGATTACCAACTGCATGCAAGGCCTAAAACTCACAAAAACCTTCCTCAGCACTCGTAGAGAGCGCTAGTGGGAAGCCACCATAGTGCCATTTTTGTTCTCCTAACTTACGTACTTACGTACTTACGTACTTCCTAACTGACTTACTTGAAAAGGATTTCCAGAGAACCAGAATGTGTTGAGCCAACTTTGACAGCACAAAGTAAGTTCTTTTCATGGGTACTGCATTCTTTGATATTCGTTTTCATCATGAATAGGCCTAAACAAAAACTAGAAAGCTTTGACACTTAGCCTATAAATTCATGTACTACAATGCAGCCATCTTTGTAGGTAGAGTTCAAAGGTCATTATCCACGTGGGATTATTATGCGCATGCGCACTAGCCTCTAGTGTAATAAAGTGCATGTAGCTGCCACTCAAGCTTTTTGTTGGGACTAACCAGTCTCTGATAGTCTCCACACTGTAGTGTTGAAAAAAGTGAATGAACAAGTAGTAAAAATTTTGAAAAAAATAAGTAGTGTAGGAATGGGCAGTGCGGTAAAAAGTATTGGAACAAGGCGGGGTCTCAGTTTCGGCACATGACTACTTCATTTTTATGCCCAATTCTTGGCCAGCAGTCCAGTTTAAGTTGTATACCTGTCTATTATAGTTACTCCATTGCTTAGCCAAGTGCATTATTATAATAGTGAACCAATGCAATATGATAAGCTATGGTACAGATTATTGCAACACGACACTGAAAAATTCATATGCATGAGGGATCAAAAATAAAAATGAAGTAGTCATGTGCCGAAACTGAGACCCCGCCTTGTTCCAATACTTTTTACCGCACTGCCCATTCCTACACTACTTATTTTTTCAAAATTTTTACTACTTGTTTTAATACTGCCACTGTCTGTCCCTATAGCCCCTCCATCAGTACCTACACTGTTGTTGCTAAACTCACTATCATGTATATCAAGGTTCCCACTATCTGTCCATATTGAACCGCCATCTCTATTTGCTGTATTGTTTTGTAAGTTACAGTCTTGAATACTAACGTCACCATTCTTTGTCCATATTGCACCACCATCAGTAGCTACACTATTGTTGCAAAAATTACTACCCTTTATTGTGATTCTACCACTGTCTGTCAATATTGCACCACCATCTCTTTCTGCTCTATTGTTAGTGAAATCACATGCACCGTGTATTTGAATGTTACCACTGACTGTCCTAATTGTACCACCAAGAGAGTCTGCTGTGTTTCTAATGAAGACACTCCCATATATGCTAACACTTCCACTGTCTGTCTTTATTGCACCACCATCAGAAGCTACACTATTGTTGCTAAAGTTGCTACTGTTGATCATAATACTACCGCTGTCTGTCTCTATTGCACCACCAAGAGAGTCTGCTATGTTGCTACTAAAATCGCTATCATGTATACTAATGTTACCACTGTATGTCTCTATTGCACCACCATCAACTGCTGTGTTGCTACTGAAATCACTACCATATATGCTAATACTACCACTATCTGTCTGTATTGCACCACCATTAGTAGCTACATTATTGTTGCTAAAATTACTGCTGTTGATCATAATACTACCACTGTGTGTCTCTATTGCTCCACCACTACCATACCTGGCTATGTTGTTACTGAATTTGCTATCGTATATGCTAATACTACCCCTAGATGTCCCTATTGCACCACCCCAACTACCTGCTGTGTTGTTACTGAAATCACTACCATGTACAATAATACTTCCACTAGATGTCAATATTGCACCACCACCACCTGCTGTGTTGCTACTGAAATCACTACCATGTATGTAAATGCTACCATTGTTTGTCTCTATTGCACCACCACCACCATGCCTAACTGTGTTGCTACTGAAATTACTACCATGTATGGTAATACTACCATTGAGTGTCCTTATTGCACCTCCATTCCACCCTGCTGTGTTGCTACTGAAATCACTATCATATATGCAAATACTACCACTATCTGTAATTATCGCACCACCCTGCCTATCTGCTGTGTTTTGCCTGAAATGACTACCATGTATGCTAATGCTACCACTGTCTGTCCATATTACACCACCATAGCCACCATCAACAGCTCTATTTCTCTCAAAGAGACATTCAGTAACATTAGTATTACTACTAAAGGCAACTATGGCCCCTCCTGATGGTGCATATTGTTTCCACACTGAATCCCAAGCCTCTCTGAATGCAGTGAGAGAGATGAAAGAGCTCCTCTCAAAGTTTCCACTCCTGACATTCCTTAATTCCATTCCATGTCCATCTTGAAATCTACAGTCCTCCATCCACAGTTGGTTTACCGATGTCACAGAGTTCTCCAGGCAGCCACCGAACTCTAGACCACTAACACTGACCTCAGATATGGTAGCAAAATCAAAGCCTGAGAAATTTGTACATGTAACCATGGCAACTGAACTAGGGGAGGAGTTTGTAGGTGCAACTCGTAAGACCAGATTGTTAACATTTAGTATGTGAAGACGAGAATCAAGAGTGTGATGACCAGGCTCGAAGTTCAGGGTAATGTTGGAGTTAATGGTAGTAGCTTTGAAATGGGCATATTGAGTTAGGGTCAAGCAATCCTCAGTTGGTGTGGTCTTTGTTGGACAGTGGTTGTGGTCCAGTACAATAGAGTATGTTTGTGCTGATACTAATGAAACAACTAGTGTGGCTAGTAAGAACTGGACGGCTGCCATTTTCAGTTTGGTAATTTAGTTGGGCTACTTTGAGGTCTTGTTGCAAGTGTCACTGCATGTGTTGTGGCATATAATATGACATTGTGTATGTGGTACAGTAGTTGGTAACTTGTGTAAGTGTAATACATATGTAGTGTGTGTTACTGAATGTCAGCAAATCAAATATTGATTTATACCTTAAAAATCTAATATTACTGCATTATCACAAAGTTTGAGTTCTGAAAGGAATTTTGTTATAGTTATTACACAGGCTAGTATACTATCCTTTACAAACCAATTTGAAAATGAGAACCCTTAATTATTGGAAGAGCGCTGGAGAGCGGCATGATTTGTTGAAATTGGATAAGCTAGTCTAGGCTAGTACGATACAAGCTATAAATCTGTAGATATATATAGCCATGGAGTCTCTTGGCAAGCTATAGCGAGACTATAGCTGGAGCCTTCTCTGTTTAAAAAAAACCAGAGAGAAATTTGAAAATCCACCAGTGAACAAACAAAATAGTAGCTATGAAATGGGCATATTGAGTTAGGGTCAAGCAATCCTCAGTGGGTGTGGCCTTTGTTGGACAGTGGGTGTGGTCCAGTACAATAGAGTATGTTTGCCCTGACACTAATGAAACAACTAACTTTATTTTGACACATACTGTATATACGCACTGTCGGCACTTTGATCTACGTCATGCACAAGTGAGCTACAAACTGTATT
This sequence comes from Tethya wilhelma, assembly GCA_964030475.1. NCBI lineage: Eukaryota > Metazoa > Porifera > Demospongiae > Tethyida > Tethyidae > Tethya > Tethya wilhelma. The sequence goes on from CAXIPT010000016.1 coordinate 52,110, forward strand.
ATTATGCAATGTGACATGTGGTATACTTCTAACAAAATTAATACAGATTAGGCCACACTAAATCGATTTAATGTTTCTCAGATTCATAATTTTGTCATAATGAAAAAAATGTAAACAATGTTCATGATAGGTGTGGCTACTTACTTCGCTCCAGCTCTTGGTTCTTGAATCAGTTGTGCCATTTTTCTTTTAAAAATAGTTTGGAGATCATAGCTACTGCCAAACAGGCAGTTAAGTTGTAGTTAACTAGCTAAATAATATTTTTGAGATAAAATCATCACAGTGCACTTGTGGACACACGCGCATGCGTACTGAAATACACTGATCAAATTATTGATTGTTATTAATTTTATTTTTATTTTTTTGCCGGCCTGCCTGGTCAGTAAGTTTCTGTAGACAATCTGAGAAACATGAAAGCAATTTGGTGTGGCCTTAGTGTGCAATTAAGTAAACTATCAGAACTTAAATAAATGTATATCAAACTTTGTGATAATATATGCATGAATTAAGTTGTAGTTATATTAACAATACTGTTACAGTAAAATTTATTTTTTACCCCATCTAATCTTAATGGCTTACACTTGAGACTCTCTGCTATATATCTGTTCTCTCAGACTGATTGCTAGGTACAATCTTTGCAACTATTGTAATATACTATTGCAGAGAAGCTCACAACTGATAAAGAAACATATATACAATTTAAGGTAAGGATAGAAACAAGTTGCCATAGTGATGCAACATCACATTGCCACTACCCCACTCTGCACATACCACACATATATAGTCCCATCCATTGGGTGGCTAGGACGAGTCCCGGGGCCACATCAAACTCCACTGGTGGCTTTATAGCTTAGGTACAGAATACATGGGCAATGTGATGTTGCATCACTATGGCAACTTGTTTCTATCCTTACCTTAAATTGTATATATGTTTCTTTATCAGTTGTGAGCTTCTCTGCAATAGTATATTACAATAGTTGCAAAGATTGTACCTAGCAATCAGTCTGAGAGAACAGATATATAGTATATTATATCTCACACTAAAATGATTGTATAACCAACCTTTGCAACGGAAGTTTTTGAAAGAATGGCCCAGAAAATTATTGCTTGGAGCTCAGTTCAATTCAAGACTTGCATGAATTTTAAAACTTTTCTGCTTTGATTTCCAAAGTGCTGGCTGAAAGAAAGTGAGCAATTTATTAAAGTGCTAGTGTTTTATTATCTCTCTCAAACTATTGTATTCTTCCATATATGGTAATCTTAAACACTACTGCAAATCTGATTGGTCGACTCCAATCATACAGTGTTAAGTCTTCTTAGTGTCACTGATCAGAGAGTTTTAATTATAGCAAGATATTCTGTTGGTTGGTTTCCCACAATTTACAAGATTACCAGCTTGCCCCACATCCACAGGTCCTAGGGAAGTTGTCCATGTACTGTGGTAATGTGTCCACATCCTGTTGAAACTTTGTGTGATTCTGTACATGAACAACAAATGTTCCACTGACCAGTAGATGTCCTCTTATAAGTCGATCGTGGTTGTGGTCACCACCTTTATCTCTATATAAGGGTATTTTGTGGAGGTACAAATTGTACACTAACTTGTCCCCCAAGTAACATAGCAGTGGTAACTCTTACAGTGCATGCACTATGTGCAACACATTAATGAAAAGATGGGATGAAAATAGTACTTCAAGTATATCTATAAGTTTTGTATAGTTATGAAAGGAGTTCGATAGAGAGCTTGGAATCTCTCACAGCCATATCCACAGCAGCTCCCAACTCAGCATTAAATTTATGGCTGGATGACGTTGGTCCTCTAAGACACATGATGGAGGATCTCAGAAGTGAGAATGACATCCTACAGCAAAGCCAACCAAAAGTAGAACTGTTGTGCTGACTCAATTTCGTCTGCAAGCAGGGACAGCAGCGCCTCCTTTGACTGAAATTCAAGTGGTGCGAAAGACAAATGCATGCTCAATTTCTCGAATCCTCTGCTCATTTTTTCACTTAATTCTTTAGATTTTCATGGAGACGGTATAAGTAGCAGTGATGTTAGGTCGTATGTTTGATTGGGCAAATGTTATACACCCTTTACAACAAGACCCATTCAAACGTACTACCCAATAACCACTGGCAACAATGTCGGAACAAGCACCATCCTCAACATTGGTGGAAGCACTTGCAAATCTTTCACTAGATACAGGCTGAGGAGTAGGTTCAACAACAGCACCATAACAGGTCTCGTTAGTAAATCTACAGTAAGGTCTTTAAGTTCGTTGTGTTGAACTGAGGGGTAAGCACCTTTGGGTAAGAGAGTGCATGCTGGATGGTGAGAGCATACCCATGGGGTTCTTTGATAGGTCGGAAGGCAGCCAACCATATCTCAATGCAATTGCAGCCCTTAATGCTCATTATACAAAACAATTCCATGTTTTTCAAAGGTAAGTACAGACAACCAAGTAGGCACCCCCCTTTCTCTTGGGAGATCCATTGCAAACTGCAGAGAAGAGGAAAGGGTGTCTCTAATTAATGATGCAGCTTTCTCACGTTGACTTCTCCTCTTAGCTTTGATATAATTTTTACACTGATTTAGCAAGCTAGCACTTCATACGAGTAATTGTCACTCTGGGAGATGATCTCTTCAACAAGAGGCAGGGTAACTTGTTGAGAAGCTTTAAATTGAATTGCATTTTGGCAAATCCTACATGATTCTAAATATATTCAAACTTCCCTGTCAATTTGGCAAAACAAACAGAAGTGATAATTTGGGGTATCTCTTCCAGTTAATTTTGGGAAAAGTCGGGAGCTGACTGCATCTTCTATATAAAGCTAAAGTGAACAGTGTAATGCTGATTATTATTAGTAGGTATTATAATGATAGGTATTGATATAGACAAGAGTATAAATTATGTAGGTGATATCAACACAAGTATATACATGATATGATCAGTACTTATAATACAGTGTAATAGTTAAACTGTTAAGGAAATAATACATGATTACAAAACCAGTGACACAATTAACAAAATTTATTGTTTGGAACTCTAATGGTACAAATTAGAACTTACATAATTGTATAGTGTGTGTATATGTATGTTGAAAGTAGTACTAGTCAGCAACGTCTATGAAGTCGTTGATTTCAGTTTCCCTCTCCATTCCCAATTCATCACTCTCTCTGATATAAGGATCAAGACGAGTATCAGCAAATATCGATGGAGTAGGCTCTAGCTCAACGTCAAGGATATTGTGCTCTTCGTCCTTGTCTATTCTAGTTTTGCTAGATAACTTATTTATGGAATCACTAATCTGTTTCGTTTGGGAATTATTTTTGTGTAAAGTTTGTTCATGATCCGGCTGTAGTATTATGCTTTCTTCTCTCTCTCTTTCAGCAATTGCTGCTGTTGTTGCCTTTTCTGTATTCTCTAGTAGTTGTTGTTGAGTTGGCACAGGGTCCACCACACTGTATGTGACCACAGGACGAGGAACTAGGATGATTTCATGATCGATGGGTCCTTGTTTTGTGATTCGAAGCTTCATTTTGAGGATGAAGGAGTCTAGTTTGCTTAGTATTTTCTTTCTAAGTACAAAGGCATACGTGTGATAGACCAAGATGGCTAAGAAGGTGATGAAAGCAATACACATTGAAATATAGGCAAGAGACTCTTGAGTTTCTCTAATGTAGAGAGAACCAACAGAGAAGCAAATAAGGTTCATCATGAATGTGAAGTTCAGTCCATCCAATAGCCTTGATTTGTAGATTTTACCAGGCAAAAAGAATCTTATGAAATGAAGACATATTAATGTACAGAAAATAGCAAAGACATTGTTTCTAGGATCTCCATTGATGTTAATGGCAGCCATGACATACAAGAAGGCACGGATCATCAGTAGTAGTCCAGTCCAGTAACGATGTTTGACATTGTAAGGAGCAAGATAAACGTCCATGAAGGGATAAAACCTTGCATTTTTGAGTATTCTTACCATCCTATTTGGACAACGCAAAAGCCACTGATAAGAGAAGACGAGAGAGGTGTAAACAATGCCCACCAGGAGAATAAGAAGAGCTACTAGAAACAGAGGAATGTGTTTGCCTTTTAAAATGTGTACATTTGCATCAATCAGCCACACTATCTCTTGTGAACCATCAGGATATTCCAGTGTTACAGAAGAGAATGCAGCTATGATGACACGGAGGCTTTTGGAATAAGAGAGTAGAATGAGTGTAGCTAGTGTTGCCACTGGATTTGTTCCAGTAAAAAGTCTAGCAATTCTTGTAGAGTATTCACAGCCAATGATCACCATGGTAACCAAGAATATGATGTAAATTGGGAAAGCAAGCTGTAGCCATTCTTTGACATAGCCATCCATTCCATCAAAGAAGCAGGTCACAAAACCAAAGTCTAGGTTGAGCCATGCAATGAAGATGGTGAAGAAATTGGGAGATTGAAATGGAAAGAAAGTGGCACGATTTGTTGCAAGGATGTTAGCATAGAATATGAGTCCATTGATTGTTCCAACAGCTACTGTCAGATTGAAAATCAGGAGAAAAGCAACTAGTGCTACACCAGCTATAGCAAAGACAATGAAAAGAGCTAGCCAGTTGTTTGAGCAAGACAAGCAACGTGAACTACCAAGAGAGAGACTGAAACCATCCTTACAAGATCCACAAAGCTTGCCACTACGATTGAAAGCACACTGTGCATCAGAACCATTGGGTGTGTCGAGGTTAATCCAGACTGAGGAGCTAGATGGATGGCAGTAGTCGAATGGACAATAAGGATAAGTTAGATAGGGACACTGAGTTTCATTTTGATAGCCAATGAGGTCATGGTTGGAATCATTGATGTAATTTATCCAGACATTGTTGCTTCTTTTTATTGATGAGTTACGAACGGAACAATCAGTTATGTAGTTAGAAAGGCAAGGGTCACATTCACAACTACAAGTAAATTGCATTAGATTTACAATGAAACCAATTGGACAAGTGCAGGGAATAAACAACAGGTTGATGTTGACTAGTTCTTGTTCATCGTGATTCAATACTAGTGTAAGGTTTTCAAAATCACGAGGAAAAGATATAGTAAAGTTTAACTGTGTGCACTTAGAAGTTGTGTTCCATATTTCCTGTTCTTCTGTAAGTGCAGGGTTTGAAGATAGTGCTGTTACAGAAGAGGGAACTGGGTTTCTGACTTGATCTACAGCAACTACTGATACATTAAAAGTTCTTGACAATTGAGATGTCCTCTGAAATGTATATGTTGCTGATGGGCTATCACAATCTTGTTGGTTGTTTGTACACAAGCACACACGAACTGGCTTTGATGATATCTCTGACTGAAGGATAGCATTAGTTCTGAGGTTTGTAATTTGTGTTAGGTATGATGTTGCATTTATTAGTATGTTCTGATACTTGTTGAACACTTGTGCCCTAGGACTGACTGTACACCTGTCCAACAGACCTCCAAATATTGATGCACCTGATATAGTAGCGGAGTTGTTAGCAAAGAATGTATTTTGAACAATTAAATCCATGTAGTTCACATTATGGGAAGCCAAGTCCTGAAAGAAGCATTCATCAGCCAACTGCGCATGTACTGTATTGTCTGAGATATACAGTGCTCCACCATATTCAGCTGAGTTATTTGTAAAGTACAGTCTCAAACTTGATATTAGCTGTTGTATACAGTAAGGATTATAATGAACACTAGAACATTCTGGTACAGATTTTATCAAATGAAGCTTAGCATCTGATTTTAAGTAAATTCCACCTCCTTTCTCAGCACTGTTCTCAATAAACTCAAGCTGACCTCCAGTCAGTCTTACTATACTTAGTCTGTTGCTATAGATTCCTCCTCCTATCATTCCAAAGTTCTCTGATATGATGTTTCTACCTTCAAAGTTCAATTCACTGTCATCACTATATATCCCTCCACCCAACTGTGCTGAATTCTTTGTTATTTGAACAAGTCCTATTAAAATTGGGATTAGTGTAGACTGGACATAAACAGCACCGCCTCTATATTCTGCTTCGTTGTAATTTAAGGTACTGTTCTTGATTTCATTGATATTATCACTGAATGAATAACTACTACCAAGATGCAGTGCACCACCATTGGTGGCTGTATTTCGGGTCAAGATACTACCATGTATGCTAACTCTATCCGTCCGTATTGCACCACCATTCAATTTTGCTGTGTTACAGCTGAAATTACTATCATGTATGCTAACATTACCATTGCTTGACTCTATTGCACCACCATCGTACTGTGCTGCTGTGTTGCTGTTAAAATCACTTCCATGTATTCTAGTACTACCACTGTTTGTAAATACTGCACCACCACTTATGTGTGCTGTGTTGCTACTGAAATTACTGCCATGTATGTTAGTACTACCCCTGAGTGTAAAAATTGCACCACCATGATAAGCCGTGTTGGTACTAAAATCACTATTATGTATGCTAATGTTACCACTGTGTGTCTCTATTGCACCACCACGAACACTTGCTGTGTTGCTAGAGAAATCACTACCATATATGCTAACACTACCACTGTCTGTATATATTGCACCACCATCAATAGCTACATTGCTACTGAAATCACTATGATTTATGTTAATACTACCACTGTTGGTCCAAATTGCACCACCTGATGTGTATACGTTGGCACTGAAGTTACAACCATGTATCCTAATATTACCATAATATGTCCCTATTGCACCTCCTATGTTGCTACTGAAGTTACTATCGTATACATCAATACTACCACTACCTGACCATATTGCACCACCACCACCTAAATCACCTACTTTGTTGCTACTAAAGTTACTATCATGTATGGTAATACTACTGTTGGTCCATATTGCACCACCAATACCTAAGTCAAGACCATAACGACCATCAATAGCACTATTCCCTTCAAAGAGACATTTGGTAACATTGATATCGCTACCAAAAGCAACAATGGCCCCTCCTGATAGTAAGCTATGTCGCAGTGTTGAATCCAAAGGTGCTTTAAATGCAGTGAGAGAGATGAAGGAGCTTCTCTCAAAAGTTGCACTTCTGACATTCCTCAATTCCATTCCGTGTCCATCTTGAAATCTGCAGTCCTCCATCCTTAGTTGGTCTACTGATCTCACAGAGTTCTCCAGGCAGCCTCTAAACTCTAAACCACAAACCCTGGCTTCAGATATGGTGGCAAAATCAAAGCCTGAGGAATTGGTACATGTAACCATGGCAACTGAGCTGGGAAAGGTGTTTGCAACTCGTAAAACTAGATTGGTGACATTTTGTATGTAAAGACGAGAATCAAGAGTATGATGACCAGGATCAAAGATCAGGGTAATGTTGGAGTCAATGGTAGTAGCTGGGGACTGGGCATATTGAGTTAGAGTCAAGCAATCCTCATCCAAGATAGGGGTGTGGTCAGTGGGTGTGCCAGGAAGTGATCCACTACCAGTGGGTGTGGTCTCAGTGGGACAAAGGGAGTGGTTTGGTACAATATAGTATTTTTGAGCTGACACTAATGAAACAACCAAGGTTGCTAGTAAGATAGCCACTGGCAATTGTTCGTTTGCCATTTCAGTTTGTTGTCATAATTCCTATCTTAAAAAACTTTAGTGTCAGCTGACAATCAGTCAGATAGCTATTATACTTACACAATTGTCGTACAGTGGCCTGGTATGTTCTTGTAGTAGGTTTTAATTTGCTGTCTTTTTTGTTCACTATTGATCTGAAAGGAGTTGAATGAAGCGATATCTGCTGAAATGCAATATCATATATAATAATTATTATTATTCAATTTGATTGTGTTAAGTAGCTAGCTAAAATTAGCAGCCTAGCTATTTATTTACCCACCTTGTAGATTTTAGCCAATTAACTGATGAACATTATCTGGAGAACTGAGTATCCTCTTCGCATAGGTAAAATATACAGTCAAGTTCTTCAAAACTCGAACAAGCTTTAAAGAGTTTCTCTGCACCCTAAAGTATAGTTTCCAAATTGCTATGCACAAAATTACACTGTTAGGTGAAGTGTAATCTTTATATAATGCGTATAGACGTTTCCGCTTTTGTATAGTTGTACAACCCACTGATGTATGCAGTGTTACAGAGACATAATATAACAACAAGTTGCTTTAATTACATGTTAGAGCGTGCAATAATTATGCATGACTTTCTTGGAATTGTTCAATCAATGCTTGTATGGTTCCTTTAAGGACAAGGATTCTTGTTTCTTAATGGATAAGAACATTAATTAAGCCTTAGATCGATGTTGCATCCCATTGGTAGATCAATTTTATGCCATTACTAGGAACAGGGCAGTTTATACCGTATAGCCGGAAAATTTGGCGGGGAATTAAATTTGGCGGATTGGCGGATGGGACTTAGTACCGCCAAATTAAAATCTGCCAATATTTTTTCGCGCATGTATTCTGCAGCAGCCTTTTTACGCGCTCGCGCATGTGATACAGCTCGCTTCGCCAAATTAAAATCCGCCAAATTCAAACTTAGGCTCAACCCGCCAAATTTTCCAGCTATTCGGTAGTTTAGATCTAGCTTGCTCATAATATATGTTCATCCCATTCCATGCTTGTATTCCACCGTAGCTGAGTCACTGACTTAGTATGCATGACTAAATATAACAGTGCTAAATACGTATAGCTAGTACAAAATCTGTGATATTGCTTTTACTCATGAAGTGTAATCCTGTAGATGCATGTGAACAACTTAATCAGAACATGATTTCCTTGTAAAACTAGCAAACATTTGTTTTAATTTGTAACGCAGATACACAATCGATGTACATAATTATTATACATGGTGTTATTCCTAAGAACTATAAAGCAGTGTTACATTGCACAAACATATTGTCATAAAACTAGACAACATAAGTAATGCTGGCTTAATTACTTGTTACTGTTGTATATCTTGTATGAGGTGTGTATCTTGGTGTTTTGTTTGTATGATTGACCCTTGGGGTTGTTTCACAACCCATACAGTTTGTACACACTAAAACAGCCATGTATTGCTACAATGAAACTTGTACCATGCATGATGGAGTAATGATACAAGTACTGTATAGTTTTGCAAAACAATAATAATTCAAAAGTATATTATGCTTCTACGGCCAGATTCTCTTACAATTCACAGGATTACAAAAAGGCTGATTCTGAAGCTCAGCTAGTCATGCAGGTTTTTGTGTCAATGTATTCAATTCAACATTCAATATATTCACCACAAGAAAACCTTTTGCCTATTATTTTTTTTATTGATCGAATTGATTTGTAAACTTCTACTAAATCTATTTCAATTAATTTCATGAAGTACATCTCAGCCTATGTACGCAATTAATTATTGTCCTGTCAATCTATTTGTCCTGATTTACACTACGTATAGCTGTACATGTACACCTAGCTCTTTCATGGATGAGTCGGAGAGTACATGCTTTCTGTATGTTGCAATTGCTAGGAGCTCTTCTAGACAGCCTTGATTACTGGAGGTGCACTACAGGCATCCTGAAAGTGAAAGGAAAGAAAACCAACCATCAATACTAGTGCATGCACCAATGGTACTCACTTCCAATGGTTTATTATTCCGTGCTATATATAAGAAAATTTGCCGTCATTAATAAAAATTTATTAGTACATTTCTTAGTTATGCCTACATATAAGACCGGAAGAACAAGCTAGGTTTTCAGATGGATTATGAATTACCTAACACACATAAGACCGGTAGAACAAGGTTTTCAGATGGGTTATGAATTACCGAACACACACACACACACACACACACACACACACACACACACACTAGCTCCAGGAGTGACCTTACACTGGAGGTATATTACTGGTATAATATCCAAGCCCTCTCCTAGCATAGCATAGGACTTATGAAAGAAGATATGGGAGGAGCCATGGTGATGGCACTAGCTTAGCTGGAATGCATGTCCAACGAGTGTCATTCGTGTCTTATTTCTCTCTGCCAGAACATATGTCTGCAGGCAGTGCTGGGAATTAAGCCAGGAGAAGTGATCACAGCAAATTTAAGACTGGAAAGAACTTGTAACACTACAGTTGCAATATGTATTTACATATTATGTAGGGTCTGGTTTGGACAATGTATATACTCAAAACAAATTGTACCCCAATCTTTGTTGAATTCCATTGGTGGGGGCCGGGTGCTAAATTTTGTGTTAGATTGACTTTGAATCTAATTTAATGTCACTGATGATGAGAGACCACAATCGCCATGCACCAATGATTATAGTTGTTCCTGAGATTTATACTATACACTAGCAGGCTGCGGATTTGGTGAGTGATTTACATGAAAGCAGATATTCCTTTGCACGTCGCTTCCAACAACCATTATAGAAATCAAGACTACACCAAGATTTGACTAACAAAGAAATGTTTTTGAGAATCTTCATGTGCTAATTCTCACAATGTCATGAAAAAAAATTACCAGGAGAGTGCCTGGTTTGAGTCTACAGTATGTCAGGAGCAATTAATGATTATACAGCGCTTGGAACATAAAATAATAATTAGCTATAATAAGATGATTATACTCACACTCACTCATTGATCCTCTCTCATACTCCTATATTCTGACTTCCGTTGTCATTAATTTTTGTATGCTTTACTAAAAAATGTTAATCATGAATTTTGACAAGTGTTTGGAGGCATTCAAGTAGTATTGAATAAAATTCTTCTGTGCTTGGTGACAGTTGATTTACATCTTTGAGTATACAATGTAAATATCCACGAAGTGTAGAATCTGTAAACAAAGAAGTAATCTAGTGAAGATTAAGCACGCAATAATGTTATTTGCTTGGGGCACAATACCAGTCCTAATAATTATTCCAAATGTAATAAAGTGTTACTTGGATACCATACAATGTGAATATTTTTAAAAAAGTTTAAAGCCAATAATCTTTTTAAGCTTACTAGTAATCTTATAAGCTTTTACCTACGATCATTTCACTTATCAATTTGCCTACTAGAAGTCCGAGTATCAACTCACCAGCCTATGTAAAGGCGCATTTAAAGTGTGATGGGTGTGTATGTGCACAAGACAAGGACATGGGCCCCATAAAACTTGATGTTAGATTTTTAAAGCAGTCTTTTCTGATTACTATAAACCATGCACAGACAATCATGATCATTGCCATTTTGATTAGTGATACATGATGTGTATGTACACAGGTGGATAGCTAGAAAGCTGGACACTGGTCAAATACAATGACAGGGTAGAATATAATTTCTGATCAATACCTGAGAGATAATCTTTAATGTATTTGGTTGTAGAGTGATTGAGTAATGTCTCCAAAAGAGAGGCAGTGGCCATGAGTGGGTGCAAGTGGTGCTCAACATGTTCTAGATTCTTTAGGAAGTGTAGTATATGAGGACAAATCATTTCTTCACATTGTACTGCAATCAAGAGAAAGTGTGTGTATGTGTGTGTGTGTGTGTGTGTGTGTGTGTGTGTGGTGGTGGGGGGGGGGGATGTATGATTGCAAGGTTTACATAAGAAGCTGTCACCCCAAATATATACAGCAATCTAACATGATTGGTCAAATGACTATGATTGTACATACGTATAATTATGTACATGCACAGTATTCATTAGCTTTGAACATTAACTCTTACCAATGCAACTCAGTCCTTTATCAGTAGCTGCCAACAACTGAAATATTATCATTGATAAGCACACAGCCTTAAAGTTTAGTACATCCCTAAGAAATGAAAGAAGTATTGCTCCATATGTATACCGTACAGATCAGATAATCACTATTTGAACACAATTATTAACTAACTGTGCTTGTTTTGCAGCTACACAGATGGCCTCTACTAGCTTCAGCTCCACCCACTGGTGCAGTATATCCTCACTGGATTCAAAGAGTCGATCAAGCAGTAACAAAACATTGACTAGAAGTTCATCTGGTGTGTGTGTGTGTGTGTGTGTGTGTTTGATGTATGTCTGTCAGAGTTTTGTCATAATTATGATTCACAAAATTAAATATTAAGAGTTACACATGTAGAATTTGTTAACTGGATGCTGCAGTTGCTACATTGAAGTCAATGACTCAATGGATAAAACAAGGAACGACAGATCGAAGCTATCGTTAGCAACCACTGTGCACTGTACTCTAATGAAGTATTTAGCTACGTGTACAACACAACTGTTACAAAAATTATTTATGTCAAACCATTCTGCGATGATTCCAGTATAAAGAGGATAACAGGAAACACCAGAGGATTGTGTAGGATTTCATAGTGCCAGCTGTCCCATAGCTTGTCATACGAAAGACAAGTATAGATTAACCTATGACATTGTGCATGGTGTGGAATTTGTGACAGTTCAAGACGTCAACAAACAACCTACTGGCAGATATTACAGATCCAGCAAGGGGGAATGGAGTTTGGCATGAAATTTACAAATCACAAAACTAATCAAAACAGGAAAGAGCTAGTGGCGAAGTTATTAATCATTTTCCAGGCCCGTAGGGAGGGGGGGTGCAGGGGGGTGCATGTGCACCCCCCTTTTGAAGCAAAAAGAAGAACTAAGATTTATATGTACAATCATAAAACATTAAGTTATATAGTTTCAAATTATTAAAGATGCTCCAAAATGCACCAGAATTCACCAAAATTAGCCTAAATTTCCAAAATTTTCTGGGGGAGCATGCCCCCAGACCCCCCTAGATTTTCCACTTTTATTATGGGACACTTTCGTCAGTCAATATGCACCCCCCTTTCAAGAATCCTGGCTACGGGCCTGTTTTCACACTCCCTATAGCTGCTCTTGGCAGGACCATGTTTGAAACGAGCAGCTAGGGAGCCTGGGAATGACATCATACATTAAACATAGTATGTTTGAGTGCATCAATCAACTATGTGATTTTAAGAATAAGATTGACATACAGAGCAGCAAGAAAACAAAAACTGGCTTGTTTTGTTGTCCTCTTCTCAGAGGTTAGATTATCAGAATTGTTGACAACCAGAAATCAAGGCTTATAATGCAGTGTCTCTATCTTAGAAGATCTATTATTAGCTGTTCTATATACTGTAGAGCAACAGAGAAGCTTGTTTGACATGGATGTAATTGGACTTCATGCACTTGCTGGACCATTTTGCCTGAAAGAACTTATAATAGTGAGTATGTACACTAGCTAGCTGTACCTGGTGGATTGTATCAGGATACTGGAGTCAGGCGATTCCATTAAACCAAGAATTAATCTTCTAAGGGAAAAAAGACTTTAAATAAAGGACAACGATGACAACATGTAATACTAATCAGTAACTCACATATTATGTGAGGTATTGAGTCCTTCCAAGCATATTTCTTCAAAACAAGCCATGTTACCAATAATCCCCAGGCAAATTTCCTGCTTGAAGAATATTAATATAGCTATGAACATAAGGTACATAGTTCCATTCGTAGACCTGCACACACACACACACACACACACACACAAAACGAGTTTCTCTCTCAATCACTGCAAGCATCCACTCACACATAATCTTCCATTCGCTGATCGACACGCAATTCCCAATAAGAGATCAATTCCAGAATGTTGGTGAATGAAATCTGACACATCCTATCAATAACAAAAGTAAACAGATTACTAATACAGCACCCATATTTGCATCACATGAATGCAGAACATGTGTTCATGCGTGCTGGTCACGAATTTTTCAGTAAGTATGAACGGAAGTTTCATTGGAATAAAAAAATATTAATGGTAAAACATTGTGTTCATACAAAAGAAATGGACGGTGGACTGAAAACTAACTTTACTCCAATTTGTAGTGGACGTTTTGTGATTAGTTTGTTGTTCAGATAATTTAATTAGCCATGCATGTGAGCTAAAGTACTGACATCCACATTCAGTACCTTGTTCACCGATGCATCCCAGAGAGTACAAAGGTTGCTTTCAAGATCCTCCCAATCAACATCATTACCATCACGGGGTGAATCAGTCTTACTAGTATTGTGAGTCTTGAGAGATACACAAGTACTTGTATCAGAGAGAGGAGATTCAGTAGTAGGCTGAGAGAGAGATTTGACATCCGTTTTGGTAGAGTTTATGGAAGAACTGTTAGGAACAGCAACAGACTGGAGATCTTGTTCTTTGGTTGCAGAATGTATTGAGCAGCCTGAGGTGGAATTAGGTGCAACCTCCTCCTTGTCTGGCTGTCTCTCATCACTTATAGTTACCTATACATGAATAAGTAAAAGCGACAATACTATCATATCACTTTAATTAGTATGGAATATACACTGGGTAATCGGAAGAATGCTAAGGAGATGCAAGAACATCTGTATATAGTATTAGCCTTCACAACAGTGCATTTATATTTGCTAAACTACATCATTAACTCCCATGAAACTTGAATAACTGTACAGCAAGAATAGCAATGTTTTGGATTTGACTATCAGTAATTGTCAAATCAACATTCCTATCAATTCTCCCAGCCCTGCAAGTTATTACATTATTACATTCATTTTTGAGTATTGAAGACTCAAAGGTCAAAGATGAGCAACTTTGGTTCAAAGCAACTCTTGGCAAATAATGTGAAATTCCAAAATTTTAGTTAAGCAAGCAAATACAAACTAGCCTCGTTCCCAGGCTCTCACCTTTGACCTTACACTCACGGTAGCCAGACTCTCATCCTCACCCATACTGAGTCTCTTTGCAAGGCCTCCTGCAGATGCAAGGGGTGGTCAGGACCATACCTGCTGTACGAACACCCGCGACCGGGAATCAAGGGGTCTAAGCAACAAAAATTGGCCCCATTAAGGGTCAAGAAAGCTCCACTGCTCGCTTTCGATCAACGGTCAAAGGTCACTAGCTGCATAGATATTATAGTAGTGTATAATATCTATGCTAGCTGCAAATAGCATGTTTTAGTGGGTCAAAGTTCTCACGATCAAAGGCCTTCCAAAGTAGTGAAATCAAGGGTCAAGGCCTAAAAATTGGACGGATCAAATTTGATCCCGGTCGCGGGTGTTAGTACAGCAGGTATGGTCGTGACCACCCCTTGGGATGAGGCTACCTCGGCACCCATACCCCTAGGTACAAGGCTGGGGTCTATGAATTTACTTACTCACGGTGTCTATATTTGCTGCTTGGATAGAGGAATGGTCTTGCACAGCAGACACAGCTTGAACCATCAACGACAGCACCCAAGATTTACTGAACACTGTTTCTCCAATGGTATCACTGTATTCACTACAGGCAGCAGACAGAGGTGCAGTGCAATCAGTAGATGGCAACTGCTGAGGAGAGCTGGGAGGAGAAGGAGGATCATCTGTAAAGAACGGCACCGGAAGTTAAAAAAGGGGTGTGTCACAAAGAGTCTTCTGGATCTACTGTGTTTTAATCAAAATTGACTATTATTTATAGCATGAGAGATACATAAATCAAAGACAAAACTATAAGGAGATGTCATAAATACAAAAGACAAACTAAGGAGTCGTGATAAAATACTAAATCAAGTATATCGAATAACCAGATTGGAATTGGGTAAAGATCGTTCAAAGTACTGACAAGTCCGCGGGCACTAAACAGGGTACTGTGTGCTGATATCATTGATTATTTGATGATAAGCTGTGCCTCCACTGCTCCCATGGCGTTCCCTCCACATAAATTCATCCAAATAGGAGGGCAATTGATGAGCATGACATCCTCTCATTCGCTTGAGTTTACCTTTGACTCTATTCCAATAGCTCTCTACATTTTGAGTATGTACTCCAGTGGCAGGGTCAACGAAATGCAGAGAGTGGTTGACAACTTCATGTGTTACTGGGGCTACTGAGCTTATTCTGTTGTATGCACTCCATTTATCAGAATAAACTATGGAGTTGGGAGCTACATGTGCCTGGATTATGGGGAGAAGAGTAGCTGCATCACGTCTTTGTACAATCTGCATGTAGCCCAAAGCAGGAGAATGAGAAGTATCTACCATTCCAAAAACCCACACTTCTCAAGATGTTGCTCGTCCTCTATGATGCTGTATAAAGTGAATGGTTTTATTTATTATTAGCATAATTATCTTTAATCCAGAAGTGCAGAGAAAATAATAATATATACATTATAATATACACAGTCACCTGATCATGGTTACATGCTTGTTTTAAATTTATTCCATTAAGTTGATTACCTTGGGCTTATGCCTGAACAGTGACTCTATTTGTACCACTTGACCAGGACCCCCTACGATGATAGGACCATCCCTTATCAGACGAGTAGAGCATACTTCACGAAGCCATTGATAAATATCAATGGCTGTTTTGCCCTCTACTTTAGCCTCATCTGAAGCATCAGACACTGGATCTTGCCTGGCCCACAAGTACATAATCAATAACCACTTCTGTAAAGTGATCCTTGATTTTGAGAAGAAACTACCCTCTCTAATAGATTTTCTCGTCTTGCATTGCGGACACCACCAGCTCTCGCCATCAGTCACATCTCGTCTAGGTCTCTTTTGCATTGGTATAGAGCACCTTAATAATGATATGGACTAGTATTTAAGGTAATTTAGCTAGGTATACTAACTAATAATAATATTTGAACTTGCAACTAGCTGGATATGTACCTTATACAGTCAAAATTACTTGCAAGAAGTTTTCTAGTTCTCATGTAAGTGATGATAACCGCAGTACCACCAAATATTGCTGGACCAACTTCCAAAAGAGACATACTTACTTCCAAGACCCGCTTTTTCTCCGCCAAGTCAATTAAGTTTAATTAAATGCGCATGCTCAGTTTACGTGTGGTACTGAAAGAGTTTGCCAAATCGCCTTGGACACACCCCTTTTTTAACTTCCGGTGCCGTTCTTTACAGATGATCCGAGAAGGATTCCACATTTATCATCGCAGAGCTGTCAGAGCCTGGGAAGGTAATGAGGTCTCCATAGGATCAGGAGCTGAAGGGAAAAGGTCGTCAGCGCAAGTTAATTGATCTATTGAGCACGAATCTCGCTAGCTTGATGACGACCAATACCACGTTTTGAGACTTGAAAACGAAGGTAGATGTCCACAGGTCCATGAAGTTCCTTTTGCTTTGTATGAAATATGGACCAACAGTTGGTTTGGCTCCTAAGCTGAACTGTCAAGTATTTATTAAGAGATGTACTTATGATATCCTACCACAGTGTGTAAGGCCAAAAGTCTACCTAAGCTCATGGACAGTCACAATGTCTCGTACATGGAATGGTCATGAAGGACTACTAAAATCGACTTTCTGTGATACTAAAGTACAAGTTTGTCAGTATCACCGGAGTTCTATTCTTAATAGTCGTAAAATACCAGATGCGAGAAGACTTCGACAAAAGTTACCATCCTTGAAAGCAAGGATGGTCCGTGTGATTGATGAGAATGGGTCCAACATGGGTGAAATGAATAGTACCGCAGCTGTACAAGTAGCCGATGGGAGAGGTCTAGAACTAGTCCTTGTACATCGTGAAACAAGGGACTCTGTGCCAACATACAAGCTGATTTCAAAGAAGCAACTCTGGGATGCTGAGAAACTCAAGAAACAACAGTCAAAAAAAGATCCTCGAGGAGTGACTAAAAGTATAGTTCTCACTACTTCAATAGCTGAAAATGACTATTTGACAAAGTTAGAACATATCAAGGAATTTTTGAACAAACAATATAGAGTTCGAGTGACAGTAGAGTTTAAGAGGAGACGTATGGATGATGCTGAGTATATGAAGGTCAAAGGTGAACAGAGAAAGATGCTAGAAAATATCGAAAGCAAACTGGAAGGACTTGGTGCTAAGTTAGGCAAAGAAAATTTAGTAGGTAACAGACTCAGTTGTACATTTCAATCCACTGTGCAGTCGGAGAAGAAATAGTTTATCAGATCAGCAACTCTCACGTATTGATAAACAAAAGGGTTAATAATTTTATTTGTGCATTCGAAATTATGTAATGAAAGAGTTATAAGAATATTCTGAACTGTGAAGTATAAAAAAAAGGTAGAGTGTGCTCTGGTTTTCTGTGTGTTTGTTCATAAATGTGCTGTGTTACTTGTGTGTATGTGTGTGTGCGTGTACCTCTATCCAGATAGTCTTTGTACGCGTTTATATACACGGCACAAAACATAATAAAGTGTACGTTCCCAATGCATACAGAATGTATCACTTAGGTCAGTCAGTATTTTCACAAAGGCAGGATAAAGATGTAAGTATGCTATATGTACTCTATGTAGTATTAACAAATGTGAATTTTGTTGTAGTTTTCCAACATGTATGGTCCTGGAGCTGCTGCTGCTGCTGCCCAGTCTAATGTGTATGGATCTGCTATTCCTGCAGTATCAGGTGAAGATAGTTGTTAGTTGTTGCTATACCTACTGGTACAGTATTGAAAGGAATAACATGCACTATGTTAAGTGTACGCATTATCATCAGTCAACAGAAAAATGGTGACAACTGGTCTAAATGTTTGTAGGATTTATAGTACACAGACTCTAATTAAAGAGCCCCTTCAAACATAGAGTCTAATAATGTGCCCCTCCAAATATGCATCACCTGGTGCCTCTTGACTCCTCCAGCCTGCTATTTTACCTCCAAACATACATGGAAAAAGTGCACCATATGAACTTCAGATGCAACTTTAAACCCCAGGCCAAAAAAATGTGCCTCTTAAAGATTCATGATTTAGAGTCAATTTCGTATATCACTACTCCAGCTGGCATCCCTAGTCTCTAGCCTGAGCTGTCAAAGAACCCTGTATCTTGATTCAGCCCTAAAAGCCCTGAATAAATCGTGTTTCCCTTTTTTCCCCTAGTATTGTTTGACCCTTCATGGTGTTATTTCACTGCATTGTAGGTTTATCGTCTGGTGTCCAAGGTTTATCAATCCATCCTACAGTTAGCAGAGGAATGGGAAACTCCACTCAGGTTGGTCAATACTCATGAAATAGCCATACAGACTATGTATTGGTTTCTGTATGCTTTATTCCAAGTAACATATTGTTATTCATGTAACTGCAAGTCAAGTTAAAATGTTGTGTCCTAGTTGTCTATGTGTGGCTGGCAGTCATTCGAACTATCGTGTATATCCTGTTTGAATAATAGCAACTCTTCTTTCTGGATTATGTTGTCATAATCTTATGATTAACTGGTATAGAGGGAAGTGTAATGCAAACACTCACATGTCCATTGTGCAGTACAGTATAATGAGCTCATAAACTTTTCAGACAAAATTTCAAGATTCCCCAAATTTTCATTGCCTAATTCTGAACACACACACACACACACACACACACACACNCAACACTGCTCCAGCTGGCTATGGAAGTGTCTCTGGTCTAGCAGGAATATCCCAGCTCGGAGCTCCATCACCTCCACCAACTAGGTATACCATGATTGTTCTGTAAGCTTTACCTGATTTTTAGCCAGAATGTAGAACTTATCAACTGCACATGTTAATTTTCAATGCCCCATAAATTGAAGGAAAAAAAAGATTTTCTAGCTGATTTGTACTAATATACCTGTAATGATTGTCCTTCTTCCCTCTTGTCCAGAGGTGGTATGCTGCCTCTTGGTAGTGGTAGAGCCAGTCTGATGAGTACAGGACAAAGCATGCTAGCTGTCAAACCACCTCAGAGGCCATCTACGCTCTCCTCCGCCATTGGAAGGTGAGGACACTAAAGTCCATCTGGTTTGAGAATGCCAGTAACTTTTCTCAATATCCAACCGATTTCAAAATTTCAAGTATCATTGGAAAGCACTGGTTTTCCCCATTATATTGTTTACTTTTACAGCTTCCTACGCCTTACCAATCAAAAGTTAGCTAAATTATATAAGGTATTACATCAATCTCATTATTCACTTTTGGTGGCATTCTCAAACTAGGTGGACTTTAGTCAGAAGCTCTCACTTTTGAGTGTGATCAAAGACTTCTGACTTACAGTACTAAAGACTAAAGTAACAAACCTAGTGATGATATAGTGTGATTGTTGTGCATTTTTGTCTGATATACTCCTACAGTGCTCTGCCATCCAATCCTTATGGTGGTTTAGGACGATCTGTTCAAGGAATAATGAGCCCTGGCTCCTCTGGCTACATGTCTGCTTGTAAGTTTGCCTGGAAAAGCTTGCTACAAACGTTTAAATGCACAAACACATTCACTTATTCACAAGATATACATGTACCATGTGTAGTAAGTGTTTTGTATTTTAACTTTGAGTCTGTCTTAATTTCTATGCTTATTACATAAGTCACTATGTGGTCATATGCAAAACCAATTTTAGTAGCACCATTTTCTATAGGCAGTTTCTTACTAGCTAATTTAAAAGTTTTCCAACAGTTGTACAGGATACAGTACATGTACTTCTATTTCTTTCATGAGCTCTAGTAGCCTAACTGGTAAGCGTATTCAACTACATAGATTTTTAGGACCTGTGTTTGAATACCAGCTAGATCTCAAGATTTGTCTTATTTGTTCCTACCTGTGTGATGTGGCTAGTGGCTATTGCCTTGAGTACAAACAACATCACTGTGCATTTATTGATTTCCCCTAAAGTTCAATTTCTAACGATCTCTCTTTCTTTTAACCTCTTTAGTCTCAGAGACTTCCAGTCAGAGTTTCGATCCATCAGACTTCCCTGTTCTTGGTAGTAGGCTGCGTCACGATAGCTCCAGTGGATTGCCCCCCTCCTCTGGCTCCCTATCAAGACCAGGATTCATTGGAGGTACAGACTATGTGTTTGTAGTGGGAGGAAGACCTACCAATATCACAATATATTATGTCGTATTCTTAAGAAAAATTAGTCAAAGGTGTTGCATTAGGAATATGTCATAGGGTGTAGGTAACTTTGGCATTACCTGTCGTTATAATTTATTATAAAATAAGGATTCAATCCTCCCACTTTGTTGATGAATAATTATGTGAGACAAATCTACATACACATGCATGCTAGACTATTTGTGATTCTATGAGTAATTTGCCAGTTTTCCAAGGTTTATGCTTACCAAACTTAGTAACATGGATGTGTGGAAGTTTTTTTTAACTATTTCTGACAGATTTGTCCATACACACATCAAATTTCATGTCTGTGGTTCATATTTACACTTTCTCTTTAGCTGGTCAACTTCCTAAGCCTCCAGAACAAGGACCTGGGTTCCAGATGCACAGTGAAGACTTTCCAGCTCTCCCAGGCACAGCTAACAAGAGCAGTGGTATGAACAATAGAATGTGCACAACTCCTTGTTAGCATAGCCAGCCTCAGCAACTTACACACACACACACACACACACANTGCCATGAAAATTTGGAGCTACAGCGACAAGGCTCTATATGTGACACACACACACACACACACACACACACACACACACTCTTGCAGAACCATCTTCTACTACAGCCCAAGATAGCAAACTTCTTGTAAGTACACCTACTTAAATATTCAATATTCCTAGTTTACATGCTTCATTAATTTAGTGACACTCTGAGCATGGTCCTCATTCCATAAACTATATCAAACTTTATCAGCCTCACACTTAGCTTCAAAATTTTACCATAGTGTCGTAATTGACGTGATCTCTCTCTCTCTCTCTCTCTCTCTCTCTCTCTCTCTCTCTCTCTCTCTCTCTCTCTCTCTCTGTGTGTGTNAACAGACAATGACAAGCAGCACTCTTCCCGGTGGGTCTTTTTTGTCTTAAATTTACTAATGTACATAAAGCACACTGAGTTCTTAACCTAACTGTACAGTAGAGCAGTTATCTCTGTTATGGTGTGTGTTTCAACTTTACATATCCTTAACATTTACCTTGCAGAGAGTAGAAGTAGCTTGAGCTATGATCCTGCTCCAGGTTCCAACAAAGAAAGGTCAGTGTGTGTATGATTGCTGTAGTCACTACAAAATGCTCCATTCACATTACATATTATTCATTTATGCATAGAACAAGTGTTGCTGCTCCGATTGGTCCTCCCAAGACTACCACCAAAAGAAGCTATCAACCAAGTATGTGTAATGTGGGGCTAGTTTATTTGTACGTGTGATCCTATGTAGAATTTCAAGTTCTTTTAAAAATTATATGCTCTTGTACTCTGTGAGCACTTGTAGAAACTAGAGTATTCTATCAGGTCTAGACCCTCCTCCCACCTAACATGACAGGAGAGAGGAGTGTAGGCTTGCTGGGCTACAGTACAGTGAATAGTTTTTTTGTAGTTGGTTTTGTTTATTTCGAAATCAAGTTAAAGATTAATTTCAGGATCATTTCTTCATTTGTTTTGCATTTAGTATTCATTAAACTGATTTGTTTTTGCTTACAATAGACTTTAGTCTTGTTTGTGCTACCACTCCAGCCACAGTATCTATTCCACCTGGTATGGTCCAGGACCAGTTTGGAATGATGGGACTACTGACTTTCATTAGAGGAGCTGAAACAGATCCAAATCTAGTGGCTTTGGCACTTGGAAGGTACTAGTCATATCCTGTTTGTTAGCGATGAGTTTCAGGATAGGTAGCACTGTGATTGTACTTAGTCTATAGTGATATAGCGTAGCTATAAAGTAGACACAAAAGCTGTTAAAGACTTAGTGTACCAGAACTTGGCTTGTGGGTAATGGGTAGATGTATCTAGACTTAAAATTTTGCTGTATCCTTCAGCCTTAGGCTATTTGCAAACCCTTGTTAGCCGTAATCATGGTGAACATGAAAGGAAACGAATACACACAGATCTCAAATCATACAGTATATGGCATTTACTGTATGGTAGTACTGGGTACATAGGAATGGCACAGATGGCCCATTAGCCCAATACAAATATTCACGCGAATAACTCTACAAAAACTGAGCACTTGGCACTAAAAGGCTTCTTCAGCTACTATTTAGCTCTTTCTCTTTCTAATGAGCCCTAAAACATGCCCAAAAACTAAATTATGCCAAACCTCCAAATTTCTGCATCTTCTTCTTCTTCTTTTTCTGTCTTTTCTCAGAGACTATTCACCTTTAGAAGCTGATTCTTGAACGAACAAACTTGGTTTCTTTGGGCACAGTCGCTTTTGCCATCAGTTTTTTGTCTCTCATTGAGTTGCTAGATACAAGGCGAAAAGTGCCTTCTCCATATGGCGGCCATTAATTTCTAAATCATGCATTATTCATTAGCTAGCTAGCGTAACGACCCTTTCCATATTCAACTACGCGTTATTTGGAATCTATTGCAGCATTCAATGGCCCAAGTTCTGTCCTATCCTGTCGTTCTCTATGTTCAGTTCTTCAGTAGGGAAGTTATCTTTAGCTAACAAGACACAAATAACAATGGACATAAATCACGTTCAACCTGGGGGTTCATAGTTTCAGCTGTCAGAAAGGCATGTACTATAGCTAGCTAGGCCCAGGGCCCGGCTGTTGGCAAGTTCTCTGCTCAGGCTAAAGACTAAATTCCACTGATATTATAAACAATTATTAAAAAAAAATAGAACAAACAAGTACAAAGAACATTAGAAATGTAATGCAAACATAGGAATGGCCAAATCGTAAAAAAGTGAGCAAACAAGATAGGAATGGTTGTCAGATTGAGCGAGTTCATTTCTGTGTCTACAATGTCATTGAGCTCAGTAGGGATATGAACATTTATAAGGTGACACAGTGAAATGAACTCGCTCAATCTGACAACCATTCCTATCTTGTTTGCTCACTTTTTACGATTTGGCCATTCCTATGTTTGCATTGCATTTCTAATGTTTTTGTACTTGTAAATAATATACATAGGAGTATTATTGTACACTGAGAGAAAAACAAAGACTATAGATGTTGCATAATGATTTTGTGTTTTATTGATCTGCAGTGATCTCACTACCCTTGGACTAAACCTCAATTCACCTGAGTAAGTTTCACATGTAGCCCAGATAGTGATGGAAAGATTTGTGATGTACTTTTGGTGTCAATGTATACACACAGATGTCTCTACAACACATTTGCCTCACCCTGGGCAGATTCTCCTTGTCGTCCTCAAGACATTGGTAGGTGAAGGTTGTTTGAGTTGTGTTAGTGTCAGAGANGACACACACACATGCATACAGTTTGTGAGTCGGTCTAACACTGCTCCAGCTGGCTATGGAAGTGTCTCTGGTCTAGCAGGAATATCCCAGCTCGGAGCTCCATCACCTCCACCAACTAGGTATACCATGATTGTTCTGTAAGCTTTACCTGATTTTTAGCCAGAATGTAGAACTTATCAACTGCACATGTTAATTTTTAATGCCATAAATCGAAGGGAAAAAAAGATTTTCTAGCTGATTTGTACTAATATACCTGTAATGATTGTCCTTCTTCCCTCTTGTCCAGAGGTGGTATGCTGCCTCTTGGTAGTGGTAGAGCCAGTCTGATGAGTACAGGACAAAGCATGCTAGCTGTCAAACCACCTCAGAGGCCATCTACACTCTCCTCCGCCATTGGAAGGTGAGACACTGAAGTCCATCTGGTTTGAGAATGCCAGTAACTTTTCTCAATATCCAACCGATTTCAAAATTTCAAGTATCATTGGAAAGCACTGGTTTTCCCCATTATATTGTTTACTTTTCCAGCTTCCTACGCCTTACCAATCAAAAGTTAGCTAAATTATATAAGGTATTACATCAATCTCATTATTCACTTTTGGTGGCATTCTCAAACTAGGTGGACTTTAGTCAGAAGCTCTCACTTTTGAGTGTGATCAAAGACTTCTGACTTACAGTACTAAAGACTAAAGTAACAAACCTAGTGATGATATAGTGTGATTGTTGTGCATATTTGTCTGATATACTCCTACAGTGCTCTGCCTTCTAATCCTTATGGCGGTTTAGGACGATCTGTTCAAGGAATAATGAGCCCTGGCTCCTCTGGCTACATGTCTGCTTGTAAGTTTGCCTGGAAAAGCTTGCTACAAACGTTTGAATGCACAAACACATTCACTTATTCACAAGATATACATGTACCATGTGTAGTAAATGTTTTGTATTTTGACTGTGAGTCTGTCTTAATTTCTATGCTTATTACGTAAGTCACTATGTGGTCATATGCAAAACCAATTTTAGTAACACCATTTTCTAAAGGCAGTTTCTTACTAGCTAATTTTAAAGTTTTCCAACTGCTGTACAGGATACAGTACATGTACTTCTATTTCTTTCATGAGCTCTAGTAGCCTAACTGGTAAGCGTATTCAACTACATAGATTTTGAGGACCTGTGTATGAATACCAGCTTGATCTCAAGATTTGTCTCATTTGTTCCTACCTGTGTGATGTGGCTAGTGGCTATTGCTTTGAGTACAAACAACATCACTGTGCATTTATTGATTTCCCCTAAAGTTCAATTTCTAACGATCTCTCTTTCTTTTAACCTCTTTAGTCTCAGAGACTTCCAGTCAGAGTTTCGATCCATCAGACTTCCCTGTTCTTGGTAGTAGGCTGCGTCACGATAGCTCCAGTGGATTGCCCCCCTCCTCTGGCTCCCTATCAAGACCAGGATTCATTGGAGGTACAGACTATGTGTTTGTAGTGGGAGGAAGACCTACTAATATTACAATATGATATGTCGTATTCTTAAGAAAAATTAGTCAAGGTGTTGCATTAGGAATATGTCATAGGGTGTAGGTAACTTTGGCATTACCTGTCGTTATAATTTATTATTGTCCCATAGACACAATACAAAATGTTGGTTATTATAAACATCTACTTAGTAAAACAAAGTTAAACCTGCAAAGTTGCTCAGAGGCTCTCACTGACAAATTACCAACTGCATGCAGGGCCTAAAACTCACAAAAACTTTCCGTATAGAGAGTGATGGTGGGAAGCCACAATAGTGCCATTTTTGTTCAACAAGGCATGTCTCAATTTTGTGTAATACACATGACTACTTCATTTGTATACCCAACTCTTGGCTGGCAGTCCAGTTTAAGTTACCTGTCTGTTATAGTTTACTCCACTGCTTAGCCAACTGATTAGTCTGCTTAGTCTCTGATTAGTGACGAATTTGAACCGATGCAATAATAAGCTATGTCGGTACTATTGTACAGATCATTGCATTACGAGAATTTATGACACTGAGGATCCTTATGAGGGATCAAGAATAAAAATGAAATTGTCATGTGCCAAAATTGAGACAATATCATGCCTTGTTCCAATACTTTTTACTGCACTGCTCATTATATTATTTCTACACTACTGTGTTATTTTTTGAAATTTATGTAGGTGAACTAGCTATATACTTGGGTGACTTAATTGTAAGTGTAAACTCATAATATTATTGCTAACTTATAGGGAAAAAACATACTAAAGATACAATTACAATAAAGTGTTAAGATGAAAAATATTCATAATGGACATTGGTTGCTTATATGGCAACAGTATATAGCTAAAAATAATTTCCCCATGCAGGATATTATATGAAAAGGTTTTTACCAAAGAAGTCATTCATGAATGGAATGACATTAGCAATCACAAGAAGAAAAATGACCAACATACAAGGCCACAAGGAGAATGAAGTGAAGTAGCTTGCTTCGTTTAGCCTTTAGGAGCTGGTGGAGGACATCACAATAAGGTCTTTGGTCCATGCAGTTCTGCTCTTGAGTCTTCAGTGGATCAATATAGATTAGTTTGAAACACTGTAGTTTAATGTTGTCAAAATGCCTTTATTCAGTGAAGCAATAACTGCATTCTATCACCAGGGAGCCTATACTACTATGTTTACTTTATAGCATAGTGGTAAAAGATATTCATAATGTATGGTTACCATGGATACGCTAATTGGTTATGAATATTAGTGGGGGCCAGAGTTTATTTGCCTTCCGCTAATTTGCTGTCTCCGGCTACGAAAATGCTTAGTAATCACTAACTGTATTTGATATCAGTAGAAAGTAATTAACACATAGAATGCTATTCTNTACTCTCCCTACAGTCTTCCCCCAGAGGAGATCACCCCTCCCCCCATCAGTCCACGACACTCCAGTGTCCCTAGCCACAGCAGGATGTCCAATGGTCACCATGACAACTATGCTCCCCCACTACCGCCTAGGACAATAATCTCACCACATCACTGTAAGTGTGTGTGTGTGTGTGTGAGAGAGAGAGAGAGAGAGAGAGAGAGAGAGAGAGAGAGAGAGAGAGAGAGAGAGAGCCAATATAATAACACCATCTTCCATCCTTGTTCTCCTCCTGTATAGCTTATCCTTCCCTTAATCTCACTGGAGTGCCCCTCCCATTTCCCACGGCACAACACCCCACGTTCCATCACACACCAATAACCAATGACCTGCCAATGCCGGGAGCCGTAAGCCCCGCCCACAATGAAAGATTACGAGCTTCTAGTGACTTTGAATACGATCCCAAACATCCTCCACCACTCCCACCTCGATGATGTCATTATGATGTCATATTTACATGGTGTTGTGTAACTTTTGTGTACTAGTTTTTTGTTATACATTATTGCATTATAATTATTATAATTAGTTTAAAAATTATTAATATTTATTCATAATTATTATGATTTACTTGTACTATATATAGTACGAATTTATTTTACTGTTTAATGTCATTTTTATGTCTGTAAAAGTATTATGGTGCGAATTTTAGTTACACATCAATTTTAATTGAATAACAGTTACATAATTTTATAAGAGATCGAAATTGAATTTCAAAGAAAAGAACAAAAGGTTATGATCGATTGGCAAAAATAATGCATATAGAAGTAAGTGCTAATACAATTATATATACCACATCAAAGAGATATGGTTGGATAGATATGGGTAATTAAACTAGCTAGCTATATACTTGGACAACTTTTATAATAATAAATGTAAATTAAACTAATTTCTACAATACAAAAACTTATTGGAAAGAAATTAAACGTACAAAGTGAAAAGGCACAATAAAAGGTTATAAGATGAAAATATCGGAAAGAATTAAGTATTCAAACATCCATAAACAGTTGCTAAGTAACAACAATATAGCTATAAAGTAATTTCCCCAGGATAAAATCCAAAGATATTTAAAGATAAAATCCTAAATTCAAAGTAGTCCTTTGGAATGACGTATGAAAGGACCACAATCACAAGAAGAAAGATGACCAACATGGCCACCAGGAGAATCAAGTGAAGTAGCCTGCTTGGTTTAGGAGCTGGTGGAGGGCCGTCACGATAAGGTCTTTGGTCTAGTTCCGCTCTTAGATCAATGATGATGTGAACCCGGAATGAAACCCAACAAACAGGAACCATCGTTTGAAGAAGGCACCTACTGCTACTTCGATCTTACATCTTGGAGAAAGTCTCACAAGGAATTTCATGTGGAGTATGACAAGTTGGAAGATCGTCCTCAGATGCCTCCTAACATTCTAGGGCATCAAGGACTCTCCCTCCCTATTCAAGCATGATGAATTTGCATGTTTGTAGTTTCTAGTAATGGAAAAGTTAAAAAGTATTAAAGGTTGTTGTGCATGAATTCGAGGGTAGGGTTCCTAGTCTACTAGCTAACAAACAGTTTCACAGAAGTCTTGCTCTTCTGGTTGGCTTGCGTTCTCACTAGAGCGCGCTGCAATAAGTATGACGTAATTGTCGAGCCCCTCCCCTCAAGGTGATTTGAAACATCTATAAACAACTCGAGGAAGCAGTAAAAAATGAAGAGCTACATGTATAGTAATATTCGCTGTCGTTACCTGATACTTGGTCTATTAGTAATAACTCTTCTAGTTTTGTGCTACAGAGTAAGGTGGAATATCGGATTTCACGAAGATGCATCACGCCCACTTTCAACTAAGACACCTTTCTATATGAACAAATCTAATGAACTTGCACCAGTTCAGCTCAGGTCTACCACCACAGCTGCCATTTCAAGTACTTCAGTTAGTCCATACAGCAATGATAGTTCATTATTGGCAAGAAAGACTCTTGTGTTGTCAGTACGATACCCAGGACAACAGGGTTCGGGTGCACTTTGTCTCTCTACTCTTCAATGCTTTCTCTCCTCCATCTACAGCGATTTTACTATCATTGAGCCTTATGTTCGCTATTCACATCTAACCCACAAGGAATCATCACTAAAGTTCAGCTCAATTTTTAATTTGGAAACATTTAATTTGGAATCAAGAAATATAAATTATCCCACAATGATGTCCATCGAGGAATTCAAACAGCAAGAAAAAGTACACTTATTAAATTCACATCACCGATACATAATCTACGTTCACATTAGAATAAATTATGAGGAGTCAGTTCAGAAAATTGTATGGGTAGCCAATGAATCAAGTGGACATCACTGCTTTGATCAAGAGGGGATTCATGACTTTGCTTCAATACCACATGTTTACAGCAGGGCATTGCACATTGCAAAGGGTCAACTTGGAGGCATAATGTCAAGAAGATGTTTAGTTCGCCTCATTGAGTTACAAACAACTACAGTAGGAGGGAATCTCATACCTAATAGAACGATCAACTCTCTCTACGATTATATTTTTGGCCCCTGGCCACCTCAGGAAGTGCTGCTTATTTTCACAAGGTGGCCAAAGACATACATACCAGTCAGTGATCCTCTGAATGAACGTAATTGCTTAATGCATAATTTGAAGACTGGTATGATCTTCAGAAAGCAGTTTCAAGCTAGTCAAAGGTTGATAGAAGATTCTACACAATATGAACGGCTTTTTCTTAATAGAACTAACAGACTTGCAATAATGTTTCGGGTTGAGAGGGTAGTTGATGGGTACCTTAAAGAAAAAGCAAATAGAGGAAAAACGATTGAACAATGTTTTCAGGAAGTGTTGAACATTAAATCAGAAATAGACCAAAACAATAATCGCAAATTAATTCCACTCATTACCTTGGATGTAGGAGTAAAGTATGGAACAGACAGTTTTCACAACAAAACAATTGAAACTCTTTCCAAAAGAATAGTGGAAAATCTTTACGAGAGTAACTCATGGAGTATAGCAGACTGGCAACAGAGTTTTATTACAGCAGCTAGAGGAAAAACAGATAGTGGATACATAGCAGCTCTGCAAAGATTGTTAGCTAGTAGAGCAGACTGCATGATATTAATGGGAGGTGGTGATTTTCAAGCCTTTGCAGTAAGTGATTATCTAGTCTATCATCAGAATGAGAAACTGTTATGCATACATTTGGTATGCAGTGTAACTCAAGAGAACAATGAAGTACAGAGTACGTTGTATTCTTTGAGAAAATTTAATAATAAATGAGATTAATTTAATATTGACTTTAAACCAAGTTAATACAAGAGCTAGGACTTATAGTCACTACCAGGCCCGTAGGGAGGGGGGGTGCAAGGGGGTGCAAGCTAGTGCACCCCCCTTTTGAAGCAAAAGAAGAACCAAGTCTCAGGCATAATCATAAAAACATTAAATTATAGCTTCAAATCATAAAATATGTTCCAGAATGCACCAGAATTCATCAAAAAAGCCTAAATTTCCCAAAAATTTAGGGGGAGCATGCCCCCAGACCCCCCTTGGTTTTACTTTTTTTATGAAACACTTTCAGCCGACAATATTTGCACCCCCCTTTCAAGAATCCTGGCTACAGGCCTGACTACAACGGTGGGGGCTGAAGCATTGTGCATGCATGTGCATGTCAGTCATTCTGCCATGTGCACAAGAACAAGAGAGCGTATAACTCAAGACAGGGATCTTGGCCCTTTAGCAGAGTTGAAGAGTGAAGGATGCACTGTACAAAATCCTATAGATGAAATTCCTTGATGAAATCCTCATGAGCTTTGGGCTTCTTTTACAACAATAATTGCAGAACATCGATCATCAGGGTGTATAGGTTGCAGGCGAAGCATCTATAGCCATGTTTACATGTAGGAGTTAATCCAAGGATTAGAACCAGGATTAACTTATGTAAAGGTGCTAGCACAGATTACAAATTGGATTATACTACCCACTTCCTGATTAGGTGTGAAAAATGTAAATGTAAAGAGCTGACCAGGATCAAAGTGCATGTTGTGAATAGTAAGTGTATTATCTACTGTATATAACATACTTCTTGGGGAAGAGTGAGAGGAAAAAACTTTTGATTATGGCATTTGGATAGATAATTATAAGAGTGTACTGGGTGGAATGGTCAAAAATAAAACACAAATATTGTCAAGAAGATGCGTGAAGCAGAATACTGGTCAAAGGGATTGCATGGGAACAATGTCATAAAAAATGAAAAAAAAAAAGTAGAGAAGTCAACAATAAGCAGACTGGAAGAGACATGAAAATTGTCCATTTGGCCATGGAGGAAAACGTTTGAGTACAAGTGTCAGTGGATAGTGTACTAGTAGTAGTAATAGTAGTAGACAGTAATGCCAGAGATAATATTCAGAGTGCCAGACAACCCTAGTACCAGCAATACTGTAGCTACCAAAGACAGCACTTCAAGCACTGCTGTAGTGAGTTTGCACCAATAGGCAGAGAAATCATTGTAAGAAAATAGAGAGCATTCATAGGCTCATAGAAACTCTTGATACTATCTCAAAGCCAAGAGGATTTGGTCTCAAAATGGCTGATTATTGCTCAAAAGGGTCAAAGTCAAATTTAGTTGCTCTCTAAAATGCCATTGCCACTCACTCACAGGGAACAACTACCAGGCAGCTTGAAAGACAACAGATGAATGAAAAAATGTACGTTGCAAAAAAGCAAAAAAACTGCTCATTAAGTCTGTAGAAGGCTGTTTGTACTATGTATACACTTTTGACAACCACGTTCTCTCACAAAATGTATAACAGGTAAACAGGAAAACTGTTCCCACCTATTCAAAAACTCAGCATGATATTCAAGACACACAAACACCCTACAAGCTCACATACCTCACTGCCTCTCTCTCCTCTCCACTAGGGAAGAAAAATGGACTTTATACAGCCCAGTCAAATTCAACCTTTCCTGTACAGACTCACTTTGAGCTCACCTATGTGGCAGAGGGGTCAAACGTCAGAGGTCAAATGTCAATCACACTCAACACATGCTTGGTTGGATACGCCCACCAAGCTTCAAAGTCACAGCTAACACACACTCCGCTAGCCATCCTGCAAACTTGCTGCACATTTTCATGCATATCACTACACAGCCATCCTATTGAATGTGCAAGACACACCCATACAGTATTTTATGAGTAATTTTTGGGTGTTATATTTTTTTGTTAAGTGCCTGTGGTCGGCGGTTTTCAAAGAATGCTTTGGAGTGCTTTGATGTGGTCTAATTTCCGGTCACTTGTCCAAAGACAACTTCCGGTCGCTAGTTTTTGCACGAAAGTGATCTCCAGCACCTCCTGAACACTTTTATTTTCAATTGTATATTTTGATAGAAATCTTGGACACACAACTTCACGATTCTCTAATTAATATAGCGATAGCAAAAGTCCCGCCCACTCGAAATACACCATGCAACCTTAATTCATCAACCACAAGCAGGATCTCCTCATTATATATTTGGCAATTTGTAACAGCATGTTAGGGGGAAACAATGTATATCCAGGCTGGAGTTTGAGAACATGCACTTGTGCATAATGTATGCCATATCAATGAACCTTGCTTGGGTGCCTTGAATATGATGAAATGAACTCCTTTTCTATAACAGTCTGCTTGACATACCTATAATTATGGGACCATGCATCAACAATTCCAGCATACTGTGGGAAACCAATAACCTCCTGAAAAGCAGCAGTATTATAGATATGTGCCTAGGGAGTACTATATCAACAATAGCAGCACACACGTCCTTCACAACCAACCAAACAGTATAGCTTTTGAAACACCAAACAAATAACTTTATTCCCGTATGTAAGTTTGTAATCCTAATTACTGTATAATTTTCTATGATGAAAGCCACCTTGACTCTTACCTCCATGGTGGAAAGTTGGGTCGTAAGCCCTGAACCCCGTGTACATGAGGTGATAAGAAGTCAAGTAACTCAATGTAAATGAGTAAAGGTGTTTGACCAGGGTTAAATGTGCTCAACATTAATTTTAGGAAACCAAGAAAAAGATCGAAAAAGATAACAAAACAAAAACAAAGCTGATTTGCAAGTCAGAGAGCCCTTGGAGGTGAGCTTTGTGTTAATAAATCATTAGTACATTGTTTGACTGTAAGTTTGCTTGCCATCATACAATCCATGCATAGTTGCAAAGTGTCCCGGAATGGCCGGAACAGTCCCAGAATTTTGACCTATGTCCCAGTGGTGTCCCGGTTGGACTGAAACAGTGCAAATGTCCCGGAATACTGAGAAGTGTCTAACTTTTTCCCGAAAAATTCAAGTTTTTGGCGTAAAAGTTACTTCTTTCAACTCTATTATGCCCTAAATGACGACTATAAGCAAAACTTTGAGCTTTCTGTAGCGCTGAGTTGTGCGGTGCTTCGCTAGAAGCTTTTTGCACTTCGTACTATTGCAATTAAAAGGGTGTGCCCTCACGTAAATGGGGCATGGCTTTAAATTTTCGCTAGCGTGGTTTTAATGTCCCGCTTTTTTTAGTTGGAGGTTGGCAACTATGTCCATGTTCTGATTCACTCTTGAACTGACATTTGTAAATATAGACACACTATTTGGTTTACTACAGAGCAAGGGCTAACCACAATAGGCAAAATCAAGAGTGTTTCATGTTTCTGGTTGTTCTTGCTATCAGTACCCAAAACCTCACAATAGATATCTTCAAGAGTGCTGGATGAAGGAAAGTAAATTTGTTTAAGATTTTTTTACATCAGAAAAGTGGCTGCGAAATTCTCTTTGTTGCACAAAATATTCATGTACCTGTGCGAAGAACTGAATTGTAAAATGAGGTGATAAGAAGTCAAGTAACTCAATGTAAATGAGTAAAGGTGTTTGACCAGGGTTAAATGTGCTCAACATTAATTTTAGGAAACCAAGAAAAAGATCGAAAAAGATAACAAAACAAAAACAAAGCTGATTTGCAAGTCAGAGAGCCCTTGGAGGTGAGCTTTGTGTTAATAAATCATTAGTACATTGTTTGACTGTAAGTTTGCTTGCCATCATACAATCCATGCATAGTTGCAAAGTGTCCCGGAATGGCCGGAACAGTCCCAGAATTTTGACCTATGTCCCAGTGGTGTCCCGGTTGGACTGAAACAGTGCAAATGTCCCGGAATACTGAGAAGTGTCTAACTTTTTCCCGAAAAATTCAAGTTTTTGGCGTAAAAGTTACTTCTTTCAACTCTATTATGCCCTAAATGACGACTATAAGCAAAACTTTGAGCTTTCTGTAGCGCTGAGTTGTGCGGTGCTTCGCTAGAAGCTTTTTGCACTTCGTACTATTGCAATTAAAAGGGTGTGCCCTCACGTAAATGGGGCATGGCTTTAAATTTTCGCTAGCGTGGTTTTAATGTCCCGCTTTTTTTAGTTGGAGGTTGGCAACTATGTCCATGTTCTGATTCACTCTTGAACTGACATTTGTAAATATAGACACACTATTTGGTTTACTACAGAGCAAGGGCTAACCACAATAGGCAAAATCAAGAGTGTTTCATGTTTCTGGTTGTTCTTGCTATCAGTACCCAAAACCTCACAATAGATATCTTCAAGAGTGCTGGATGAAGGAAAGTAAATTTGTTTAAGATTTTTTTACATCAGAAAAGTGGCTGCGAAATTCTCTTTGTTGCACAAAATATTCATGTACCTGTGCGAAGAACTGAATTGTAAGGTTGATGAGAAAGGCATGCAAACTAAAGAGTGATTTTATGAGGTCCTTAACTGGTCCTATCATGCTGGTTGCTTCCAGCACAGCACAGGTAGTTGGGAAAGCAGCCAAATGGACCATACATGGGTAGTAAGAGGAAATGTATCTCAACATAATGGTACAATACTTGAAATAACATATATATAGCTAAGCAATGTGTTTACAGACCCAGAAATCTCTTCACCATCACTTGCATGTCATGTTGATTCGATTTATCTACAACCACTCTCCACCCACATCTCCATTGGCACTTTAGACATAATTACTATTCAGCTGCATGTGCTACATCAGCAGTGCATTATATCAAGAACTCATTTGATACCCAGTGGTGATAGTGGAATGGACAAAACCACAGTTCTTGAATGTGCATGATCATTGATGGAGGCTCTGGAGACAAGAGTTATTAGCTACACATGAAAATTTGAATGTTTCAGAAGGGGTTGATAAACTTCCACTCCAAGACAGACATAAACATAATATTTGATTTGTATGAAGGCAAAAATGTGTGAATGATCCTTATTCCTGATAATTACTAGCTCTCTTGCAGTGTACATATACAAAGCCTTAGCTCATAAAGTTTGCTGTGTGGTTTCCATGTTTCAAAAATGGGTAATTTATTAGGGGTTTGGACAACCATTCCAGTAATTGGAATGGACAATGTTTGACAGTGCATCACAACTTTGTGTACAAACAACTCTTGACCATCAGACAATTGGTGTCCTAATAAAGTTGAATTTATAAAACATACAATTCTAGTGTTGTTCTATTGTTAACATCACTAAGCAAAGAACAAGAGACACTGAACACTTATAAGAGCTGTCTATATCTCTGCTTTGATCAACTGATCGAAGAATGTACCAGTCGTAATATTATGAAAATCGTCTCCCTCCTGAAAGCTGTTTCTGTAGCAATAACTGCTTCATGACTTCAAGAGTGAACTTTTTCCTGTCCTCACAAAGCAAACCAGAGAAATTCACATACTATGCTAGAGTGAAGCTTCTGACAATTTTCTATTTTGATTTTTGATCACATGCACTTATCTGCAAAATGCCAAGAAGCTTGTGCCTGCCTACTTGAGATATTCACTCAAAGCAAAGAGTACGATCAGAGGACTATATAGAACACTACACAGAAGCTGTAAAATGCAAATACAATCATACACATCAAGTACATAGTTGAAATTCTACCTCTTATAAAAGAGGGTAAAATAAAGGCCTTACATGACACAGCTCAACAATGCCTCAATGTTCTAAGTTGTTAAAAATGAAACTCTATGAATAACCTTGTTTGAGTGTCAGCAAAAACTGATGTATGTTACTACAATGATTTGCTTGACTTCATAAATCTGAAAGCATAAATCTCTGAAACATTGACAATAATACCGTGCATGTAGCACAAAATTTTGGCAGGAAAAAATTTTTTCAGATTGTCAAACTTCATGATTGCTGAATTTTATTTTACATGGCAGTAGCGCAATACATGAGTTCTGTATATGCAGGACAAAAATGACTGTTTGGCAGATATATAGTTTGGGCAGTGATCGACCCGGGTCCTTACTAAATCAGCCAAACCGCTAATATTAAATTTTGTGCTATACCATATAATATATACCATACCAAGGATGATCATGCATCAGCACTCTTCCTCTCGTATGCACAACTGAAGTGAGAATTGCATCGTCCATTACTTTATTTAGTTTCAGAATGTATTGTTTAATCTTTGAGTTTACTAGTTGTATGACTATCAAAGAAATTGGCTGTCTCGTCTTAGCACCCAACTTACGAACATACACTTCACCTTCCTAGCTGTGTACAAATAACAGCACAACTACTAAGGATCAAGTCATATTGATGCCTCAGCTAAACTGGTCTCAATCACATACTTCACCCGTTTGCTGATGACTGCAGATGTTAGTAATAAGAGCAGCACACTTTAATTTTGACTTATTTGCCCAGATTTATATGTGAAAACTAGTGAACTTCCAGGTAAGTATCAAATGACAAGTTACATTTAGTTTTAGTGCTTCATCATATGCTGCCAACATGCCAGTCAGAAGAAGTAAACAAATCTTTCCATACTGATTGCTATTTAAAGTTGAATATATACAATGTGGCTTATCCCCTTTCTCACCCTCAAAATTTATTTTTATTTGTGAATAAGTAGTTCTTTTTATGAAACTGGAAAACACAGAATTGGAGCTCATTTTTGTACACTATTATAATAATTATATATATATATATAATTATATATATGCATGCATGTGTCACATATATGCATGGTTATTTTTTCATTTCAGTACATGAGGGTAGGGAAATTGTCCTCAAAATTATTTCAGTCACAATAAATTATGTTAACAGTATACGTGCAAAACATAATAATTTTGTGAAAACTTGACAGCATGTGCACATGAACATGCCTTTATAAGTAGCCCATCGATTTGTATTAAATTAAATACCAAATTACCAATTGCACTGTGTTCAAGTATAACTGATCATCACAGTCATTAAGAGGGTTAATTGATACTTCTTTCAAGAGTTTGAAGACTGCTACAACTGCATGAATGGAATATGCATCACTGGTACATGTACAGTAACGGGAGTCTCTGAATCACTACTAGGAGCACTCTCTGACCCATACAGCAATGAATCAAAAGTAACATGTGGTTTTCAGTTGATAGTGGGTGTGAATTCCAAGCTTCCTGAAATGATGAAAGAGAATATGTAATGCAGTGAGAACAAATCAGCTTCATTTTCAGTATTCAGTACACCCATGCATTTACTTGACTTCTATAAGAAGAGCAAAGTACGGGAGACTGCTGAGTATATTTCTCTCCACAAACGTTCTATCCTAGTATTGTGCACGCTGAAACCTGCAATGTAAGGCCACTACGAAGAAATTGCTTGTTTCCGGTAACCCGACCCACCCACAAATTGGTGTTCGGAAGCAAAATCTTTTTAGATGATACTTTGGGCAAAGGTCAAATTTAATTAATTATATTAATATTTGCTCATGTGCATGCAGCCAGCTAATTGCAATTGCGCAACAACAGTGCAAGGCCAAGGGCGTGCTCTGCGGACACTGAGGCTAGAGACGCTGGAGAAGATATGGCAAGCTCTTTGGTCGGTGTTTGCATGTCTGTGGTGTGTGGATCTAAGGTCTTAGTCAGAGATCATCCTGATAAGATTGTAAAGATTCTTGGCACAACCACATTTGCTGACCTTTTTGAAGAGGTCAAACCTCGTGACACTGCCACTGTATATGACACAGAA
This sequence comes from Tethya wilhelma, assembly GCA_964030475.1. Classification (NCBI taxonomy): domain Eukaryota; kingdom Metazoa; phylum Porifera; class Demospongiae; order Tethyida; family Tethyidae; genus Tethya; species Tethya wilhelma. The sequence continues at coordinate 90,045 of CAXIPT010000016.1, forward strand.
GATGTGAGTGTAAGCTGTGCAACTAAGGCTGGGAGCACTAATTAGGTGGACAGTGAATTAAGTAATGATGTTGGCTTGTTGGTCAATGACTTTCAGTGCAAATATATCCAATTTAAGATTCATTCTGGTCCTGAAATGGATCCTCCCAGCCCCAAGTGTGCTCGACGTACAGTTACTGATGTGTTGATGAGTGGTGCTAGAGCCAAAGACAAGCTTCCAAAGAAAAAATCTGGGAAAAATCATAAGGAGAAGCTTTTCAATGACATAAAGTCACACCTTGAAGCGCAGAAGGTCGGATTCTCTTCAACAGCCTCTGAAACAGATGGCTATGAGGTGGTCAATGGTTTAACCAATTGCCTGTGGAACATTGATGCCAACCATGAAACTCTTGAGCAAGCCACAGTCAAGAGGGGACAAGCTAAGGTTCCTAGAATACCTGATTGTTGGAAAACAAACAATGATTACAAGGCCAAGAAACAGATGAAACCCAGGCTCAATGCATCGGAGTTACATCAGGCAGCATAAGATCTCTTTCACCACAGGACCAAAAGTGAAATTTCCTACACTCGCAAAAGTACAGGATTTGTACATGACATATGGTTTAAATATCCTTCACTTATTTGTAACACAAAATGTGACATATCCTACATATTTCCGTCAGTAAAAGAAATGTAAACTGTCCTGTATGCTGAAATTTGACATTTTCCATACAATTTAAATCACCATTTTTATACAGGAATGTTCGCTACAGTATAATCACATATAATATAATATAATAATAATAATAATAATAACAATCAAGCTGGGTCCACAAAGCTAGCTTGCTAGCTACTAGACTAAGTAGGCTACTTGGAGTTTGAAGTAACTGCAAGTTTGAGAATCTGACCAGCCCATGATTGGCCTTCGAAAACTTTGTTTCTCTAAAAATATCTTATTCCTTCTTTATCGGTTTTTAACTGTCGAATCTGTTGCTTTAAAACATCACACCTATCACGAAAGAATCGTGCTTGAAATAGTGCATCATTTTGTTTACTCTGCATTTGTTTCATTTGTGAAATAACTTGCACATGATCAATACCAGTTAGGCATTCTGGTAACAAGAGTTTGGGATTGTCATTAGGAAATGCAGGTGAAGAGTCTTCAAAATTCTGGAACTTCTCTTCAAGTTTTAACTTTTTTCTAGATTGTTCTTGCCGAAATGCCTAGCTCTGCCTGATACATCAAAACATCCCATTGATGGGATTCTGGATGTGTGCTACTTAACTCAGTACAGGTTTCATCACGTGACTTCTGAGCATCATCATGACTTAAAGAATACTTTTGAAAATATTTTTTCTTCTTGTTGAAACGATAACGCTTTCGTTTACATTGACTTGATTGTAGAGAACGAACTCTTTTATTGTTTGGCTGAAAAAAAAATTCTACAATTAATTTAATTTTTATACATTGTACTACTACAAAAACATGATTTGTCAAATCAGTGCACACACACATACACAATCAGCACTGCTTACAAGACCCGCACGAGGCATGGTCGCCAGTCAGTACACGCACACATACATGTACACAATCAGCACTGCTTACAAGACCCGCACGAGGCATGGTCACCAGTCAGTACACACAGACATACACAAACAGCACTGTTTACAAGACCCGCATGAGGCATGGTCGCCAGTCAGTATACACACACACACACATACACAAACAGCACTGCTTACAAGACCCGCACGAGGCATGGTCGCCAGTCAGTACAGAAACTGTTACTAGCTCAGTACAGGGCCGGCGGCATAGGTGCGGCAGCTACGGCCATGGCCGTACCTATTTTGGAAGATTAAGCTTCTTAAAAGTTTTTGATCCTGCTTTTTTGTGCTGTGTAAACTATAAGCTTTCAACTGCTACGTACGCGCGCTCAGAGTCGTTTTCACTTTAATTCTCTTGTTAACGCACACCTGTTACACCCCTTTTAGTAGCCCCTCCCACTTATTCTACGTAGCGCTATAAGCTTATTGCGCTGATTACGCTTGAATGTACACGTTCTGAACTAGAGCAGACTGCATTCTGCTAAGCCAGTCATCCTTACGAAGTTAGGTCACTCTTATCTCAGCAGAATCAAGTCTATAAGACTGAAGCATTGGAAACTAAGACTGAAATATGCCTCAGAATGCCCCAGAATTCACCTTAGAATGTGCAAAATGCAAAATTTTTCTGGGGGGGCATGCCCCCAGACCCCCCTAGCTTGGGTCATCACCTTCGGCAGTACGTGACAGGCCGTAGCACTCATACTGAGGAGACTCCGGGCCTGCAATAGCTAGCTACACACACCAAGTAAAATGTGATTTATAGAATTATGGAAAATGAGAACAAACAAGTAAAAAAAAACATTGGAAATATAATCTGACACAGGAATGGCTACTGAAATCTTAAAAGGAATGCAAACAAGATGGAATGGCTGTTAGAGTGTGTAAAGAATTCTTCCTGTTGGCAAAATGAGAGACTTAATAAGGATATTGTTAACCCTTTACAGCCGGATGACGAGTATACTCGTCATTTATTGCATGCACGCGAAATACGGATGACGAGTGTACTCGTCATTGCAGCTTTAGCGAGCGCCTCCGGGCAACGTGCAATAGCAGTGAACTTTAAACTCGATGTTCATTTAGGTAAGGTACTGCTCTAGTAAAATACCAAGTTTGAGTTGGAACACATAAGTAGGTATGGCGTTACGAGGTCATGAACCACAAGAGGTCACAATCGCGGCAATCGCGACGATAAGTTTTCTTGGCTCGTTTTCTCTGTAGTCTCTAGGATTAGAAGCTTAGCGCTACTTGTGGTAGTAGAGGGATAGATAGTCTATATATATATGAGTTTAGTTTGGAAGCTGCTAAAAGCCAAGGAAAAATAAAGCCAAAGACACTCGGAAATCTATTGAACTTGGAACCCTCCAACTTTTGCACAAAATTTTCCAAGATCAGCTAGGACCACGCTGGTATAAGCAGTCATACAGGTAATAGAAAGGTAGTGTAACACAATGGATTGTCTTATTTGAAACAAATATAATGCTAGAGCTATAAAATAAGTGACAATCATACAGTACTAAAATTTAATTTTTAATTCAGTATTTCAACACGTGCTCGTGTCCTGTAATTACGGGCTGTAAATGGTTAAGTGCAGCCCATACAGGAAGAATTCTGCACACACTCTAACAGCCATTTCATCATATTTTCGTTCTTTTTATGATTTCAGTAGCCATTCCTGTGTCTCATTACATTTCCAATGTTTTTTTTAATGTTAACTTGAAAGCTTGCAAAAACGGAAGGGGTCAAAGTTCGCCAAACGACCTGCATACTTTAGGCTTTTTTGAAGACAGCACTGCAAAAGTGCTTGCATACAGGAATAGCCTAAGCCTCCCTGCACCTCTATTGCCAGCGTCAAGCTTCTCCTGTATAGCACTATAAAAAAAAAGTAAATTTAAAACCAAAGGTCACGATTTCGCTGTGATCGCGACCTTTGAACTCTAAAGCTTGTATCTCCCCTCCCACTTATTAGACCTGACTCTTACTTAGTACTTTAGTAGAGCACTTCTTTACCTAACTGCACTGCAAGTCTAGAGCTGATAGCTCAAATGCTAGCGCTATAAAATTAAAAAAAATGCGAAAAATCTCCGATTACAAGATCGTTGTATACGCGCATGGGGATAAATCTTTCTAATGGCCCTAAAGAGTTACGAAACATTGTTTGCATAAACAAAGTTTTCATTCTGTACCCCCCAAAAACTTAGTTATTTAGAGTGAGTTATGCTATACTAACATTTTGTAGCGCATAAGAAACACTTTAATTTGTGAAAGTTTACTCTTTTCAACCATTGGATTGTTCCTTTGAGTTAATGAACATTGCAAAAAAAGTTTTCACTCTTTACTAATAAACTTAGTCATATTGAGTGAGTTGGATTGAGAATTTTTTCCAAGTCCATACTATACACTTTTGAGAAAAACTTTTCCAAGTCCATGCTGTACACTTTTGAGGAAAATAATTTATTTTTCTATAAAAAAAAAAAAGACTTTGTGAAAGTTGAATTTTTTAACTCTTTAGGGCCTGAATTGATTATGCATTACATAATTAGAATTTATGAATAATTAATTAACCTTGGTTTTTGTACATTTTTGTTCTTGCTTAAGCCTATGCCACTCTCTCTTATATAGCTAGTTCAGCTTAGCTGTGATTGTACTAAGCCATAAATATATCAGTTGAACTGTTCTATTCTTGGCTTGCTTTTATTTACTTCAAAAGCTTGCAAAAACGGAAGCGGTCAAAGTTCACCAAATGACCTGCATACTTTTGGCTTTTTTTCTAGCTTGAAGAGCAGGATTGCAAAATCGCTTGCATGCAGGTATAGCTTAAGCCCCTCTGCACCTCCATAGCTAGCGTCAAGCTTCCCCTGCAAAGCACTAAGAAAAAAACGTAAGTTTAAACGGACGGTCTCGATCTTTACCACGATCGCGACCTTTGAACTTTGAAGCCTATATCTCTCTGCCTACTAATCAGACCTGACTCTTAGTTGGTATTTTAGTAGAGCGCTATCTTACCTAACTGCATAGTAAGTCTAAAGCCAATAGCTCAAACGCTATTCCTATAAAATAATAAATGTGAAAAATCGCAGATTACGCGATCGTAGAATACGCGCGTGCAACTGTCGGCCCTAAAGAGTTAACCGTTGAAATGTTCTATTGAGTTCAAAAACATTGTTTGCTATAAACAGTTTACACTCTGTACCAAGAAAACACTTAGACAACTTTGTTTTTCAAAAACAAAGTTGTTTACCCGTAAAATGTTCCTTGTGTTGAAAAAGTGAATTTTCACAAAGTGTTTCTTTTGTGCTAAAAATGTTTTCTAAGCATAATAAACATTTTTTTGTCAAAACTGTACTTTTTGATCTTGGAAATTTTCGGATCACTTGGAATATACGGCACCTCGCTAATTATATTCATAATGTGGTGGGCGGGGCCTAGAGCAACCAACGCGAGGGGGTGGGGCTAGTTGCAGCATGTTTGTGCACGTGGTCAGTAATATTGGCGGTAAACTTAAAAGCCAACAAACCTCGACTGTTTTGATCACTATGTCCTTGTTGGAAATTGGGCCAGTTTTGTTTGGTGGGAATGAGAAAATTATCCAATTCTTGAGATCAAAGAAACTACTAGCTTCTAGCTGTCAGTGTACAAGGTATGAAATGAAAATTAGTCATTTAGTCCAATCAAGTGTAATTAATTAAAATTTAATGTAATTAGATGCAATGTCCCAATGGAAGAGCGACCACGGCGTGACATCTCTGATGGATTTAGTTGGTGGTGCAGGCTATGTAAGACAAGGAAGTCGATCAGAGATGGAAGCTTTTTTTCCAAGTCTAAGCTTACACTTCAGAAGTGGTTGCTAATGATACATCTCTGGGCTAGGGATTGTCCAGTCACTGATGCCATGGAGATTGATAGTCACAGTGCTGTGGATATCTATCAGTGGATTAGAGAAGTCTGCTCCACCATACTCTTACAGAGAAGAATAGTTCTTGGAGGAGCAGGGCGAGTTGTCCAAATTGACGAGTCAATGTTCTGTCATATCCCTAAGGTGTGTATATAACATAATAAAATTAATCTTAAAGTTAATTAAATTTACTCATAATTATACCTTGACCCAGTATCACCGAGGAAGAGCAGCATCACAGGAAGTATGGGTATTTGGGCTGGTAGATGTATCTCATAAACCAGCACTGGGTTATATGGAGATAGTACCACAACGTGATGCTGCAACCCTATTGCCGATCATTCAAGCTCATGTAGCTCCTGGTACAACAGTTCATTCCGACATGTGGGCTGCATACAATAGAGTTTCTAGCCTTCCAAATGTTAGCAGTCATGAAACTGTTAACCACACATACAACTTTGTTGATCCGATAACTGGAGCGCACACTCAGAACATCGAGTCGTACTGGAATAGAGTTAAAGGGAAGTTGAAGAGAATGAAGGGATGTTCCCGTGACCAACTGGCAAGTTATCTGGATGAGTTCATGTGGAAAGAACGTGATGGTGCAACTAGAAGGCAAGCATTCACCAATATAATGGCTGCTATTGCCACAATGTACCCTGTACCATAACAGTCTTAAAAACAGTCCTTTAGTTAGTCACTTGAACACTCATCATATAACTGTCCGAACATTTACCTCAGTCATACCCAAATCGCATTATATACACAATTGCTCATCTGATTCTCTTGTTTGCCTATCTTTATCCTCACTTAGTTTGATTACATATAATTATATATATATATATCTTGCTTAGAATTAAGATCTTGCTTATCTTTTTTATTACTCCGATATTTGCTGCGGGTTTTATCTTTTGTCCATCTTCCTAAATAATGCACTCTATGCCACTCTTTCACGTGCACACACATGCTGCAACTAGCCCCACCCCCTCGCGTTGGTTGCTCTAGGCCCCGCCCACCACATTATGAATATAATTAGCGAGGTGCCGTATATTCCAAGTGATCCCGATTAAGTCAATAGTCACTCAACAAAACTAAGTTCTTTTTCTCTACTTAGAGACAACTTTGTTTTTCAAAAACAAACTTCTTCACCTGTAGAATAAGTTTCCTTTGTTGAAATAGTAAATTTTCACAAAAGTGTTTCTTTTTTGCTGGAAATTGTTTTCTAGGCAAAATAAACGTTTTTTGTCAAAAGTGTACTTTTTGGTCTTAGAAAATTTTCTGAGTCCATTGTTACTCAAAAAAACTAAGTTCTTATTCTCTACCCTGTCTCTCCCAAACTATGTTCTTTTTCTCTAGAGAATGTCCCAAATGTTGATAAAGTGAGTAAAAAAAATGTTTTTTGTCAAAAGTGTACTTTTTGGTCTTAGAAATTTTTCTAAGTCTATAGTCACTCAAAAAAACTAAGTTCTTATTCTCTACTGAGAGACAACTTTGTTTTTCAAAAACAAAGTTCTTTACCTGTAGAATATGATCATTGTGTTTAACTGATTACCCGCGAAGTACGCAATTTTGCGTACTAAAAAATTAAAATTTTAAACGCGAAGTACGCCCTTTTGCGTACTATGACATTAGCGCTATTGTTTAGACAAAGCGTCTAAGCATTGAACTCTGAACTTGCTGTACAAATAGGTAAAGTATCTCTCTACTAAAATACAAAGTTTGAGTTGTAACTCTTGAAGGGGTTTGGCTGTAGTAGTAGCTAAACGAATAGAGATCACGATCAGCGCGATCAAGATTGTGATGTTTAGATTGACATTTTGTCTGCAGCCTTACAAGGGACAAGCTTGCTAGGTAGGTGCAGGGATAGTTAGGCTATATAGCCATAGCATCACTTTAATAAGCATTGATGCTTACCTACAAACAAAACCTAAGATGCTAAAAAATTTTTTAAGCGTATTCGTCGATTAGACCCTTTCGTACTTTGGCTCTTTTTTTACAGCTAAAACTAAACTAGAGCAGCGAGGGTGGCATCATAGTTAGCATAAAAGTTGCTTAGCTGCATCGTAAAAGAAACAGAGTCCAAACTGTGTTTGTAAAAAAAAAATATAAAAATAATGGAAAGATACTTGAAATTTGAATTTTAATCTTCGCGGTATGACGTAATTAATTTCAAATTTAAACGAGAGTGTAATCGGTTAAAAAGTGAATTTTCACAAAAGTATTTCTTTTGTGCCAGAAAATGTTTTTAGGGCAAAATAAACGTTTTTTGTCAAAAGCACAGGACCAAAAGTGAAATTTCCTACACTCGCAAAAGTACAGGATTTGTACATGACATATGGTTTAAATATCCTTCACTTATTTGTAACACAAAATGTGATATATCCTACATATTCCGTCAGTAAAAGAAATGTAAACTGTCCTGTATGCTGAAATTTGACATTTTCCATACAATTTAAATCACTATTTCTTATGCAGGAATGTTCGCTACAGTATAATCACATATAATATAATATAATAATAATAATAATAATAATAATAACAACAATCAAGTTGAGTCAACAAAGCTAGCTTGCTAGCTACTAGACTAAGTAGGCTACTTGGAGTTTGAAGTAACTGCAAGTTTGAGAATCTGACCAGCCCGTGATTGGCCTTCGAAAACTTTGTTTTTCCAAAAATATCTTATTCCTTCTTTATCGATTTTTAACTGTCGAATCTGTTGCTTTAAAACATCACACCTATCACGAAAGAATCGTGCTTGAAATAGTGCATCATTTTGTTTACTCTGCATTTGTTTCATTTGTGAAATAACTTGCACACGATCAATACCAGTTAGGCATTCTGGTAACAAGAGTTTGGGATTGTCATTAGGAAATGCAGGTGAAGAGTCTTCAAAAACTTCTCTTCAAGTTTTAACTTTTTTCTAGATTGTTCTTGCCGAAACGCCTCTGCCTGATACATCAAAACATCCCATTGATGGGATTCTGGATGTGTGCTACTTAACTCAGTACAGGTTTCATCACGTGATTTCTAAGCATCATCATGACTTGAAGAATGCTTTTGAAAATATTTTTTCTTCTTGTTGAAACGATAACGCTTTCGTTTACATTGACTTGATTGTAGAGAACGAACTCTTATTGTTTGGCTGAAAAAAAAATTCTACAATTAATTTAATTTTTTTGCATTGTACTACTACAAAAACATGATTTGTCCAATAAGTGCACACACATACACAATCAGCACTGCTTACAAGACCCGCACGAGGCATGGTCGCCAGTCAGTACACACACACATACATGTACACAATCAGCACTGCTTACAAGACCCGCGTGAGGCATGGTCGCCAGTCAGTACACACAGACATACACAAACAGCACTGTTTACAAGACCCACATGAGGCATGGTCGCCAGTCAGTATACACACACACACACATACACAAACAGCACTGCTTACAAGACCTGCACGAGGCATGGTCGCCAGTCAGTACACACACACACATACACAAACAGCACTGCTTACAAGACCCGCAAGAGGCATGGTCGCCAGTCAGTACACACACACACACATACACAAACAGCACTGCTTACAAGACCCGCACGAGGCATGGTCGCCAGTCAGTACACACACACACACATACTGCTTACAAGACTCACACTAGATTGAATTTAATATTAAAACATAATTATGTATGCATGATTGTTTACCTTAACATCTCCTGGAGAATTAGCATTTTCACTAAATTTAAGCATTCTGCGAACTGGTGGAGGTCCCAGGGCATCTACAGTGTCCATGATCAACTTTGGTTCAGGGTTAGGAGTGATTAATACAGAGTTATCAACAACTTGGATAGTGGACTGGTCTTGTGATGATACATCAGCACTAATTTTGCACATAGACTGTGTATTCTGTCGCCTAGGAACACTGATCATTTTCATTGTAGATCGCTGACGAGTAAGCCAGTTCATAACCTGAGTATGAAAAACAAAAACAACATAGTGTAGCCGTACACGTGTACAGTAGTATCAAGAGTATAACTATAGCCTATGCTTGAGCCTACAAAATAGCGTAGATGCAAGTTCAGAGTAGCCCCAAGAGAAGTTGTAAACATTGAAAATACCTTGTTTTGCGTAGATTGTTGCTGCTGATTAAAGATCCACAGACCTTTTTCAGAGAGATAGACATTTCCTTGTGTAGCCGCCATCATAAATTTTGTCCGCCAAATAGCTGACCTTTGAACTATGAATCAATAATTATTGGTGTTCATCAATAAGAATTGCAGGATACACACAAAAAAATGTGTAGCTACAACATATTCAGTATCATTATAACCAGTTAAAAATCTATACAAGGGCAAACAAAAAGTGCATGACCAACACCATCAATTTCATCAAGCAATGAAACCGTTCTACACACAACAAACTGTACAGGAATAAAATGATGAAATAAATCTGTCTCAAATATATCTGGCTCCCAAACAGTGATGGGTTTGCCATAGACATTATGATGAGAATGCTTTTTAAACCATGAAACACATATTGAGATAACTGTGTGATGAGAATTGTTGATTTCAATGGCAAAGAAATTGACACATACCGGCCGTTTCTCCACTTGACCATATGTTTCTGTAGATAGAACAGATGGTATTGATAGAGCCAACACGATGGAAGCATTTGATGACATACTCGACACACTCCCAATTTGCTTATCTCTTAATTTCATTGTAGAGTATTTCTTATAAGTGGATGGCAAACTGATCAACTCTTCAGAAACAGCAAATAGTGTAGAATAGGGTTGCTTGATGCTTGACAGATGAGTATCTGAAAAAACATGTCTCTTTGACACTGCAGGCAGAGAGTATTGAACACTTTTAGAAACACCATTTAATGACAGAACATGTGACTCAACATTGGTAGACACGGGAAGATGTATCGTAGTGTTTGCCACAGACCTGTAAGCAGTGCTATCCATCAATGATCCCGTAGTCTTAGGTGCAGGAAAAAGATGGGCTAGTTTATCATTAAACATGTCAGGAAGAGGATGTGATGTAAATTCATTGTCTCTGATGAATCGATCCATTACTTGGCTTTCAAACGATTTGTTATTGTTAGGTAGACCCTCAAGTATGCCATTATAGCGTTCGAAGGCAAAGCACCAGAAGCCATGGACTGGACCATAATCAAGAAGACACTCTTTTATGTGACAGTGTAAGTGGATATTAGGTGTGATGGCTTCTTTGGCATATATCCTTTCAACTCGCTTACAAAACTGCAATAATAGGGCATCTGCTAGTGATACATCAGAACGACTTAGCTCAAACTTTAGCAAAATTCTGCATGCCAGAACAAAGTGTCTCCAACACTCGAGATGGTCACCAGTAAGAATTCCTCTCATTGCAATGAGAGAAAAGTATACAATCCAGTTCTTAAATTGGTCTGCAGTAAAGGAAGAAAATCCAGACCCAATTTTATAGGGTATTCTCCCAATATCTGAAGGTGTTTTGAATTTATCTACACGCTTTTGGATGACTGAAAATTGATCCGAGATAACTATATTCTTCACCAACCATATGCTTAGTACATGTTTTGCAGTACCAAGAAACAAGTTGTGCATCGGGTCCACTACAACCATCCTCCAAGGAACAAAATATGGTAGATCCAAAAAGCATGAATACTTATACCCAGTAGTTCTTTCCTGTTCATCAAGACTTGATTGACTCGAACATGCCTGTTGCAGTTGAGCTGCACGAACATGTGCATCTCTAGACCTGGGTGGCCAACTTTCTCTGTCAAATCCACTATAATCAATGCTTCCAAAAGTTCCAGTGAAAACTTTTAAGTATCGAGAACATCCACGCTTTGCTGCATGACCAAGAAATCCAAAGGCTTTCCGACAAGCTGGAATATCACAGCTTCCACACAAAATTGCACATTTTACGAGCTTTTTTGTTGCAACACCATAGACATCCATGTTAACTCCACTCCAAAACTCCCCGAGTTCATCTATAAGTGGTCGTAAAAATGAATTGATATCATGAGCTGACTCGTTAGGTCCTGGAAGTATCCCAATCAACAATACATTTTGTCTTTGGTAATGAATGCGTCTTGGAAGATTCATGAACACCATGTAAATAGCACCAACATGGTACGCTTTCACATGTTTGTATGGTAAAAACCAGTTGACATTTAAAGTCATACCAAAAGATAATTCCTCAGAAAGAAAAGAATTGCCATCTACACTCTGAAAGTCTGACCAAATTTGTCCATCATACACATCTCTAAGATTACCATTGCTTTCTCTTGTCAATGACTGCCATTCCTTAGAAAGACTTACAAAATCAGATCTCAAGAGAAGAGACTGGATACCACACTGCAGTCCTAAGTAACAGTACGTCAGAAAGGGATATAACATCTTTTTACCTGTGCTCAGTTCGACAGTCTTGAGTAAAATAGCACCACACTGTTGACGAATCGATGATTAGGAAACCGTTTATATGAACACACTTTGCTTGTCGACGATCCACCAATTGTGCTAATACAGTCATTGTACTTGTAAATACTATCACATTTTTGGCAAACCACATACTTTCTTGGAACCAAACGATATACTTGAGAATATTGCTTGAGTCGATAAACTGACTTTGGAAAGATAGTTGCCATATTGGCACACTCCTTTGAAAACGATCCCATTACAAACATAAGTGCAGACATAAACTTAAGTAACACTTCCATTGCCTTGTCAGGTAAGTAAAACATTGTTTGTAGTCTTGAAAAGAATAGAACTATTCAAGTGCACAATGCCTTTGAAACCGATTGTCTACCTTCAGCATCAGATTCTAGTAGTGACGGGGCTTGTCTAATAGATGGATCACTGAAATCATCCAATTGTAAGGATTCAGGGTCCACTTCCCATACTTCATTTATATCTGATTCAGTTTCCTGCTCTGAAAAAAAAAAACACAAAAATAATATTAAGTGTTCTCATGGATCATACATTATTATTGCAAATGGAAAGAGGGAAGGAGAAGGAAAATGTGCTCTGTGTGAGGGGAGTAAAGGGAAAAAGAATGTCTGGCCATGCAAAATTGCCATGCAGATTTTGGCGAATACAATTTAAATTACGTCAATGGAATTCATTAATGTTTGTACTTATGAGTTTGAGCATTTAATATATTTATTTATGACGTGTATAAGGTACGAAAAAAAAAATGAATCTCATATGGGTACTTCCAACTTTCTGGCAGGGCTTTGCACCTCTCACGGGACGGGACTATCTTATCTATACTTAAAAGCATACAGCAGCCAGTGTAAGTTATGTCAGTACTAACCTTCATAATCAGAATGAGGTGATTCAAGGCTAAAATCAGAGTCATAGAGATTGTCATCTCTCTGTGTGTCTGTCCATGTGTGTGTATGTGTGTGGGTGTGCCAGACTCAAAGTGTGTTGAACCATTCATCAGTGCTACAAACTGTAGAGTTGCACAGTCATAGAAATGCTATATAAACATACCATTAGATATGACGGAGGAGAGCATGGGGTCTGGTAGAAGACTAGGTGGTTCCTCATCATCATTCGGGGCGTTATTGTTAATCGCTCCGCTCTCACTCCCAATCACGAGCCACCTTCCATTGGCAGAATCAAAATATCTTCTTTTGTGAGTCTTGTATGTCTTTAATGACACGGCAGTGTTACAATGAGGGCAAGTTCTTGCTACGCGTATTATTTGTCTCTCAGTCTGTTCTGCAGTTGAGGCTGACATCTAGCTGACAGAGAGAAGAGCGCCTTTGCGAATTGCTGATCTGGCAAATTCCAGTCATGTGACCGCAATACCAGAGACAGTCATGTGACTTGTGCATGACTTGTTTCACAAATGTGATTGGTGGTATTTTGGCGGGCAAAAAGCAAGAAAGAGACTGGAGTTCTTGAAAGAGACAGGCGAGAATCGTTCGTTTTCAACTTTATCGAGCTAGAGCAACTGATTATTGATTGTGGTACCGGTGACGAAATGGCGCTGAGTGTCGACGCTGTCCTTCGTGATCTTGAGCTTGAGCGTGAGTTCTCGGATGACCCTGTCTCTCAGGATACAAGAAGTGAACTATCATTTACTCTTGATGATACCACCCCTGCATCTAGTAAGGACCGCGCTTCTACTTCTAATATCAGATCTCACTCAGATCCTGGGCCATCAAAAACTAAGGCAGCTCGACATGTTCGTCCGTACCATAGTGATTCAAGTGAAGATGAGGAAGATTCAAGATCAGCTCCGCATAGAAATTTACTGAGAGAGACCCCGGCAAAGAGAAATGCAGCTAAGCGACAGAAATCTGATGTTACACCAACTGGGGTATTGCCCAGGAGTCGAAATCCAGTTGGAAAGAATTTATCATCACGTATGAATGAAGATACACGAGAAGAAGACCCCTTTTTTGATGATGACGACAATACAGATGAACATATTCCGATGATAAGTGCTCAGCTGGGTGAAATTACAAACCTGTTGCATACACTCGATAAACGTATAGCTAACACTGAAAAGGAGCTAAAGAGCATCAAGACAAAACTCCGGTCGTCATCTAGTTCTGATTCATCATCAGCCAAGGAGAATGTCCCACTGATTGTGAGGGTATGTTTTACAAAAAATTAAAAAATTAAAAAAATTATTTAATTTTGATTGTCCTGCATGCAGTCTGAAACCCGTAAAACATACAAAACCTTGCTTGATGAAGATGACAATTTTGAAGGGTTTGTCATTGGACCAAGGTATGTAACATTTGTCAAGATTTTTCCCATGAGTGAAAAAAATGTCATGTGATTAACGATCTCATGCAGTGTAACTTTCAAGACAGCAGCTAACCAGACCGTTGTGAAAACTCTTATCAAGGAAGTAAAAGGTGCTAATCCTTCATTTCAAGCTTGTCATATTCGTGGTATGTGATGTAATGGTTATGTTTCTAGGTTTATAGTTCTTAAAATTGTTTTCAGCTGCAACATATACCTATTACAAGACTTTATCTCAAGAGGAGTCTCTACAAAGACGGGGAAAAGCTCTGGAAAGAAACACAGTTAGAAGGCGACGAGAGCGTCTGATACGAGTAAGTATAAATTAAATTCTTAGTTTGCTATTTTAATAAAAAAAATTGTTATGTAACTCTATAGAAACTACAAGATCGCATTGGTGCATTTAAGAAGTACGGGTTCAAAGAAGATGACTACAAAAAGTGGAGTAAAGTACTAATTAGCGAAGCTATGTCTAGTGAGGAGAGTGAAGGTGAAGATTCAGTTGTTGTGAAGCCTCTTCCATGGCGTTCTGACCATGTCACAAACTTGTTTGTGGCTCTCGATCGCAAAATCATGGAAGAAAGATCTCCCCAGGCTAAGCGTCAACTTAAGTCCCGAGTAATCGGATCTTCTTCCACCCGCCTAGTTTGTGAGTCACTGCCTTCTTGGGCACTCAAACGTACTCATCGTTAGTTAACATTCTATGGTACACTTGGTACTGTTAATGCTAAATAATATTTACGGATTCATGCATGATTTAACCAATATTCATTGTCTTGTACATGTAATCAGTCCCAGCATTTTGTTATTGTGAAGATATCAATTATAATTATTATAATTGTTAATTATTGGATATGAATCAATATTTGTTTCTATCGATCAGAGATTTATTATTTGTGATTATTTGAATGATCAAATTTTGAAAGTATAATCCTAGGCCTAGGCCTGAATCCACATGTCCTACTAAAAAACTGCAGAATAATAGTCATATAATGTATCCAGGAAATGTGTATGATACTTCAGAAAAAATGTACATGTTAGCTACATGGCATTTAGCTCTATCCTTAACAGAAAATTTTACCAAAAATTTGAACTATCATATGCAAATGAAAGGTGTATGAATGATGACATTTTAGAAACATTTCTTCCACCAATCTTGTAGCAAAAAATTCCATTTTTGGCCCTGTGGTGCTGCTTTTCAAGTTGGAAAAAAAGCCTAAAGTATGCAGGTCGTTTGGCGAACTTTGACCCCTTCCGTTTTTGCAAGCTTTTAAGTTAAAAAGCTAACTTAGAACTAATTTGATATAGCCATGGCTTAGTACAACCATAGCTAAGCTCAACTAGCTACAAAAGAGAGTGACTAAGGCTAAAGCAAAAACAAAAATGTACAAAAACCAAGGTTAATTAAATATTCATTAATATAAATATGCATAATAAATTTAGGCCCTAAAGAGTTAAGTCATAGCTGTTCTTTAGCAAGCTCCCAACTCCAGTTTTGTCTAGCCAATTGTAAAACACTCTGATGGAAAAATAACGCTTTTTTACAACCTTATCATACATTAGTAATTCAGCCACATTCCTTAGACAAATAATTCTGGTTGGATCCCATCCTGGACTGTTGATTAGAGAAGCATATTCGTCTTCTTCCACGATTTCAGCTAGTATAGTTAAGCAATAAAGCTGCGAGACAATCAATATTAACATAATGAACATTTTATCAGCCTAGAAAGTTTTACTGAAAATTTACTAATTAGAAATTAACTCTTTAGGGCCGATTGC
The DNA here is from genome assembly GCA_964030475.1 of Tethya wilhelma. Lineage (NCBI taxonomy): Eukaryota > Metazoa > Porifera > Demospongiae > Tethyida > Tethyidae > Tethya > Tethya wilhelma. Next base: position 106,069 of record CAXIPT010000016.1, read on the forward strand.
AAATTTATCCACACACGCGTATTCAACGATCGCGTAATCTGCGATTTTTCGCGTTTTTTATTTTATAACCCTAGAGTTTGAGCTATGAGCTTTAGACTTGCTGTGCAGTTAGGTAAGGAAGGTCTCTACTAAAATACCAAGTAAGAGTCAGGTCTGATTAGTAGAAGGGGAGATATAAGCTTTAGAGTTCAAAGGTCGCGATTGCGGCGAGATCGTGACGTTTGGTTTTAAACTCACGTTTTTTTTCTTAGTGCTTTGCAGGAGAAGCTTGACGCTAGCTATGAAAGTACAGGGAGGCTTAGCTATAAGCACTTTTGCAGTGCTGCTCATAAAGCTGGAAAAAAAGCCTAAAGTATGCAGGTTGTTTGGCAAACTTTGACCCCTTCTGTTTTTGGAAGCTTTTAAAGTTAATAAAAGCAAACCCAGAACTAATTTGATATAGCCATGGCTTAGTACAACCATAGCTAAGCTCAACTAGCTACAAAAGAGAGTGGCTAAGGCTAAAGTAAGAACAAAAATGTACAAAAATCAAGGTTAATTAAATATTCATAAAATCTAATTAAGTATGCATAATAAATTTAGGCCCTAAAAAGTTAATGAAAGTGTAATGAAAGTAATTTGTCCCTCAGACAATGCATGTATGTACAGGTACCTTTTCAATCATCTAGATCTTCATCAACTGCATTAAGAGGAATGTCATCTTTTTTTGGAAGCTCATCAGGATCAGGTTTTCACACGAAGCTGCTAAATTAACACTGATCATCGATTTAACAAGAGCTGGATGAATACATGGAAGACCTGGGCCCCTCTGTTGTAGGGAATGCCCAACCATCGTACCCAAGACTTCAAGGTTAGATTCAGAGCCCCAATGATTAACTCTTGACTTGCTCTCTCTATTGCCTTCTCAATTTCTGAGGGCTCTAGCATCCACACCATCCTCGCCGCTATATTCAATTACTAATGTTTTCTTCAACAGTGAGGTGTTTGGGACCATCAATAAAATGCTTCGGCTGCATTGAAGATACAGGTTCTGGTAATTCGTAATGTATGAGTGTCTTACTCATCGATCATCGTCTTGGACAAGGTACATAGTATGTAGAGTGCACAGAGAGGCTGGTTTAGACTTCTTCTCTTGCTTGCTGACCGAATTGTCAATGACAGAATTACTCAGGGTAGTTAGGGCATGTGTAGGAGAGTAGTAGAGCGCGTCGCACTACTCAGGTCAGTTAAGGCATGTAACAGTCATTTTGGCAATGGAAAAGTTTGGTTAAGGATATCTTTGTAATGGTTAAATTCTAACCATTCAAACTTGGTATANGTTGCCATATGAAAACTTTTCAACTCATCCACTTGGACTCTAGTAGTAGTGTGTAAACTATGAATAGTCAAATTCAATGTTTAACCACAATCACCCACATGGAGGCTGCTAGCTCATGGCAGCACACTAACTATCATGTACATATGTTGCAAATTTCCAAACCACGTGGCATTAGTGCTATAAGCTCACAGTAGCAAAGACTATGTCTTCTAACAGAAAGAGACCTCGAGCTCGAGATGATTGCATGAGATTAACTGCATTCTTCAAAAGGTATATTATATATATATTAAGTACAAAATTAATAGGAATGTTATGCATGACAACGTAAAAATTAAGTATACACACACTGCTAATAATATAACACATGATTATAGAGTTGAGAGAGAAGAGGCTGATCACACAGAATCACTTGGCCCACCCACAAGTACTGACCCTGATCCATCTACTTCATCAGCAGTGTCAGGTAGGACTGATGATAGAGACACCACTCCTAGTAGTACCCCTCCACCAAGTCTTGATACACCAAGTGTAGAAGGACGTATAGATCTTGGAGAGATAGTTCAAGCCGCTAGCTCTTGGGATAGTTTGAAGTCGTTGGTAAGCAAAGTATCAGATGACAAAAGAAAGCAATATCTTTCATGTCACTCCAAACCTTCTTCCTCTGACACTCTTTACTCTCATCCAGTTACCAAAGCTGGCAAGACTTGGAAAGCATCTTTCCAAATTCAATGGCTACTACGGTTTCCTTGGTTGTCGTATAGATCAATTCTTGAAGGAGGTATTTGTAGATATTGCATTCTCTTTCCCCAGCAGCCAGATAGAGGGGAGACATTAGGTCATAGTAGCAGATCAGGAGTTTTGGTTTTGTCTGCTTACAAGGGTCCATTTTCCAAAGCACTGGGAAAGGATGGTGTTCTTGTTTTACATGATAAAACAGTGATGCACTGTCGCGCTGCTGAGAGAGTTGATACATTTTTGCGTAATTACACACATCCAGCTGAGAGAGTTGATTATCGACTTATGGCATCCCGAGACAAGTTAGCAGAAGAAAACAAGCATATCCTGAAACAAATAATTTTTGCCACAGAGTTTTTAGCAAAACAAGGTTTGCCTTTTAGAGGACATCGAGATGACAAAGTTGATTTTTCTGTAACTGATGTGAATCAAGGCAATTTTGTAGCTGTCTTACAACTTATGGCCAAAGAAGATAGTATCTTAAACAAACATCTCCACTCTGCAAAACAAAATGCAAAGTATACAAGTAAGACGATTCAAAATGAAGGAGTACACATTTATGCATCTAAAATCAGAGAGAGAGTAACTAAACCAGTAAGAGAGGGAAGCTTACCTTATACAGTTATTGCCGACGAGACCACAGATCAGTATTCCAATGGGGAAGTCCTCACTGTTTGTTTGAGATTTGTAGACCTGTTTTCACCTCAAAATCCTCACATCAAAGAATGTCTCTTGACATTCCTTCATCTCCAACGAGCAACTGCTAGTGGAATTGTCTCTAAGCTCCTCGAAGCCATTGCTGATCCATCAGTCTCTCTTGATCCAGGCAATATTCGTGGCCAAGCTTATGATGGTGCTTCAGTGATGTCATCAGAAATTTCAGGAGTTCAAGCTAGAATCAAAGAGATTAGTCCACGGGCAGTCTACACTCACTGCTATTCACACTGCTTAAATCTGTCTGTTGCTGCTTCCTGTGATGTGCAGGAAGTTAGAAATCTTGTTTCCACAATAAATGAGGCACATTTTTTCCTGTCAAATAGCCCCAAACGACAGAGAATGTTTGAGCTAACAGTTTCAGAATTCTTACCAGCTTCTTCACATAGCAAACTACCTGGTTTGTGCAAGACTAGGTGAGTAGAGAGACACACATGCTTCGAGGTCTTTCTTGAGCTTTATGAGCCGCTAGTCATTTTTTTGGATGCAATTTTATCTCCTCATGAGTATCCTCAACTGAGCTCTAATGAAGGTAGTTGGAACTGGGATACTGAGACTCGGGTGAAAGCACAAGGATTGAAAGCATCTTTGTCTTCATTTCAGAACATTGCTGTGTTTGTCATACCAAGAATGTGTTGGATGAGGCAAAATCTCTATCTGCAAAGCTACAGAAGCGTGACCAGGATGCATATGAGGCTTTCACAATGGTTGATGATGTCAAAAAGAGAGTAGCATCCATAAGAACAAATCTTGACAGTGTTTTTGATTTATGGTATGATGAGATTTTGAAACTAGCCGACATAATTGGAGCTGAAGAGAGTGTTCCGAGGAAGACAAGTAGACAGAGAAACAGGAGCAATGTTCCTAGCACAAGTCCGCTGGAATACTACAAAAGAGCTGTTGCTGTTCCACTTTTAGATTCTCTGTTAACTCAACTAAATGATAGATTTAGTGATGAGAATAGTCACCAGGCTGCTATTCTCTGCCTCATACCCTCGGTGATGTGTTCCAGTACTACCAGCATTATCGAACTCTCAGAGAAGCGTGATGATTTACTCTACTGGAGTGATGATCTACCAAGTCCATTATCCCTTACAAGTGAGTTACACAGATGGCAAACTCTGTGGAAAGATGGTGAAGCTAGCAGTACACCAGACAATCTCCTTCGAGCTTTAGGCTCTTGTGATGCTGACTCTTTCCCTAACATTCATCGTCTGTTGTTGATTGGCTGCACTCTACCAATCACCAATGCTGAGGCAGAAAGAACCTTTTCTCTTCTTCGAAGACTGAAGACCTACACGCGGTCTACACTGGCTGAAGAACATTTTGCAGACCTAGCTGTGATGGCAATGCACTATGGGGAAAGGATACCAGTAGATGATGTCTTGCAGACTTTTATTCACTTGCACCCACGTAAATTGTTCAAAACTTCTCTCTTGGAAGACTAAAAGTTAACTTCATCATTAATTAATTATAGTAGGTTAAAATAGTTGAACATAGCGAACAGTAAATTGTACACTTTTACTTGTTTGTATATATATATGCTGCTTCAATTTATCACCATGTACTTTGCACTTAAGTTGTGGGTGTGGCTAACACTAATTAGTGGGCGTGGCTTCTGAAAATTTTTCCGCGCGCTCTGCGCGCATTTCCTCAACCCCACTAAACTCAAAATCCTGGATCCGCCCCNCTAAATCAGCCAAACCGCTAATATTAAATTTTTGTGCTATACCACATAATATAATATTATACCATACCAAGGATGATCATGCATCAGACTCTTCCTCTCGTATGCACAACTGTAGTGAGAATTGCATCATCCATTACTTTATTTAGTTTCAGAATGAATTATTTAATCTTTGAGTTTACTAGTTGTATGACTATCAAAGAAATTGGCTGTCTTGTCTTAGCACCCAACTACGAATATACACTTCACCTTCCTAGCTGTGTACAAATAGCAGCACAACTACTAAGGATCAAGTCATATTGATGCCTCAGCTAAACTGGTCTCAATCGCATACTTCACCCGTTTGCTGATGTTCTTCAATGACTGCAGATGTTATTAATAAGAGCAGCACAGGCTAATTGTGACTTATTTGCCCAGATTTATATGTGAAAACTAGTGAACTTCCAGGTAAGTATCAAATGACAAGTTACATTTAGTTTTAGTGCTTCATCATATGCTGCCAACATGCCAGTCAGAAGAAGTAAACAAATCTTTCCATCCTGATTGCTATTTAAAGTTGAATACAATGTGGCTTATCCCCTTTCTCACTCACCCTCAAAATTTATTTTTATTTGTGAATAAGTAGTTGTTTTATGAAACTGGAAAACATAGAATGGGAGCTCATTTTTGTACACTATTATAATAATTATATAATATTATATATAATTATATATATGCATGCATGTGTCACATATATGCATGGTTATTTTTTCATTTCAGAATATTGTAGTACATGAGGTTAGGGAAATTATCCTCAAAACTATTTCAGTCACAATAAATTATGTTAACAGTCTACAGTGCAAAACTGCTAATAGTTAATAATTCTGTGAAAACTTGACAGCATGTGTCACCTGCCTTTACAAGTAGCCCATCGATTTGTATTAAATTAAATACCAAATTACCAATTGCACTATGTTCAAGTATAACTGATCATCACAGTCATTAAGAGAGTTAATTGATACTTCTTTCAAGAGTTTGAAGACTGCTACAACTGCATGAATGGAATATGCGTCACTGGTACATGTACAGTAACGGGAGTCTCTGAATCACTACTAAGAGCACTCTCTGACCCATACAGCAATGGATCAAAAGTAACATGCGGTTTTCAGTTGATAGTGGGTGTGAATTCCAAGCTTCCTGAAATGATGAAAGAGAATATGTAATGCAGTGAGAACAAATCAGCTTCATTTTCAGTATTCAGTACACCCATGCATTTACTTGACTTCTATAAGAAGAGCAAAGTACGGGAGACTACTGAGTATATGTCTCTCCACAAACGTTCTATCCTAGTATTGTGCACGCTGAAACCTGCAATGTAAGGCCATTACGAAGAAATTGCTTGTTTCCGGTAACCCGACCGACCCATAAATTGGTGTTCGGAAGCAAAATCTTTTTAGATGATACTTTGGGCAAAGGTCAATGATATGTTAATTATATTCATATTTGCTCGGGTGTGTAGACATGTGCATGCAGCCAGCTAATTGCAATTGCGCAACAACAGTGCAAGGCCAAGGGCGTGCTCTGCGGACACTGAGGCTAGAGACGCTGGAGAAGATATGGCAAGCTCTTTGGTCGGTGTTTGCATGTCTGTGGTGTGTGGATCTAAGGTCTAAGTCAGAGATAAGATTGTATTGGCACAACCACATTGGCTGACCTTTTTGAAGAGGTCAAACCTCGTGACACTGCCACTGTATATATATAGCACAGAAGATGTGAGTGTAAGCTGTGCAACTAAGGCTGGGAGCACTAATTGGCTGGACAGTGAATTAAGTAATGATGTTGGCTTGTTGATAAATAACTTTCAGTGCAAATATATCCAATTTAAGATTCATTCTGGTCCTGAAATGGATCCTCCCAGCCCCAAGCATGCTAGACGTACAGTTACTGATGTGTTGATGAGTGGTGCTAGAGCCAAAGACAAGCTTCCAAAGAAAAAAATCTGGGATAAATCGTAAGGAGAGGCTTTTCAATGACATAAGGTCACACCTTGAAGCGCAGAAGGTCGGATTCTCTTCAACAGCCTCTGAAACAGATGGCTATGAAGTGGTCAATGTTTTAACCAATTGTCTGTGGAACATTGATGCCAACCACAAAACTCTTGAGCAAGCCACAGTCAAGAGGGGACAAGCTAAGGTTCCTAGAATACCTGATTGTTGGAAAAGTTTTCGTGGCTACAATGATTACAAGGCCAAGAAACAGATGAAACCCAGGCTCAATGCATCAGAGTTACATCAGGCAGCACAAGATCTCTTTCACATTGCAGGCTTCCCATCTCTTCACAATGATATGTGGAAGGGTGTTAAGCAAGATATTGAAGGTCTTGCTCTAACATTGGATGGCTACGCAGAGGTTCTAGATGAATCAAATGTGAAACAGCAAGAAAGACGGAAGCAAGAAGAACCAGCTAGACAAGTAAGCATTGCAACATGTATCTGCACTGCAGGTGCTCTGTAACTTTGTGTAAAGTATTTTGTCATTAAAATAACTGTACACCTCTTTCTGGCTTATTATTAAATTTGTGTGGTTTTGTGTGTGTGTGTGTGTCAACTTAGGTGATGCAAGATGCAGTACTCATTCACAAGTCAAGAGGTGAACTACACACAACATCTGTGGAACTGGACAGTTTGTTGGAAACTGAAGATTGCTACAAACCAGTATTCCTTGGAGATCCTTCATTTTACAAAGCAATGAGCAGCATGTAGAGGCATCGGTTCTTAGAAAATCTCTCCCTTCCATTTCCCGTCGATGTATTAAAGTACAGTCCAGATGGTATTCTTGAAAACACCGTAGAAAGTGCCTTTATCTCGTACACTGTCTGACATGATGACAGATGCAGTGCCGATGACAATTCAGTTGAAGTTGAAACTTCCTGAATATCACTCGAGGCAGCAACGACTTGATTTTAACAAGTCATACAGCAATATAGTAAAGATTACACCAGCAATCAGAAGATCTTTGTATCACAGGTGATGCTAATTCTAGCCCCAACCCCGAGATGGATACTCGTTTGCACCTTGCTCTTTTAGGAGAATCTCCAGAGATCATTTTTGATCTTCGAAGATTAAATTCTGGTCGTGTGCCATCCTTTGAAGAGTTTTTTGAGATGCTAGGAAAAGTCGTTGAGGAATGGATTGCTGCAGATGAACGAAGACATGGGGTAGCACATTTGTCTCACTATTTATCACTGAGAGAGCTGTGTGAAACAGTGAAAGCTTGATGCCCACCAGACACTCCAATTCCATCTGAAGACCTGGTTCGTCTACAGTTCGCCCCAAAACGTTTGAGCGCACATGCTTCTTCCAATTTTACGGGACGTTTTCAAGTGCAGTATAAAATTCAAGTTGGCCAACTACATCTGAAACATGTGGATGATCACTACTGTGCAGCCATGTTTAAGTACCTACAGCATTAAAGTCAAAGGACTTTGCACTTTAGTGTTTGCTGATGACAAATTGAAAATTAACATAGGTGAACCAGGTGCTCTTGTGTCCACAGGCAGTGGCGGATTTAGGCATGGTTCCATGGGTTCCATGGAACCCCCCTTTCAGCTGAGACCTCGCATTATAATTAACTGTGCAGATTGGAAAAGGTCAAGCTGGAACCCTCCTTTCAACTTAAAAATACTAAAAGCAACTCAAAATCACACTGAATATTAGTTTTTTGTGAAAAATATAGAGTTTCTGACTCTCTCTTGCCGTTTTTTTCTTCCACTCAGGCTTTTTTGGCAAAATTTTAGCTGCACGAGCGCTAAAGGGGCGGGGCTGTTGCGACCCGAAGTGGGCGTGGCTACATAAAATTTTTCGCGCGCTCCGCGCGCATTGATTAGAACCCCCCTATACAATTTCCTAGATCCGCCACTGACAGGGGGGCGTGGGAAGAAGACATTGGCCCCTACAGTAACAGAGTTATCTGCACTTGACCACGATGTACAGAGCAAGGGATCATTGACTCCTTCAGTTACCATGATATGTGACATTCCCAAAGATATTGATAGTTCCTTTTATCGTGGTGAGGTACGAGTGTGCCTCAAGTCCGTTTCGACATGCAACTGAGTTGGCCAAGGGTGATGTACCACCAATTCTGTTCATGTATACCAATGGTTATTACTATTACTCAGTTAAAGTTGCCTTGATTTGCCTGTTTTTGGAACTTAATCTAGATTTTCTTGTCGCAGCCAGAACTGCTCCTGGTCACAGTTGGCTAAACCCAGTGGAAAGAGTGATGTCAGTGCTCAACTTGGCCTTGCAGAAGGTTGCATTAGCTCAGGACCCTACAGAGAATATGGAGAGTGTATTAAAGTCATGTAACTCCATGGCCGATATTCGAAAGGCTGCAACTACTCAACTTGGATTGAAAGGAGAATGGTTGAAGTCATTGGAGTCAATTATTCAGCTCTTGAATGATCGATTTAAGCGTCTCTCACTCAAAGGGAAACCGATCTATACAGAAGAGTGTGCAGAAGAATTTGAAATTGAGATTATGATGGAACTGATTCACACGATTGACCCAGCTGTTAATGTAAGTCACTTACAGCAGAAAGATGTTGGCAAATATGATCTTCTAAAGAAATTTTAAGAAACACACACTCGAAGTCGTCATTACGTCATTACTCCTTCCAGATAAGGAAATGTACAGATGACTCATGTAATGTTTGCAAAGGACATAGGCTTGATGACCAACATTTCTCACTGTGCCATTGGTTACCAGACCCAGAACCCAATCCTATCGATCCTGTACATTACCTTCCTTTTTCTAGCTTGTATGGTCAAAAGACAAATGAAAAATTCAGGCCTAGTCTGGTAGCAAAGGCAGCCAGTGAAGATCCTACAAAGGAATTCATCACATTTCACTGCACAACGAGCATGTGATGTTGTCTTATGTGGTGAGTGTTTGAAGCCTAGAGTTGTGTTTTCTCAATATGTACTTTCTTCAGCTGAAGTGAATAGTCTGAGTATTGTTAAAGAAAGTGCTGTGTACGTGTGTGGTTCAGAACTGTTTTCATCAGAAGAGCCTAGTTATAGCAAAGTGTATGTCAGAAATTTAGAGTGTGAATCACCAATTAAAGCAGCATACTATTCAAGCAATTTACCTCTACCTTTGATTTGCTTCTACTGTGGATGCTTCAATGCCACAAGAAACAAAAATTGGTTAAAACTGTTATGCCTTTGTGTGAAGAGTGTGCACAACACAAACCTCAAGTGTTCAAGTTTCCATTGAATAAAGTAGCCACTGCAAAAGAAGACTCTTGATATATCCTGTTTTTTAATGTATACATGACATGCAAACTCTTTTATGAATGTTTAGTAAACTACTTCCGGTGTTTGGGAAGTGGGTGGGGCCACTGTTGCACAAGTGGGTGGGGCTACTCGGTTAGTAGCTCCGACCGACTGACCCTATTTCAATTATTAGAACCGGGTTACCGGAAACAAACAATTTCTTCGTAGTGGCCTAAGATGCTCTATTATACATACTGATAGGTACTAAAAAATTACGGGACATTAAAATTGCATGCGCGAAAATTTTGGGCCACACCCCCTGCAAAAGTACGAAGTGCAAAATGGATCTTAGCATGACAAACACCGTCAGAAAGCACAAGAACTTAGATTATTGCTTTGTTAGCCTTTTTAGACAAATTTGGGACAGTATAGAGTTAAAAAAAGCTAAATTTTGAAAACAAGGGTTGGATTTTTCTGGAAAAAGCACATTTCTGTCTGAAATCCAGGACATTTCAGGTAAATTTGGATTTCCAGGCGGGACACGGGACAGAGGCTTCAAATCTGAGACTGTCCCGGAAGTTCCGGGATAGTTGGCACCTATAATTATAGCCCTTAATTTCTTCCATGTACTGCCAGACACGAATATTCTTACCGCCATAATTAGAACGAATTCTTGATAGAAGCAACTGATGCTTTTTAAAGACAGTTCAGTATGGTTACTGACTTGTTATTCGAACAGCATGGATCTACGTATCAACAATTTCCACTTCATTCATTTAGGATTTCCATCTAAGTGCCAAAGGGCATTAGGCCTTGCAACCATATAGGTATGACGTCGAATAGGTGGAGCAATAGATTGTTGTCCAGTAACACGATGAATAGCTTGTCACTATTTGTTTTTTCTTTGGACAAAAATCTATAATTTTTTAAAAGACAAAAATTATAGTAGGCTAGCAGACAGACACATAACATATACACACACACAATCACACATCAGATCCAGCGGTTCACTGGTAATGATCGTCAACGTTAGAAATTAGCTTGTGGAAATCGTGGCCGAGTCAGCTACTAGAGTGTTCAAGTTATTATATGATTAAAACTGCAGCGTATTGTCTCAAAATCGCCCTATACTCTGTCTGAGTTGAGTTGGCACTCACTTTTGCACGAATAACTCACGAACAGAAAATGCAAATTGGACAGGACTTGGACGAATCTGCTCAGCTCTCCCACCCGGACAAAATATATAAAAAGCGCTTTGCTGTTCTTCTTGGAACTGGAGAAACAAAACTTGCCATACAAAGCAATGCAAGCCATTTTGCATTCTTTCTAATTAACGCTCACTCTCACCTTTAAATTATGTGACGTTTACGTAGAGCATCCGTAGAGCTCACGTGCACTTTGTTTATCACGCTGCGCATTCTTTGCACAACACATGGAAGGTCAACCAGATGGCCAACTCAGCTCAGACAGAGTATAGAGTGGATCTCAGAGCACCTAAATTTGCAAAAACTTTCTGGGGGGTGGCATGCCCTCAGACCCCCCTAGTGAGGCACATTTCTTCGAAACATTGTGCAAGGGCTTTGCCCCTGGCCTGAGCACATCGTCCGGCACTGCACATGTACACACACACACACACACACACAAAGCGAACACACAAACAAACACACTTCTCAAGCCCAGCATAAAAACAGTGATGCAAAATTTATAGCTAATCAGCCTTTTGTGATTGTGAATGTCCTGGAACCATCACTTCACTGAATCTTGGAAACTTTTGCATAACAGGGAACACTACTCAGCATCGGAAATATTTAAACAAGTAAAAAAAAAACATTGAAATGTAATGAGATTTAGGAATGGCTAAATCGTAAAAAGAATGTAAACAAGATGGAATGGCTGTTAGAGTGTGTGCAGAATTCTTCCTGTATGGGCTGCATTTAACGAACTCCTTATTGAGTCTCTCATTTTGCCCACAGGAAGAATTCCTTATACACTCTAACAACCATTCCATCTTGCTTGCGTTCTTTTTATGCGCCTATCAATGTAATGCCCCACCCCCCCCTCCCACTCTTACGTGGGGCCATGGTAGGAGAATTGACGTTGAGACTGGTCCCCCAGTGAGGGGCATTTGATATTTCCGTCCACTATTTGTTGTATGTTCCGCATATTTACATGTACGGATTCTCTCCACGTGCTGAGTTTTAAACTATGGAGACTGGCGCTAGGGCTACTGCCGCAGCTGATGCTGCCACTGACACTACTACCACTGTCTCTGACACTGCTCAGAACTCAAGTACACCTACAGAGACCAGGAAAGTGCTTGTTCACCTTGGTGCAAACAGTCGTGTGGTGACATTGATCGATGCTGATTTGAGAGCAGCTATTTTGTGGACCTTTCACGATGTACAGGAGGCATCTGGTTTTGTGATCCAGATAAAGGACACAGATTGGGGGGAGTTTATAGATTTAGAAGAGGGCCAGAAGATCCCAGACCGCTCTGTGTTGAAGGTTGTACCCCAGGTAAATAGTAGTTTTTGTTTTTTATATTGAAAAACACAAGTCTCATCTGAATGACTATGTCCAAAAAGATACACCAAATACACATGTTATTTTGTTTGAAATATAGACTCAAACTACTACTGAGACAATGAGCCATCCTTCACCTGTTGCTGAACAGTCGGCTCAGGTGAGTTTGATATTCAGGCTATGTACATGACTGTACATACTACTTTGAACTCTGCTCTTATCTTGTAGCCAAGTACACAGAATCTACACCGAGTTCCTTGCTGCCCCAAATGAGTGTGTATTTCATGCATATGTCAACCTCATGTTTGTGACATGAACATGTACTTGAGTAAACTGTAAACATGCAATCTAGTGGGCAGGTTTAGACTTGTTTTTCTTTTTGTTTTTTTTCACCCTTTCTTTAATAATTGCTTTGATGTTTAGGTCCAAACAACACTTGTTGCTTCTGGTGATGAAACAATGCAGGTTTCTTCAAATCTTGCAACGGTAAGCCTGTGTACACACATCTGTAATAAGTCCAATGTCCAATCATTTTTCCCCGAGTGAGTCTCTCTCTTCCTCTCTCTCTCTCCCTGTGTGTGTGTATGTGTGTGTGTGTATGTGTGTGTGTGTGTGTGTGTGTGTGTGTATATGTGTGTGTGTGTGTTTGTGTGTGTGTGTGAGTGTGAGTGACATTTTCATTTTGCCATGTATATTATTGTTTATACATGCAGTGTAATGCTTGCCCTAGCCATCCCCTCAGCCAAGAGTACATACAACAAGAAGCCAAGATATATGGTCGAAAAAATCCATCAAAGAAGCTCACCCGGTATCAAGAAGAAATTAACTCAGCAGCAGTGGATTTAGCTACTCAAAATCCAAATCTCCTTCGCAAGGAAGAAAGGCAACAGCTGCTAGATCACGCACATGAGAAAGTGAACGTGTATTATGACTTCAAAAAAGGAAAGAGTAATTCAAAGAAGCTAAGAAACGCCCCAGCACCCAAACTTCTGAAGGTTTAAGATCCAAACATATTGCCGAAATAGAAGAAGACATCAGAGACCTTTCAGACTGGCTAAAGTTAAAAGAGAAGAGAAGGCAGCAAGCTGAGCTCAGCAAGAAGTACAAATTGTGTGATCAGTTGATGGATGAAATCACTGAGACGAAGAGGGAGAAGAGAGAGCGAGAAAAGGAGCTGCATGTCTGACAGAGAAAACAGCAAAAAGCTAATTGGTATAAGCGTAAACAAAGTATTAGCATCACCCCAAGCTCAGATTCAGAAGATGGACTACGTCAAATCAGGTCACCTTCTTCCAGCAATGCCACTTCATCGATCACACCATCTCCTACACCTCCTACTACCCAATCTCCTGTCATGTCACCTCCCTCCACTTCCATGAGATCACCTTCCATGCGATCACCTTCCACAAGAGGTGCTCGCTCTAGATCTTGCCCAGTTTTAAACAAACCTTCAATGTCCAATCCTAGTGTAGAAGACTCTTCTATGACCTCCACTTCTGACCTGGACCAGTGTTTGTCCTCCTCACAGTTAGATGAAGCTTTGCAGAATCAGTCAGATTCTGCTCTATCAGACTCCCCTCTTCTTCCCTCTTCCAATGACTCACTTTTTCCCTAAGGCCTCCTCAGTCAGCTCCAGAGCTGGGGGGGCCTAGAGAGAAACTTGTGGAGATGTATGTAAAGAAATGCAAACCAGTTGGTGGAATCCAGAAGAAGTCTGACAGTGTGTACATCTCTCCTGTGGATGTCTCTCTTAGTGAGTATATACAAGCTCGTCAAGCCTACTGTTGTGCTCTTCACAACTCTCCTTGTAGTACATGTTCCTCCGTGCTGAGTGTTGGTCAACATATTTTGGATGAGGGATTCATTTCTTTGGTAAATGCATTTAATATCGTCTCCCCAAATACAAAATATACAGCCGAGAGAGCGAGGAGAAAGCTGTTGCAAATGCCGCTTGTGTCTATACGTGTTGGCACACCTGCTTCTGGCAATTCTTTTATTTTGCTGCTTCAGCGCTTCCGTGACGCAGATTACTCTAACATAAGTGCTGTCATTAATGGTATGGCACACTCTCTCTCTAGTGATAAGAAGCCAGCCTTAGAGAAGAGCTGTGTACAGATGCTACTGAGCTTAGCACAGTCAGACAGAGAACGTGAGTGCCTTAAGTACACTATTTGCAAGGCTTCTGGTATTACAGCAACAAAAGCTCGTCAACTGTATGGTTTTGAAAGAATGAGTGAACGTGTAGCACGAGTAGAAGAAGCTATAAGTGAAGTTCAGAAAATACGGGAGACTGTTGACACAATTGCTAGTATACAAGACAAAGCCCTTTATGCTACTTTTGGAATTGAGACAGAAGAGTCAATGAGTAGTGCATGTAGCTCTGAGGAGGATGAGAATGCTGATTGTATTCCATGTGAAATCACTGCAAGTACACTGGATTTGTGCAAACAAACTCTTGTGGAGTCAAAGTTTAACTGGTTTTGTCTACAAGAAGAGATAGAAAGAAGACTAGGTGAAAGGGCTGCAGGTGTTCTAGAGACTCTTTACAATGCTACCCAATCTTGAGGTCTCAAAGTCACATCTAAACCTCGTTACTCAGTCCAGGGATGCATGTATTGCAGCAGAACATGATGCTTACGATTCAGACAGACTTGCACGAGCAGTAAATGGATGTGTGGTTTCTGAATCTGAATCAGATGACCCACAAGTGTATTCCAAGCTTAAAGATCCACTTAAAGATCGGCAACTGGATTGCTAAACGTCGTAGAATTATTCAATGACGTGCTAGGAGACTGAAAGCCAAAACGATTGCTGAACGAAGGTTTCTTTCGAAACGAACGAGTAAAGCACAAAGTAAAATCTTATTAGAATGCCCAGATATAGGGAAAGTGATTGATGACTTTGTGTCGAGTAACAATGTTGGTGCTGTGCATGGCGCCGTACTACATTTGACGGCAACACAAAACTACACCAGAAAGTCACGTATGATCGTATTAGGCTTCATTTACAAGTGGTATATGGAAGAAACTTTTCGTACGAAACAGTAGTTCAGCTGTGTGTACCTTGGAAACAAGAGAAGACTATCTGCAAAGTGTTACCGTGGTGTAGCCATGGTGACTACTAGACGAGCACGAAAAGGCTTCAATCTGAGATACAACCCAGACAGTCACTGGACCTCAGCCCTTTACAAAGGCCTTAATTCGATTCAGTTGAAAGATATTTGTTTAGTGAACCGTGATGATGCAGCAGGTTTTCGTCTCGACACGATGACAACGTGTAAACAGTATGCCCAACCAACTGTTCATGGAAAGGATGTACTGACAACACGAACAGATTACGTAAATAAATATCCATCCACATTACAAACCACCTGCTACAACTTTACCCAAACTGAGACCACTTCTGAAGTAAGTGTGGGAGTTGTGAAACCTCCATCCATTCATATCAAGAACCCTTGTCAGCACAGTGTCGATCTCGAATTATTGGAAACAAAAGAGGAGTTAAAGTCAGTATTCTATAATGCAGATACTGAGATGACTAAATCAATTGACTGTGTAAGAGTAGATGGTGCTTCCGATGAGGGACCAAGTCACGACGAAGTACAATATTACTGGACTAGAAGGCACCTGTTGAAGAACAAAACAGTAACGGTTGTGACCACAAGAAGCAGCAGTTCAAGCTATTTAAATCGTGTTGAACTACAAAACGGATGTTTGTCACGAGGTCACAGCAATACCTTTATACCCTCTACTATTGGTGGTTCATGTGTTGATCCAGATACTGGTGCTATCAATAAATCAAAACTACAAGAGAATCTTAGTCTTGCCATTGATGCTTACATTCACCGGGTGGATGGCTGTCCATGTGGAGAAACCACAATACATCTTTATCGTGGAGCAGACTCCACTGAGCAACAGGAGATGCGTGAGAAGTTACTCATTTTTCTCAAGGGTTCCAGAACAAAGAAGGAACTTCTCCGTGAGCAAGAACCTACATTGTATGAAGAGTTCCAGTTGACTTGGTGTATCACGAATAACCATATGGTGCGTGGTCTACCATCATACATTTTTTTCCTCGTGTGTTGTTATGAGAGGGGTGCCCACACCCACAGTGCATGCATGGTCCACCTCCTACTACTAAGACATGGTACCCTGGAGGTCCTTTAGTATCTCAACTTCCCCTACCCTTTCCAGACCCTGACCGTCCATGGGGTGGAACTGATTGTGCCACTTGGACACTACAAGATTGTAATGGTGCCGTGCAGTAACCACACAGCCTCTTTGATGTCAAAACCACCATCAGTTGTACTTAAGGAAGAATTCACTAAGAAAAAGAACATCCCAGATTTGGATAGTATTGTGAAACAAGTGCTGTTGCCAACTGAAGAGTGCCGAATTTGGCTGGACCATTTGCAAACTATTTTGGACAATCGTCGAGGAGCACAAAAAGCTGCTGTTACTCGAAGGGCTAAGAAGACATGTGCAGGTACTATTCAAGTAGAGACCCCTCAATCTCAGGTATGGTATGTGTGTNTGTGTGTGTGTGTGTGTGTGTGTGTGTGTGTGTGTTTATCATTAATGTTTTCCTATCAATAGATTTCCTCAGCATCCCATGTGTCAGATAGTGAACAGGAGTATTTCTGTGGTGGCTGTGGAGTGCAGTATGAGAAGGAAACTGAAGAGTCTGAGCTATGGATACAGTGTAGTCTCTGTGAAGCTTGGTACCATGGAGGCTTAACCTCAGCAACTATTCCCTCAGAAGATGAAGATTATCTATATCTCAAATGCAGAATGTAGCTTTTTTTATTTTGTAACAAGAAATGTACCTAAACACAACACAATATTATTATACAAACAAGATAAATAGTAAAAAAAGGGGGAAAAGAATGTTTCAGCAAATCTCTTGTGTCAAGCAATAGGGATACAATGGGGATTTGACAGAAAATCAATGCCCCAAATAGGAGTAATTGATATTGTGGTTAGTCAAATCCCCCACTATTCCCGACCCTGTGATGGGAGGGCATTACATTGATAGGCGCATTACGATTTAGCCATTCCTGTGTCTCATTACATTTCAATGTTTTTTTTTACTTGTTTGTTCTCATTTTTCCATTTGAGTTGGTGTGTGAAGCTAGCTACTAAGCTAATAGTCTGGCAAGCCAGACTCACTGAGCCAGCTTAGCTGGGAAGTTGTGTAGCCTGCTTGATACTGAAATGAAACACACATCTCAGTCATTTGGAGGCAGGAGCTGTATCATAAGATTTACTTGCCTTTCTATAATTATGTTATGATAATCAAAGTCCTGATTCATCTCTTAAGAAGAGCAACCAGGTATCACAAAATAGTTCCAGGCAACTTCAGTGCATTTTAATTCCAAATAATGCACACTTTTGTGTGTGGAAAGGGTCGTCAATTCGAATTTTCTAGAAGCTAATGAATTATGCATGAGTATGGAAATTAATGGCGGCCATATGGAGGAGGCGCTTTTCGCCTTGGCACGAAAAACCGATGAAAAAGCGACTGTACCAGAAGAAACCAAGTTCGTTCATTCAAGAATCAGCTTCTAAAAGTGAATAGTCTCTGAGAAAAGTTGAGCCAAGATAGAAAAAGAAGAAGAAGATGGAGAAAATTTGAGGTTTGGCATATTTTCGTTTGTTACTTTAGCGATGGTTTTAGGCCATATTTTTGGGCTCATTAGAGAGAGAAAGAGCTAAATAGTAGTTAAGAAGCCTTTTAGTGCTAAGCGCTCAGTTTTGCAGAGTTATTCGCGTGAATATTTGTATTGCACTAATGGGCCATCTGTGCCATTCCTTTGTACCCAGTACTACCGTACTGGGAATGTTCCATTGTTTATCTCTTCTTAAAACAGTTTTAGAACCCTATTTCGGTCTAAGTAAACTTTAAGGATCTTTTGTAATTTCCCTATCAACACAAGCTCTTTTTAACTTGTACTAGCCATAACTTGAAATACCTGGAGGTTCTTGTGCTACTGTGTGCGTTACTTGAAAGTAGATTTTTTTTGTAAACTACGTGGTTTATTATGTGCATGCTCAAACCTGAGGCTGTGAGGAAGATTCAAGATCAAAATGGCGGGGCCGAACAACAGCAATGAGAATAGCTCCATAAACACTCAGCCAAACTTCACACCAGATGGAACAACTGTAAATGCAATCGCTGGTGCTCTTGCAGAAGCACTTTGAGGGTCCTTATTATCCAGTATCAATGTAGGTGCCATTGGGAAACGTTGCCCGGGCCAGACTGAGTTTGAATGAGCACAACACCAAAGTTAGCACCACCATCATTATTTGAATTAGCACAAAGAAAAAGGAAATGAGCAAGAAAAAGCTCTAGCGAAGTTACCAATCATGTCCATGACATCATCGTTCTGTTGCCTAGTGAATTTTTGTATTCCCTCGGAGTAAACATGGAAAAGTGGGTCCAGTCGGTAAAATTGAGCTGCATTAATGATGAACAAGTTCGTACAGAAGTGTGTGAATTATTCTCGACTCCCATGGGTCTGTCTATTAAAAATGGCAGGTTCTTCAAATTCTCTTGCTTGCTTCAAGATTATTATGTGTACCAACAGTGAAGGATTCGTTCCAGTGGAGTACATGGCATTTTTGGCAAAGTCTGGATCTTTCATTTATTTGATTGCTCAAGAAATTCTTTCAGGATGGAAGTGTTTTTAAGTCAGTGTATCCTGGCCTATACGGTTTACAGTGTTTATTCATATTGAAGATGAGTTTTTTTAAGTCATGATATTCTAAATGGTGAAGAAGATGACAGTACCTGATGTACCATCCTATATTGCTGTTGAAAACTCTGTGTTTGCTGAGATTTGAGACTTTTGTGCTTCATTAATCACCTACCTTTGAAGCTAATATGCAAGACAGGTTATGTGGCTATATATTTTTTGTAAACCACGTGGTTTATTATGTGCATGCTCAAACCTGAGGCTGTGAGGAAGATTCAAGATCAAAATGGCGGGGCCGAACAACAGCAATGAGAATGGCTATATATAATCACAGCAGGGTAGCTATAACTGTTATTCTTACACAATGTAACCTCATTATGGGCATTTAGGTAGCATCGTTCCCATGGAGACCTCCTGCCAACATTACACTAAAGGAACCTTTTTTCCATCCCATTCATAACTATCTTTTACTGACGGTAAGCTAAGTGACTTTGTGCCTACTCATGCATGCCCTCTGGAGAAATGAAAATGAAAAAAGACACCATCTTTATTAGGCCCATTGGAGTGGTAATTAAACACTTCACATATTTTGATCCATACATCTAATTGGAGTGCAGCTCAAATCAGTGTGCTGCCTTCTATTGCTATATGGAATGCACATATCTCAATTACAGAGCCTAGGTACAAGATGAAATCTCTGTCATAAGAAGTAATCTTGGGTACATTTTAAGTTTTTCTTTTTTTTTTCTTCGGCTTCTCAAGTTTTCAAAGATAGTTGAGGGTGAAACTTTAGGGCGTTTTGCAGCAGATGTTCTATCAAATGTACAAGGACTAGGTCTTGTAGAGGGTCCTGGAGAGCTGTCAGATGCCATTTCCCTTTGAGCAGTCAGAGTGGACAGAGATTCTTTTTCTTTTTTTTCTTCAGCTTCTCAAGTTTTCAAAGATAGTTGAGGGTGAAACTTTAGGGCATTTTGCATATAATATTATGTGCATGCAAGTATAATAGCGGAGCAAGACCATGCAGCTTCCCTTGTAGTTGTACAGCACTATATATACAAGGTGACACACTCGGAGTCTCCATTACTATATAATTAGAAGTAAAAAAAAAACAATGTTGGAAATGTAATGGGATATAGGAATGGTGAAATTGTAAAAAGAAAGCAAACAAGATGGAATGGCTGTCTGACCACTGGCAGTGGCGTGTCTAGGATTTAGCTCATGGGGGTGCTAATATAGTGCGGGCGCGAAGCGCCCTAAAATTTTTGGATAGCCATGCCCACTTTTGGTCACGTGACCGAAATTGCACAATTCGATCGCACATGCACAATCCACGATCGCTATGCTACCGTATAATTCTGCTATTTCTTTTCTTTTCTTTTAGCCTTAAAAGTGATTTTGAAGCATTGCTAGCTCGGATTTTACTCGTTTCATTGATTAATTCATTGAATAGCGCTACTCTGGAGCGCTACTTCTAAGCGATGACGTCATTATCCAATGAGCCAGGGGGGTGCTCGAGCACCCGGAGCACCCCCTTAAACACGCCACTGGACCAGAATTCTTTCCTGTCCTGTGTGGGCTGCATGTAGTACTCTCTTCCCATATTGAGTCCCTCATGTTGCCCATAGGAATAATTCTTTACACACTCAGACAGCCATTCCATCTTGCTTGCTTTCTGTTTATGAATTGACCATTGCTTGCTTTGTTATCTTATACAAAACTAGTAACAAAGAAGTCTCTTAAATATAAAAGACTGAAGGATAACTGGTTACATAAACTTCAGCACAACCAGAAATCTTCAGGTAAAGCAGGCAGGCAGCAAAAATTCGGATTCCAAATAACGCACACTTGTCTGTTTAGAAAAGGGTTGTCAAGTTGATTTTGAATGGCTGCCATATACAAAGAAGGCGCTTTTCGTCTTGTATC
This sequence comes from Tethya wilhelma, assembly GCA_964030475.1. Taxonomy (NCBI): domain Eukaryota; kingdom Metazoa; phylum Porifera; class Demospongiae; order Tethyida; family Tethyidae; genus Tethya; species Tethya wilhelma. The sequence continues at coordinate 126,918 of CAXIPT010000016.1, forward strand.
TAGTCGCTCAAGGAGAAATATGACTAACCGATGCCAAAAGGACCTGAAGACAAAGAAACCACGTATATTCGTTCAAGAATCAGCTTCTGCCATCTCTGAGAAAAGTCTTGCCAACATAGAAGAAGAAGATGGAGAAATTGGAGGTTTGGCATAATTTAGTTTGGTACTTTAGCTACAGTTTTACCTTATTTTTACACATATTGGAAAGAGAATGAGCTGAATAGTAGCTCAGTTTTTGCAGAGTTATTCCCATGAATATTTGTATTGCAGGTCATCCGTGCCATTCCTATGTACCCAGTACTACCATACTGTTATTGTAATGTAGCATATAAGGGATGGGTGGGGGGAGGGTTTATAGGTATTGAAAATTTCACTGATTTGTGGAAACATTCCACGTACAGTCTCAACCACACCCCAGTGGGTAATATTTTGTTATTTGTCATTCAACTACAAAATCACTGAAATTTTGCTCCCTACTCATCTAAAAAAATAACCTCTATAATAATTATACTTTTCCCCTTAGCTATATAGCCATCATGCATTATAAATAAGGACATCTACTTCCTATATACAAATCTGCGATACTCTACTCCACCAGTATAGGATTCCAGAGTTAAGGTTCTCCTATTTGTAAATAAAAAGTAGCCTATTTAGCTCCTATTTGCAAGAGATATCAATAGGATATCTCCTAGGAGCTATATTCCCAGTACGTTAGTACTGGGTACATAGGAATAGCAGGGATGGCCCATTAGCGCAATACAAATATTCACGCTAACAACTCTATGAACGCTTGGTACTAAAAGGCTTCTACTTAACTAAAGTATGCCAAACCTCCCAATTTCTCCATCTTATTCTTATTCTTCTTCTATGTTGGCAAGATTTTTCGCTTGCTTTCAGAAGCTGAATGAATAAACTTGGTTTCTTTGTCTTCAGGTCCTTTTGTCATTGATTTCCGTATATGGTAGCCATTCATTTCTATACTTGTGAATTATTAATTAGCTACTAGAAAAATCAAATTGGTGACCCTTTCCACACAAACAAGTGTGCGTTATTTGGAATATAAGGTAATGTCACCAATTATTGGACGCTCTAATTATTGGACACACAAAAACATTTCAATTTTTCTCTCGTGTCAGCTGCTCGGCGGTTTTGACTTTGTGCTTTAGGCAAGGTAACTCAAAGTGGCCTTTGTCTGTTGGCAACAGTGAACCAACAGGGTTAGGAGTCAGGGCCTACTTCCTTGATTTTCACAAGTGCTCGTTTATCCACAGTTCTTTTATGCTGCTAATTGAGAGGTCGGTCAACTATTCTGTGCTATGACTTGGTAACTACTGGACCTATGCGAACAGTTCAAGTACCTTTTTGAAGGTAATTTATCCTACTTTCTATGATGTGCTAATGGGGGCACAAGCTAGCTTAACTTCTGGCTGCCTTCCCCAAGTAATCATGTACTGTTCAGTGTAGTTGTTGGACATTTCCTACTAACAACCATGAACAAGCTTGTATCGTACTTAGGAGATCTTATTATGTGTATTTATGTCAATATTTATGCCTCTATTCACTCTGCAGATGGCGGCTGCTCCTGAACCTACTTCACGCTATACTGAAGACAGTCTACAACTTGCCGTTCAAGATGTACGTGGTTGTAAACTATCCTTGAGGATGGCAGCTCGTCAGTATGGCATTCCGAAGAGCACACTGTCACTATACGTATCAGGAAAACTTCAGATAGGTGTCAGACGTGGTCCTGCTTCGGTCTTGTCAGCTGAAGAAGAGCGAAGGTTTGCGACTATGCAGTACACATGGGACAAATTGGACGTACGCATGAGCAGATATACGATATTGTTGCAGCGATTGTGGCTAAAGATGGGCGTCCCAATCCTTTCGTGAATGGTAGGCCAGGACGTAAATGGTGGTCTTTGTTCAAAAAGCGGCATCCTCAAATCACTCTTTGTTCGCCTCAGAAACTACAGATGGCTAGAGCAAAGTGCTGTACTCCTGATATTCTGGGTGCTTAGTTTAGCGAGTTTCAGGGGTTCCTGGACGCAGAGTCATTACTGAATAAAGCAGAGCACATTTGGAATGCAGACGAATCTGGCTTTGCTCTTTGTGCTACGTCTGGCAAAGTTATTAGCATTCGTAATTCTAAGAATGTCTATGCAATAACTGCAGACACCAAAGAACAGATCACCACCCTATGTGCTATCAGGGCAGCAGGAGATGCTTTGCCTCCAATGCACATATTTCCTGGGACAAGATTCAAGTACAACCCCATGCTTAACTGTGTGGATGGAGCTTACTTTGGTCATTCACCAACAGGGTGGATATCGACTGGGCTGTTCTATGGATGGATTGCCAATCATTTTGCGAAGCGTGTCTCTGTCCGTCCAGTCATTTTGCTCGTTGACGGTCATTCATCACACATCGACATTCATACATCTACATTTTGCCGGGAAAACAAGATCCTTTTGTACTGTCTGCCTCCACATTCTTCTCATTTAACTCAGCCTTTGGACGTAAGCTTCTTTAAGCCTTTAAAAGCAGCTTGAAAGTGTGCAATTCCTATTGTGCAACAAATCCAGGATTTCAAGTCACTAAATATGAGTTTGTCCAGGTGTTTCGTGAGGCGTGGCTGTCGTCAACAAGAATGTCAACCATTGTGAATGGCTTCCGAGAAGCTGGCATATGCCCTTCAATCCTGAGGTCGTTCTGAAAAGTAAGCTGTTACCATCTCTACAGTTTTCCTCAGAGAAAACTTTGGAGTCTGCCGCAGCTCAGGGTACACAACTAAATCCTGTGAGTGTATTCGAGAGTTTGATTGGAGAGGAGAAAGTACGAAAGTTTGCAGAGAGGTTTGAGGAGAAGTATGATGTTGAATCGGATGAGCTGTATGCTGTTTGGGTGAAAATGAAGTCACTTTCTATTCAAGATGATCAGCCCACAATTTCACGGACCACTTCAGGGGATCCTTCTTCAGAATCATCTTTAGCTATAAGCCAAATGCCTGGTACTAACCAGCCTTCAGCAACCAGAAACCAGCAATTTAGAGAACCCAAGAACTCTGTTTTAGATGATATCCTCGTATATCCAAATATACCAGACAGCAAAAAATCCACAACTAAAGCATCCTTGTCAAAACATTTATCTGGAGAACAATTTATTCAATATCTGGAGGAAAAGAAGGCAGATAATGAGCAAGCTGAGCTAGAGAAAGTAGAACGTAAAGCAGAACGTGAAAGGAAGAAAAAGGAACGTGAACAGAAGCAAAAAGAACTGCAAGAAGAAAGGAGAAAGAAGCATTTGGATAGAGAGAAAAAGAAAATTGAAGCAGAGAGGAAGAAGCAAGAATGTGTTGCTTCTCATGGTCAAGGCTCTCGAGGTCATGGTCGTGGCCGAGGCTCTCGTGGTCATGGTCGTGGCCGAGGCTCTAGAGGCCGTAGTCGAGGTGAAGGTGCTTTCCGAAGTCAAGACGGTGTGAATAATGATGACAGCTCAGACACCGAACGAGATGGAAAGACAGTGGTCACGTCAAGCAGTGAGGATTGTGAGGAACCTGGTAGTGTAGTTTGTGATACTCACGATGGATTCAGTATGATGATTGTGACTCTTGGTGTCACTTCAAGTGTGCAAATATTCCAATGTATCTACTGAAAACATAGACTGGCAGTGTCCCAAATGTATTATGCTGAACTGAAATTTTACTGTAAATGTGTCATATAATGTGTATATTAATTCTTTTTGGGGGTTAAATAATGATTTGCAGTGGAGTTCATTAATTGGACCTTTGGTCCAATTATTGGAAGCGGAAGTACTAGTACATAATCTGGTGTCTACCGTCCAATAAATGGTGAAGGTTCTGAGCTAAGGCTATGGCACAAGTCTATAGTTAACAGGTACTCCGAGTCCAGGGATAGAAAAGGGGATTCCTGAAGTGTAAGCTACTTCTGAATAATTGAGTTTGTTTCCTTAAGTGTCCAATAGTGGTGACTCTACCTTATGTTGTAGAACAAGTATAGGGCTACATTTCTATACCAGTTAGAGCTCTGTGGACCCTTNCTTGGTTACCTCATTAATATATTAAAGAAAAAATCAAGTATAAAAAACATTAGAAATGTAATCAGAACATAGGAATGGCCAAATTGTAAATAAGTGAGGGAACAAGATAGGAATGGTTGTCAGTTGAGTGAGCTAGGAGTTTATTCCTGTGTCCACTATGTCATTGAGCTAGGGATATGAACATAAACTGAGACACATAGGGATAAACTCCTAGCTCACCCAACTGACAACCATTCCTATCTTGTTTGCTCACTTTTTTGTGATTCAGCCATTCCTATGTCCTTATTACATTTCTATACTTGTCTAAATAGGATATTTCCTATTTACCCTCAAGTACATAAAACAATAGAAATGTAAAACAAACCATAGGAAAGCCAAATCATAAAAAAAAAGTGAACAAAACAAGATAGGAATGGTTGTGAGATTGAGTGCACTACTTTTATGTACCTAGCTCAATGACATTGCAGACACAGGAATGAACTCGCTCAATCGCAGAACTATTCCCATCTTGTTTATTCACTTTCTTATGATTTGGCCATTCCTATGTTTGTACTACATTTCTAATGTTTTTTGTACTTGATATTTTTTAGCAATAAAATCTCTGGAGTATCCATGCTATAATGTTGTCTAGATCTATGGGAATATTATTACAATTACCAGTTTCTAGAAGTGGAAATTAGTCTCTAGCTGTGAGCTGAGTACTTGCCAACAGCCGGTGAGCCTGCCATGCCCACAATGACTCAAGCTGAGCTTCTAATTTAGCTTACTTCCCTATTGATAGGTATACGAACAGAGTTAATACTGGTAAATACCTGAAGCCCAAAGAACTGAATACAAAGAACGAGAGAACTTGATAACCTGCTAGCAACTTGCAACTTGTATATTCCAAATAATGCACACTTAAAGGATCATTAGCTTATGATTAATGCATAAATAATGGCTGCCATATGGAGAGGTGCTTTTAGCCATTCACTAGGAGACTCGAGCATACGACACTAAAAGCACTGATGGTACCAAGTTTGTTTGTTCAAGAATCAGCGTCTGAAAATACTGTACTTTTAGCAAAACTTGCAACATCCACTTGTTAAGCGTAAAGTGTCAAGCGTCGAAAAAGGCGGCAAGCATGAAAGGTTGCGGTTGCGTGACATCACGTGATCTATGCACGCTAACTAGGCGCCAATTAATCCCACTAAGTTGACAAAGCTTAGCAGATTAATTCAGCAGTGTAGCTACGTTTAGTGTAACTTAGCCTCTAATAGCAATATGAGTGTATGAGTGACCAGCGTAAGGAAGGTTCTTGTTCCCAGTATAACGTTTACAACTTTAGTGAGACAACTGGTGTGTTAGCCTAGTTGTGTGTTTTATACCAATGCCTGACTGGCTGTACAGTACTGCTACTGAACATTCAAGCATCAAAGTATATTCAATTTATAAACAGAGGTTATAACTAGGCTGACCATAGCTCAGCATATTCTCGCAGATACATAGCTATTGCAGGCTGGGCTGGCACCTCAATCTCTGAGCGCTAGGCAGACAAGACTAATGCATATGACATATTTAGTTGTGCATGCTAGTTGAGTGTACATGTGCTAAAATGCACTGTAGGTGCTTTCATTATAAATACGAACTCCTATTTAGCTAGATATGGGAGCTCCTATTTATATCTAGAGCGACCTGTTGCATAATACTTTAACCAATTTGATGGAGGTAAAGGTCATCTAAGGACCACGTGGTTTGCATTCAATGTAATGCATATGCGCATCTAATGTGGTGACTTGCAAGTATTCCTGCTTTTTGTAGAGACTGACCAGTCTCTTATACCAATTGAGCACCTTAGTGTATAAAAAAAGTTAATAAACAAGTAATAAAAATTTTGTTAAAATTAATAAGCAGTGTCGCAGTGCTGTAAAAGCAAAGTTAGTCTCTGAATTTGGCACCTGCATGTCTACTTCAAATTCTGATTATATATCATTCTTGCTAGTGTAGGAATGGGCAGTGCTTTAAAAAGTGACGAAACAAGCCATTAAGCCAACTAATGCCAGGACCCTGCATAATTGATTGTGCTCTTCCTTCAACAGTTGGGTAGCACAATGAGCAATCCAAAATCATTAGAGATATAAAAGTGTGTACACTGTGGATCTAGGAAAAAGGCTCATTGCCCATTCTTTTCTCAAAGCTACACCGTGGAAGGGTCAATATTTGGAAAATTTAGAAGCAATAACACGATTCCTGATAATGGCTGTACCTAGGATGCCACTAGCCCATAAGCGTGGTCATGAGTCAACAATAAATGCTAAAGTGGTTCAAGCTAGAATGAAGTTCTAAGCATGGAAATTACATTAGCTCTTCACTAAAGTCACAAAGAGTACTGCTAATGTCCCATTTCTAATCGGAACAAGTGGGGACAAGACCATGTTCAGATAGTTTACAATTGGCGGAGAGCCCTGGCACTCAAGGTGTGTTTAGTCAATACCAAGTCAATTTGATTTTGTGGTTGCATATACTTTTTCTAGTCTATCAAGAATGCACTATATACCTTTGTAATCAGATCATAGTTGTCACAAATACAAAGCCTTTAGGTGGATAAGAGGTTGCTTAGAGCCTGTTGTCTGTCTGTTATGTAGCTTACAATTACCAATTGTTGAAAAAATACACAACAAACAACGAATGGATAAGACTTCATAATTGTTATCTGTATTGATATATAATTCTTTCATTTTGGCTGCAATTCGATCTACTGAATCACCTTATGAAAGGTGCCACTTTTGAACCTCACACTCACTTTAACTTTAAAGAGCTTCCATGCAGTCACATCACCAGATGGCAATGTACATATGGACATCAAAACAACTGATGGGCAACAAAGACAAGAAAGATTATGGTAGATTTAGATCTAATTCAATGCAATTCATGCTAAGTATCACACACCAAAAATAATATAAGCCTGTTAAGGCAAGGGTTACTAATTAAGGGGAAAATGAGATCTTTGTATCTTCCAACATATAATGTATTATAAGGGAGGTGGGGCAATTATGAAACACTTATGTTAAAACCTAGATATTAAGCTTCAACCCCCCACCAAACTTGGTCTGCATAACCCTTAACCATTCTATTTGAACATATTAAGAAATGAAACATGATGCATGCATACAAAGGATTCTATTGATAATTAAATATAACCAATACATATAGGGTGTTACGGAACATACTAGGGAAATATGGAACACCATTAAAACTGTTAAAAATCATGCAAACTTCAAATGAAGTTCATGCAACAACTGTTTATTACTTCATAAACTTTAATAACTTTTGTTAACAACTTTCACAAACTCAGTACTTTAAAAACAAATTAGTGCACTTACTACATAGAAACAATTTAACATTCAGAGTCTCATAACATTTGTAACAAAAAAGTTCATTCTTTCAGTAATAATGAAAGCACCAAGGTGCATAAGCCTCGGCGCACTCACATGTATGCATGACATATGACCAGCACGGTCCACTGAGAGGTGTCAGCGGCCTAGCAAATTCAAGCCTGCTGCAATTGACTTGTGGTTAACCTAGTTATAAACCACTGTTTTAGAATTTATTGAATATACTTTTGATGCTTGTAGTACTTAGTACTTGCACTTTAATGCTCAGCTCGAGATACTTCTACAGAAAGCTATATTAATTCAACTTGCAATCATTGAGTTACTTACCTGTACTCTCCAAGTAGCAGGCTAAGTCAGCCTGCCAAACTCCAGTCCATGATTCAAGCTGTATTGTTTCTAGATAACGCACACTACACGGGGCGTGATCAATGGGTGCAGTTTCGAACTAAGCGCTCAGAGAAGCACAAAAGCCTCAAATCTCAGAAACTACAGCGTTTTGCAAGATTCTACACAACAAATTTCTAGATAATTTTGATTTATGAACGTAAGTACCTTTCATTTGGACCATAGAGCTGTCATTCTTCAGATAATCTAGTAACAGACAGACAGACACACACACACACACACACAAAACGACTACCGTAACCCTCTGCACGTGCTACGCACGCGCTGAGGCTTAACAACACAACTGCAAGGTGTGATACTATAGCAGTTAATGTAATTAAGCAATATATTAGAAACAAAAAGTATCAGGAATATTTTCACCAACATCAACACAACTGGTGTGATAGATACTATAACCTGCAATTCCTACACTCAATCCAAACCTTGTCATGCATCCAATACTTGATTTGACAATTTCCACAGAAATAATCTTCTTCTTTGTCAGAACTGGAACTCACAACTGTGTGACGCACTGACGCAAGGGCTCTCACTCTAGCAGCTGCTGTACGTTTTCGATAAGTCCTTTTGGGTGTTCTAACTTTGGGTGTTGATTTAATTTGCTGTGACTTCTTTGTCTTTTTTGTACTCCATGTGTTCTTACTTGCACCCTTCTTCTTAAACAATTGCTCAGCTTTCTTATCACGAAGCCGCTGAAGAAAAGGACTATCAGAGACACACTGTGCACTACTTGTTAAGCCCGCTCTAGTGTTCTTCACCTTTCTTGCCTTAAGCAACACCAGGATCTCATCAATACTTGTTGATTTCTGGGAAATTGCAGATGAAGACTGCTGAGATGGAGGTGACTGTTGAGGAGTCTCAGAGAGAGACAAGGGCTGTTGAGACAGAGGTAATATTTGAACAGAAAGAGATGACGACTGCTGAGATGGAGATTGCGAGCCAATAGACTGAGAATCGTCAGTATCAACATTGTACACAGTAGAAGGTGCCTTTTGTGCATCAGTAATTCGTCCTGGGTTTAGAGGGTAAATCCCAGTCTCAGTGAATCCTGATATTAGGTTACTAGGAGTGAGGGCCAATGGCCAGGCCTTACCAATCAGCCCAGCAAGATCTGCTTCAGTAATAACTCTTCCAGGATTATCTCCCAAAAACTTTGCAAGCTTTAGAGAAGTTGTTTTTCAAACTGGACATTACAGATACGTCCAAAGGCTGGAGAATGTGAGTACAATGAGAAGGTAAACAGAGGAGGTGAATGTCATTTCCTTGAGCTTTCTCAATTACCTCTATTGTAAGGTGGGAAGCATGACCATCATATATTAAGAGAATAGGCCTCGCAAGCTTTCTCAATTACCTCTATCATAAGGTGGGAAGCATGACCATCATATATTAAGAGAATGGGCCTCGCACTCGGAACACTTTCAATAAAAAAATCAATCCAACGACAAAAAATGTCTTGATTCATCCACCCTTTTGGTGACACAGAAAACTGGGTTCCTGGAGGTGCACCTGATTCTGGTATTCTAACCCTCAGATATATCATCAAGGGTGGGATAGCATGACCAGATGCTGATCCACATACAAGGAGAGTATGAGTCCTCCCTCTCTCGCCAGATGTGATACCCCACACAGATTTTTGGTCTCGTCTTGCTAAAACTTTACACCTACTTTTATGTACCTTTGAAAACCTCATTTCATCGGCGTTATAAACTAACATAGGTTTGGAGAGCAGATTTAGTCTTGCTGGTACAGCCTCTAGCTTGGCAAAAAAAATCCCTATGACTTTTTCATTTGCATTTTTGGCCCTCATGTATGATAGCGCTTCCTCTTTTCTTAATGTGAAGAAGGGGAACCTTCTAAGGAAACCTTCATACCAATCCCTGCCTGCCATTCCACTGATATGACTAAACAGGTGTGGGCGGCCAGAACTCTCAGCAATCTGGTAAGCCACCCTCTTTAAATCTTCTACTGTCAGTCCATAGCCCATATCGCACATATCAAGACAATAACTTTTCTTCTTCTGAAGCTGCTAGAACAGTTGAAGATCCGGGTTTAGCGTTGAGAGAAACTTCACCCACTACTCTCCTTTTTAAAGATGTCACTGGTACGTCGTATTCTCTTGCTGACTGCTTCAAGAGCTTCCTTCATCGCTGTCTCTTACCGTTTATGTTCACCCTTTGAGAAGAAATGCTCCTAATTTTGTGGCTCATGCGGTCAACCATTGTACGCGCGCACATACTATACCTAAATCCACATGAGAAATTGAATAACATATATAGAGAAATAGAGAAAAATAGTGATAATTTTGGCCAAAAATGGTGTGCTATAAATAGAAAATTTGCTTTATCTCTACGTGTATACATTGTGTACCAAGTAAATTTGGTTACTACATAGTATGATGATTTAATTGAAAGAATTTGATCACCATAGCAACAGTATTCACCTCAGCGTAACATGTCGTAAGTTACACTCTCTTCAATTAGTATAAAATTCACATCACATAACTAAACCATCATATTAAGGTTAGATGGAACATCAACCACAAGTGTTGCTATGGTAATGTGTCATGTACTTCAGAAGCATGAATATCTCGCATAAAGTATCACTTTAATTAGCAAACGTGCCTTAGCAAGCAGCCAGGTGTTTTGAGTTAGATTTACACCATAATTTGTTTTGTAATTCTATAGGCTTCATTAGTACTGATGATACCCAAGCAGCTAAGGCAAGATCTCTTCCGGGTCATCCCTTCTCTGGATTTTCCTTTGTATCTTAGAAAGCTTTTGCTCAATACATTCAATAGTGCAATCTGTCACTCTTCCATTCATCGATCAGCCTCCTATCATTAATGCAAGATGTTGCATATACATTATTGGCTGCCATGAGTGTGGTACAAATAAGAGAAATGACGAAGACGTGTCTCAGATGTTGTACAGAAAGGAGATATGTTGACACCAGCCACAAGAAGATTTTCTCAATAGCCAGAGAAATATTTTGCCAGATATCCTAATCCTGGTTAAGGCAGGTTACATGTTTTTTTTTTATCCGTGATCTGAATTTGCTAAACATGTGTTCAAAGTTTTGACTAGTATTTAATTGTGTTGAAACAGCATGCAGGTCATCAGGCAAGTGTGTCATATTATAACTTGCTTTTTCTGCGCTAAAATTTTACTTTTCTTGATAAAAACAATTTTGAATCACAAAGAAAATACTCCAGAACTGAAATAACATCAGCAAATATGAATACAGTGGTGTATATCCATGGACAAATAAGAAATCATGAGTCAGCACACTTGCATCTTGCCAGGCTTGAAAAAACTTCATGAGGTAGTTCTGGTGAAAGCCTAATAAAAATCAAGGCTCACAAGAGGACTCAGCATGAAGCCGAATTTTGACTGACCTTCAGATTCTGAGGGGGTTCCAACTGAGATTACTGCAGGACCATGAAAACGCCATGATTTCAAGCTTAGATTCACAGGCACTGTAACTGTACTTCGTCTTTGGCACGCCTACAATCTGGCAAAGTTTTATTTAGAAACTTTCATCAAAAAAGTTGATATCTTACTTCTTACCGTAAATTCCATCTTCTATCAACTCTAGCATTTCTCTTTTTGTAGAAATAACTCCTCACAACTCATTTCATAGTCTTTTTTCTTGTCTTCACAAAAAAACAAAGTTCTCTTTGTGGCAGCTGTCTCTAAGATTGAAAAATGACTACTGAGCATGTGCAAAACAGAATGATGTCATAGTATTTACATTGGGCATTAATTGGAATAAATCTGTTTTGGGCCGTGGGAGCTGAAAATCTCTTGAAAGGAGTTTGTCTTTCCGTCCTTGTTGGAAAAGAATGATGTAGAAGCTTCTTAGGATCTTGCTAGGTATTCATTGTATTGCCTTTTTACCAGAAGTCATCTTGTTTAACCAATGAGTCATAAATACACAATTGAATGCTTTGATTACTGAACAGCTATTATAGCCTAAAGTGTCTCCTAACAGAGAAGATAATGCCTAAATTGCTTGTATGGATTTAGCACAGTTGTTGAGCTAAAGTAACACTACAGTGTGTGTGATTAGCATAGATCTCTGAGTTAAAATATACACTAGACATTTACTCATGTGTCAAATTTGTTAAATGTGTTATTTTGACATACCTTTAGGCATTTGACACACCATTAATAGCTAAGTGTGCTATCACTTTTTTACAATTGACACATGAGTAAGAAATGAACACATCATTTTGACACATCCGTTTTTACTGTGTAACTGCCTAAATGCTATTAAAACAATGGCACAATAGCATAGATAATGATTGATTAGTGTCAAATGGCTACAGCCACATATGAATATCAAATTAAACATGTATAATTATTAGCACCTGCATGGTAATTTGAAAGAGAGATCCGACACCGTGGATGCCACAGGTAGAAAGATCCAACACCATGGACGCCACTAGTAGTTTGAGAGAGAGATCCAACACCATATACGCCACTAGTAGATTGAGAGAGAGATCCAACACCATGGACACTGCTAGTAGTTTGAGAGAGATCCGACACCATGGACGCCATGAAAGAGAGATCCGACACCATGGACGCCATAAGTAGTTTAAGAAGGAGATCTAACACCATGGACGCCACTAGTAGTTTGAGAGAGAGATCCAACACCATGGACACTGCTAGTAGTTTGAAAGAGAGATATCCGACACCATGGATGCCAGTACTAGTAGTTTGAGAGAGAGATCCGACACCATGGATGTCAGTACTAGTAGTTTGAGGGAGAGATCCGACACCATGGACACCACTAGTAGTTTAAGAGAGAGATCCGCAAGGAGCCATGCCCGAATCGGGTCAATCATTTTTAGTATACAGATGCCAATAGTAGTAGTGATGCAAGGCTTCAATATCAATGATAGATATTAATTTTACCAATGGAACCATGCAGTGGTCACACATATCACAAGCAATCATATTTTGTCTACTGTTGCAGGAGCCACATGTTGTACACAGCCATGATGTCTGCACTGTAGGTGGTAAGTGTGAAGATGTAGTATATGTATTGCCTAACAGTACATCATATAGTAAAGCTTAATATTGATGAGTGTTTTCTATAGTACCAGCCCTACAGCCATTTGAGAATATAATTCATACTGTATTTTTTCACTAAAGCCTAACATGCCTATGATACCTGCCATGGTAATAGTCTTGTTTGCTTCAGATGTGAAATACTTTAACACACTTGTCAAATCTTCAGAAGTGATTTCCATTAGAGCAAATTGTTTAGGACACCATTTGTATCAATTAATGTACCAGTCTTAACCAGTTCAAATACTGCCTCTTGGGAAAATGTGCCCAAAATGTGTGCATGCATAGTGGTATATATTACCTTTAAGTTGTTAGTTTTGCTAATATTTTTACAAGTACTTACTGAGTGAGATGGCTATGTTGGCATGCTTTTTAGTCAACATCCAGGTCTCAATATCCTTCTGTTGTATTGAAGGTTTACAAAGTCTGATCCTAGCTGTTTTTCTCTTGTTCTTCTCTTGCGTTTGGTTGAGTAAAAAGGACGTTGACATTGAATTTGTTTGTTTGATGATTCACCACTGGTAGCCGTATGCTTTGACACCTTTACTAAGCTGATACATGAATCGATGTGCTTCTCGATACTTAAGAGAGAATCCATTTCATTGATAGAGTGAATATCAGCAGCTACAGTTAAAAGTTTGTACAAAGTTTGCTGTTAGCTTACTGTCGGTTTCATATTCAATTACAAGCAGTGAGTCCATACTTTGCTTGCTTTTGCATTGTCCAGTCATGATTGACAACATTAAAATTAGTTTGCATACTGCGTATTGGATTAATTGTCAAACCTTGTAACATGGCCTAGATAATCCAGTGCTGAGGTTAATAATTCATGAACATTATGCTGCTTTCCTTCTACCCACATTGGGAAAATAGCTATAATGTTATATAGTAATTATGTCGAGCAACTCATTGAATAGTTTTATTATAATTATTATTCTTTAATTTAATAGCATGTATAGTGGTTGCCAAAACACTGCATGATTAAGCTTTATACATTCAGTAAGCTGTGCATGCATTGGCGTCAGCATGTGCATAAACCTTGGATCAAGCAAACAAATAATACCTTGGTTTTAAATAATATTATGATAATACACAATGTTGCATGTTGTCTTATCATTTATTTTAATTAATGACCATACATGATCACATATATAATATTATACCTTTAAGATTTCTGACAACACCATAAGCTGAAGGTGCTGTCATGGACTGGTATCTCTTAGCCATTCACTAGCGAACTTGCTAAACAAAAAGCATTCTTATCCTTTTCTCCTTTATTCTCTGTGATAATAATTGTGTATGTGTGTGCATTTTTGTGTGTGTATGCATGTGGTGTGTGTGTGCATGTGTGTGCATGTGTGCATGCGTGTGTGTGTGTGTGTGTGCGTGTGCGTGTGTGTGTGTGTGTGGTGTGTGTGTCACTATTAACACATGGATTGACTCAGAAACACATCGATCGTTAGGCTAGTTTGGAATCTTAAGTCTCTGTGACAATTACCTGATGCAAGCCTCTCAATTGCAGAAATGATATGCAGTTGCCATGGCAACCAAAATTTTATGTGAAATCTTGTTATAGTACTATGTTTTTATTCATTGATATCATGTTGCCATGGAGCACTTTCCATTTAGTGCACACCCAAATTTATCGATGTGTCCTACTTCTTTAATCTGTAGTTCTCCATGGCAACATGATATGGCTATTGATATGAATGGCTAAATCGTAAAAAGAACGCAAACATGATGGAATGGCTTGTCTTCCTGTATGGGCTGTCTCCTTATTGAGTCTCTCATTTTGCCCACAGGAAGAATTCCTTACACACTCTAACAGCCATTCCATCTTGTTTGCGTTCTTTTTACGATTTCAGTAGCCATTCCTGTGTCTCATTACATTCCAATGTTTTTTATACTTGTTAGTTCTCATTTTTCCATAATTCTACAAATCACTTTTGAGTTTGTGTGTGTAACTAGCTACTGAGCCAGACTGCTGCTGAGTAAGGTTGTGTAGCCTGTTTGATACTGAAGTGATACACACATCTCAGTCATTTGGAGGCAGGAGCTGCATCATTGCCTTTCTATATGTCATGATAATCAAAGTCCTGATTCATCTCTTAAGATTAGAAGAGCAACCAGGTAAAACCGATCACAAAATAGTTCCAGGCACTAGGCGACTTGCATTTGAATTTCAAATAACGCACACTTTTGTGTGTGGAAAGGGTCGTCAATTCGAATTTTCTAGAAGCTAATGAATTATGCATGAGTATAGAAATTAATGGCAGCCATATGGAGGAGGCGCTTTTCGCCCTACTCAATGAGAGGCATGAAAAACTGATGGCAAAAGTGACTGAAACCAAGTTCGTTCGTTCAAGAATCAGCTTCTGAAAGTATTGTTGTTTACTCACGAAAACAACCAAAATACATGTCTAAACTGTAGGATGGTCTGGGCACATGCTGATACGTCAAGGGTCAATACTTTGAATGACTTCCTTCCAATTATTGAAAGCACTCTTGAATGCTGAGCCGGACGGTGATGCTGAATGAATACTCAAACTTGCTGCCAAATTTCATGGATAAATGAGCTACATACAATGACTTTCTATTTGGTGATCATTATTTCAGTATTGAATTAACTAGCTGTAACTCTATATTAGATTCCTGGCTACTGTCACTATTGATTATCATTCATTCAAAGACTTACGTCCTCCAATAATGATTTTTGATTACCCAAAATTTCTTTGTCTGACATTAACATTCTCTTTAATGTACATGTGAAGAGTTATACGTGATCCACAACGTAGAGCATGCCATGTGCTGGCTATGATATCGGCAATTATCCCTAGTGCAAGTCAATTAATGTGGCCACTTGAGCTGAGATATTCCTGAAGAAGCACCAGGCCAGCCTTCTTTTAACCATGCACATCGCTCCTTCGGGCGTATGGCCCTCATGAGCTCCTGATATATATATGTAGTACGCGCAGATCTATAGATAGGTATGTAGTACACAAGTCTAGTTCATATTTCACAATCACGTGGAGGTCAACAAGATCATGACAAGATCAAGAGAAGAGAGATAGATACAAAATCAATATTTAGATTAACAAAGTGAAGATTGGCAGGATTAAAAGTTTTTCAATATCTACTGATTCAAGTTTTCACATTGTGGCTTAGTCTTCAAAGTTCTCAGCAGCGGGATGGTAATGGTGGCAATGGTGGCAGTTCAAAAGAAGAGCTCCCTCCGTGAATATGGATCTTTTTTTTGGTTAGTGCATGAAATTTGAGTGTTGTATATCGAAGTTAAAGCTTTATAAATAAGTTGATGTAACTTGACAATGAAGTTGCCTAGCTATATAGTGTATAGTAAGCAGGTATATATACAGTAAATGTTATTTACAGGCTTTCTTTAGATTGGGTGTGTCACCTATAGATTATACTTAAATTTTCAATAAAATTATCCCAATGTGTATATTTGTAATAGTTAATACACTTACTATATCTCTTCCCCAAACCTCCACCCCTAGGTCCTCTATTCCTTGACCATGGTCTGGCATATGGCCTGTCTCTCATTGTATTCCTCCTTGGGTCTCCATGCCTTGTCACTGGCCTACGTGTACTTGGATGTCCACTTGGATGTCCACGGCTTGCTGGCCTGAGTCTTGGATCTGTGGGAGCTCCTGTGGGTGGTCGAGGACCTGCTGCCATCAGTGGAGAACCTAGAGGAAGACCAGGAGGACCAAGTGGAGGCACTACTGCCATCATAGGAGGACCAGGAGGGGCTCAATCCTGCCGTCAGAGAAGGAACAGTTGGTGGTGGGTGAAATGATGGTGCTGCAGGTAATGATGACTCGGCTGACATGATGGATGCTGTCTCTAGCTCTATCAAATCGTCAATGTTGACATCGTCTGTAGTACGAATGGGAGTCAAACATACATGATTGATATAAATGTGAGTTTAATCAGATAGGTACTTACTGTCAGCTTCTCCATCCGTGTTACTGTATGCTAGGCTGGCAATCTCCAGGTTGGCAAAATCTATAATGAAAAATTGGATTTTACAATATTATTGGCTATGTAGTCATGCACATAATTATTACACATGTAAGACATAGTTTGTAATTAGCAGACAACTACTGTAGATCGGGAAAATTGTATGACATTGCATTTATGAAAATTAAAATCTGCGAAAATTTCAAACGTAAACTTTTAAATGTGACAACCCGTTAAAAATTTTTCGTATGATACCGTATTTATACAAAGTTAATGTACAAAAATTTTGTTTTACAAAATATTTTAGACACGAAAATTTCCGATCTACGGTATATTCTTCATATGTAGTGTATGAAAGACTTGTAAGGAAATTTATCATCCAACATTGTTAACATGCACGATCTATTTACCTTGCAGTTCATCTTGGTCCACCAACATCTAGATGGAATGCCATTGACTTTCTTCAGATATTCAGATATGTCTGAAGATTCATACTCTGCACAACTGAATGTGAGAAACAGAGTGGGGGGGCCAACCTCACGAATAATGCATTTTAGCTCACTCTGGCTAAGAAACAAGTAATGCTTTGTACCCCGAACACTTTGAAGCATGGTTGACAAATTTGCTTAAAGTTGTTCATCGGAACAGTTCACTTGTGAAAGCAGTCTTGATACGGTCACTGCTTGTTGCCTGGTATTTTTCAACATGTTATAAATACCAGCAGACAATTCCCGTATCTCTTTTTGCCACAGCAGGTAAAACACATAAGTAGATGTCTGTATTGTGAGTCAGTGCTTATTATGAGTCACCTGAACCAAAATCATTCAAACTTTTTGCAGCCACTCTTTACCTAATATACTTTACTTAGGCATAGAAAATCGATGGCTTAGGTCACTCCCCTTCCCAATCATAGATCCCAAATTATGTGCATGCGCATTAGTCGATCTTCGACCTTGCACGAGGTCAACTCGTTCATTTGTTGATCTGTACGTGTGTTCCAGAAGTGGGAAAAGAACGAGTAATATGGCAAGCAAAGATATTCAGCTCAAGGTGAGTACCTAAAGCAAGGATTACTTGCATGTTAAATCTAAGTTATACTTAAGAAAAATTTTTGCTAACTGGATGATCTTTAATTAGAATCAAATTGACTACTAGAAAGCAGTGGTCTAAGGAGAGCATGGCTGCTGCCTTACAGCAAGTTAAAGGTGGAATGGGTGTGCGTGAAGCATCTAGGTTGTACAACCTACCATACAAGATCCTAAGAAGAGTAACTGAAAAGGTAGATTTAGAATGCCGAAGCGGGCCACCAACTGTTCTTACTGCTCAGGAAAAAAATGAACTAGGTACATATTGCCTCAAAATGGCAGATATGGGCTTCGGTTTGTCAAGAACTGATGTCATGCTTGTTGCGTACAAGATTGTTGAAGCTAGTGGAAGGAGTCATCCATTCACAGATGGCGCTGCCGGGATGCTGCAGATAATGATGACTCGGCTGACATGATGGATGCTGTCTCTAGCTCTATCAGTTCGTCAATGTTGACATCGTCTGTAATACGAATGGCAGTCAAACATACATGATTGATATAAATGTGAGTTTAATCAGATAGGTACTTACTGTCAGCTTCTCCATCCATGTTACTGTATGCTAGGCTGGCAATCTCCAGGTTGGCAAAATCTATAATAAAAAATTGGATTTTACAATATTATTGGCTATGTAGTCATGTACATAATTATTACACACGTATAAGACATAGTTTGTAATTAGCAGACAACTACTGTAGATAGGGAAAATTGTATAACATTGCATTTATGAAAATTAAAATCTGTGAAAATTTCAAACGTGAACTTTTAAATGTGACAACCCGTTAAAAATTTTTCGTATGATACCGTATTTACAAAATTAATGTACAAAAAATTTGGTTTTACGAAATAATTTAGACACGAAAATTTCCGATCAACGGTATATTCTTCATATGTAGTGTATAAAAGATTTGTAAGGAAATTTATCATCCAACATTGTTAACATGCAGGATCTATTTACACCTTGGTCCACCAACATCTAGATGGAATGCCATTGACTTTCTTCAGATACTCAGATATGTCTGAAGATTCATACTCTGCACAACTGAATGTAAGAAACAGAGTGTGGGAGCCAACCTCACGAATAATGCATTTTAGCTCACTCTGGCGAAGAAACCAGTAATGCTTTGTACCCCGAACACTTTGAAGCATGGTTGACAAATTTGCTTTAAGTTGTTCATCGGAAGAGTTCACTTGTTAAAGCAGTCTTGATACAGTCACTGCTTGTTGCCTGGTATTTTTCAACATGTTATAAATACCAGCAGACAATTCCCGTATCTCTTTTTGCCACAGCAGGTAAAACACCTAAGTAGATGTCTGTATTGTGAGTCAGTGCGTATTATGAGTCACCTGAACCAAAATCATTCAAACTTGTGGCAGCCACTCTTTACTTTACTTAGGCATAGATAATCGATGGCTTAGGTCACTCCCCTTCCCAATCATAGATCCCAAATTATGCGCATGCGCATTAGTCGATCTTCGACCTTGCATGAGATCAACTCGTTCATGTGTTGATCTGTACGTGTGTTCCAGAAGTGGGAAAAGAACGAGTAATATGGCAAGCAAAGATGTTCAGCTCAAGGTGAGTACCTAAAGATACCTTTGGATTACTTGCATGTTAAATCTAAGTTATACTTAAGAAAAATTTTGCTAACTAGATGATCTTTAATTAGAATCAAATTGACTTATGCAGGTTGCTAGAAAGCAGTGGTCTAAGGAGAGCATGGCTGCTGCCTTACAGCAAGTTAAAGGTGGAATGGGTGTGCGTGAAGCATCTAGGTTGTACAACCTACCATACGAGACCCTAAGAAGAAGAGTAACTGAAAAGGTAGATTTAGAATGCCGAATCAGGCCACGAACTGTTCTTACTGCTTAGGAAAAAAATGAACTAGGTATATACATATTGCCTCAAAATGGCAGATATGGGCTTCGGCTTGTCAAGAACTGATGTCATGGTTGTTGCGTACAAGATTGTTGAAGCTAGTCATCCATTCACAGATGGCGCTGATTAGATGGCCATTCTTCACATGTGTCGATCGAGGTAATCGAATTTGCAAGAAATAATGAGGTTCACATGCTTTGCTTGCCAGATCACTCACTGTACACATATTCTTCAACTGCTTGATGTTGGAGTATTCAAGTCTTTCAAGTCGTTTTACTCTAAAGCATGGCCAAAGCGAATAGCAGATAACCCACTTCGGGTGATAACGACGGAACAAATTGCTGGTCTTGTTGGGGTAGCATGGCCACAAGCATTGACTCCTGTTAATATAATGTCTGGCTTTAAAAAATGTGGCATATATCCCCTCAATCCAGGTGAAGTCACAGACAGGTAGTTGGCACCATCAACTCTATTCATTGACACCTCACAGCATACCTGATAGGCAGGATA
This sequence comes from Tethya wilhelma, assembly GCA_964030475.1. NCBI lineage: Eukaryota > Metazoa > Porifera > Demospongiae > Tethyida > Tethyidae > Tethya > Tethya wilhelma. Next base: position 147,275 of record CAXIPT010000016.1, read on the forward strand.
CCTCACAAGATACCTCTTCTGTTGATAGGCAGGATACCTCACAGGACACCTCTTCTCTGGGTAGACAGGACACCTCACAAGATGCCTCATCCATCACGAAGACATTGTCTATCAGGAGAAAGGACTTTGATGATCGTGATGTGGAGTACAGAACGAAGTACGAAGAGGGCTATGATACCTACACTGAAGACTATTCCCAGTACGGTAGTACTGGATACATAGGGATGGTCCATTAGCGCTATACAAATATTCACGCGAATAACTCTGCAAAGACTAAGCTCTTGGCCCTAAAAGGCTTCTTAAGCTACTATTTAGCCTTTTCTCTTTCTATTGAGCCTAAAAACATAGCCTAAAACCATCGCTAAAGTAACAAACTAAAGTATGCCAAACCTCCAATTTTCTCCATCTTCTTCTTCTTCTTCTTCTTCTTCTATCTTGGAACGACTTTTCTCGAAGACCACTCACTTTCAGAAGCTGATTCTTGAACGAATAAACTTGGTTTCTTTGTCTTCACGTGCTTTTTGTATCGGTTATTCGTCTCTCTAGCTGAGTCGCTAGATACAAGACGAAAAGCGCCTTCTCCGTATGGCAGCCATTCATTTCTATACTCATTAATAATTCATTAGCTACCTTGGAAATCAAGTTGACGACCCTTTTCCAGTTAGACAAGTGTGCGTTATTTGGAATCCAAAAATTCTTCCCTGCCTGTTTTACCTGAAGATTTCTGGTTATGCTGAAGTCTCTGTAACCAGTTACCGGTACCTTTCAGTCTTCAATAATAGGAGGTGAATAGACTACTTTGTTACATAGTTGTCAATATAAGAAGATGAGCAAAGCAAGTAAATTTTGTAAGATAGACTCTACACCATGACTTTATACTGATAGCATAGATTATAACATAAGCTGTAATATCCATGCTGATAGTGTACAAGTAGCTACCATATACACACAAACTCAAATGTGATGTAGAATTATGAAAAAATGAAAACATACAAGTGAAAAAAACATTGGAAATGTAATGAGAACATAGGAATGGCCAAATCGTAAAAAACAAAGCAAACAAGATGGAATGGCTGTTTGAGTGTGTAAAGAATTATTCCTGTGGGCAACATGAGGGACCCAACATGAATCGAGTACTACATGCAGCCTACACAGGAATGATTCTGCACACACTCAAACAGCCATTCCATCTTGTTTGCTTTCTTTTTTACGATTTGGCCATTCCTATGTCTCATTACATTTCCAATGTTTTTTTCACTTGTATAGAATGGATTCGTGACAATTATTTACCACTTCCTACAGGATATGAATCCCCCTCCACCCACATATCTACTTCTGTATCTAATGCTTCTCAGAATTGTAGTGAAAGCACTACCAGCTCTCTTAGTGAAATTCTAGCTTTACCAAAGCCAGTAGCTTCCAAGAGAAAGAAACGAAAGCCAGTAAATGCTAAAGCCTGCTGCATCACTAACACAGATGTTCTAGAAGAACTGATAAAACAGAAAGAAGAAAAAGAAGCGAAGGCAGAAGAAACAAATTGGAGAAAGAGAAAAAGAAACAAGAGAGAGAAAAGAAGAAAAGGGAGAAGCAAGAAGAAAGAGCGGAGGAAAAATGAGAAGCAAGAAGAAAGAGAGAGAGAGGAAGAAAAAAGTGCATGGGAAGAAGGGAGTGAGACAAAGGAAGAAAGAATCTCCAAAGAGACAGACCAGAGCAAGTGTAAAGAAGACATCTATTGATGATGAACTCCTTGAGTCTTTCTCAAGCCTGAATGTTGACAATGGTGAAGAAAGTGAAGCAGAGTGTCCAGGATGTGGTCTCATCTATGGCAGTACAGAAGATAAAGAGCAGTGGGTTCAATGTGATAATTGTGCATTGTGGTGGGATATGATATGTGCTGGTGTGAATGAGGATATTGCTGACTTGTTCCAAGTGTATGTAGTAACTGTTGTTATTATCTAAAGATGTGACTCTATTCTAAGTATGTGTAGTAGTGGTGGTGTGTTGTGGCTAATTTGTGGTTTATTGGTTTGGGATTGTGTGTATACATTGTGTATTAATGTTCTTGTACTGTAACATTTCCTTGCAACATTCTTTGTCAACACATGTGACCCATAAGGCCACTGTTAATAGCTTTGTTGTTTCCCGTCCAGTTCTAGTGATTTGGCTCAAGCGGGCGGGCGGTTAATATTATTCATTATTCCATTATGGAAGTGATGTCATACAAAGTTGACCACAAACAGGAAGTTCATTGAAAACTAAAAAAAAAACTACACAGACACACTTGTAAAGTACAGACACAGTTAGATAGCAATGTAGTAAACAAAAATTGTTAATTTTTAGACTTCTTTCTCTTCATTTTTGGTTTGTTGCAGTCTTCACATTGAGGGAAGTTGAGAGGTCATCAACACATGGAATGCATTGGGCAGACTAGAGGTAGGTGGTTGAGTACAATCTTTCTTCACATAGTACTTCAAATACTTGCCAAATGAAGCAACTAAGATCTTCAAGTTGATACCTGAATTTTTATATATACTCATGTCAACCCAACACATGCACAGCCCAATTGTGAGACCGTGTTAATATCATAGGTATAGCATTCTCTCGTCTCTCCAACATACCTGTATCGCTCACAGCATCTAAAGAGTCTTTTGAAGTCCCAACGCGTGCTTCTTCTAGAAAGTGATCCCTTAGATGGTCCTGAATTGATACACTACTCCTAGCTACCACCACCTCAAAACATCCACTTAGTGTGATCCTTTCGTCTTCTAGACAGTGAACACTCCAGGGAACTAGAGTCTTTGTGCAGCTTGAGTCAAAAATTGACATGTTCACTAGAGTAGCCATGTAGCCATGTAGCCATGTAGCCATTACATGCACACACAAAAAAGGAGCCAAACTACTACTGCACATGCGTTGCTTAAGAAATATTGAATTTTTTCGGTTTAATAGAATAATGGTAAAAATTTTGCCTCCAAAAATTTCATGCGGGCGTTGGACGGGAAACAACAAAGCGATTATGAGTGGCCTAATACCCTCATACCAAGACAATGCGATGTGGTACCTATTGCAATTTGTCTACGTCTAGAGCCGCAGGTGAATAAGATATTTGCAAAATAATTACACTTTCAGAATCACCATATCTTCATTATATTGTATATATAATTTTACTTCTTCTCAGTAAATCTATCTTGAGTAATTGAGAGTTAAGCTTAAATGGCTCATAATGGCAACATCTACCTAGTTTTATATCTGTCAGCATAGATATGCTGTCAAGTATTAGACACAAAAATGAGCAACCCACAAAAACAACAGTTGGACCATGTAGTTTTCCATTTGACTTTCATGTAACAGGTTAGTTGGCTCAGCTGCACGGCGCAGCCCAGCGCGTAATGGACTGACTAGATGTGATGGCAAGTGCTTCATCTACTTCTGTAGCTGTTCCAATTCCAATGGGAGAAGAGGAGATATGTATAATGAGAGTGTCAGGCCGGCAACCTAGATCATCCCCCATAGCCAGAAGAGTTTATTCTGTACTGGGTCCAAACTCTTTATGGCACCTGGATGGAAATCACAAGATGATTTGCAGTACTCCCGACTGGTAATGTACATGTCAGTAATAATTGTGCACAGACTGTTGTTTTATGGCAACAATATGGAATCCCATCCCTAGTTCGTATGGACTATGGTGGTGAAAACATGCTTGTGTGGGATTCACGGAAGAACACAGGGCACATTTCTGGGCAAAGTGTTCACAATACTCGCATTGAGAGACTCTGGAGAGATGTTGTAGATAATCGTTTGTGCAGCTTTTTCATGAACCTGAAGAGATGAGGACTCTGAATCCTGAAAATGAAGCCGATCTGTTTGCTCTTCATTTTGTGTTAATTCCAAGAATTAATGCTTCATTGAAAAAGTTTGTTTCTGCCTGGAACAATCATCATTTGTCGACTGAGAATAACTTGACACCACTGCAACTTATTCTCAAGGTAGTAAGTTGTTTGATGAAGATGTGGATCCTTAGTTCTTCGATATTGATCCTTCACAGTCAGACCAAAGTGACAGTGACAGATGGTAATCTTTCAATGTGCATTTCTCTCAATAGATAAAGTCTAGCAGCGCTTTCTAGAACTAATAAGAATGTCTTTGGCAAACAGATGTACCTTGATACAGTACAGCTTCTTTTCTCTTTGATATCATGTGATGGACCAATTGAGTAGTTTATATTCTATAAATTTACTTACTATAATTAATTTTGTGCATTGTTGGTCTAAAACTGTCTCCCTCATGCATATGTGCATACAAGTATAATAGCTGAGCAAGACCATGAAGCTTCCCCTGTAGTTATACAGCACTATACAAGGTAAGACACTCGGAGTCTCCATAGCTGTTATTACTATTCCCAGTACGGTAGTACTGGAGGAATGGCATGGATGGCCCATTAGCGCTATACAAATATTCACGCGAATAACTCTGCAAAAACTGAGCACTTGGCTCTAAAAGGCTTCCTAAGCTACTATTTAGCTCTTTCTCTTTCTAATGAGCCCAAAAACATGGCCTAAAAACATTGCTAAAGTACCCAACTAAAGTATGCCAAACCTCCATCTTCTTCTTATTCTTCTTCTTCTTCTATCTTCTCACGCCATATCTAAAAGACCATTTACTTTTAGAAGCTGATTCTTGAACGAACAAACTTGGTTTCTTTGTCTTCAATTGCTTTTGCCATCGGTTTTTTGTGCTTCTCTTTGAGTTGCTAGATACAAGGCGAAAAGCGCCTCTCCATATGGCGCCGCCATTAATTTCTAAACTCATGCATTATTATTCATAAGCTAGCTAGCCTAACGACCCATTCCACATTCAAGTGCGCGTTATTTGAAATCTATTGCAATCATGCAGTGCACCCAAGTTCTGTCCTAGATCCTATCCTCTCGTTCTCTGTGTTCAGTTCTTCAGTAGGGAAGTCAATAGCTTGCAAGACACACATGTAATTGACACAAATTATGTTGCCTGCTTGGAGGTTTAGATTTTCAGCTGTCTGAAAGGCCGCATAGACGCATAGACCGTCAAGGTGGGCTCAGTATCACATGAGTTGCCAGGCAAGTTCTCTGCTCAGCCTGAAGACTATATTCCACTGATATTATAAACAATTATTTGAAAAAAATAGAACAAACAAGTACAAAAAACATTAGAAATGTAAATCAAACATAGGAATGGCCAAATCGTAAAAAAGCGAGCAAACAAGATAGGAATGGTAGTCAGATTGAGCAAGTTCATTCCTGTGTCTACAATGTCATTGAGCTTAGGGATATGAACATAGGTGACACAGTGAAATGAACTCCTCGCTCAATCTGACTACCATTCCTATCTTGTTTGCTCGCTTTTTTACGATTTGGCCATTCCTATGTTTGATTTACATTTCTAATGTTATTTGTACTTGTATAATTACAAGTAAAAAAAAAATTGGAAATGTAATGGGATATAGGAATGGTGAAATTGTAAAAAGAAACCATGGCTGTCTGAGTGTGTGCAGAATTCTTTCCTGTGTGGGCTGCATGTCTCTTCCCATATCGAGTACCTCATGCCCATAGGAATAATTCTCAGACAGCCATTCCATCTAGATTGCTTTCTTTTTACGATTTGACCATTCCTATGTCCCATTATATTTCCAATGTTTTTTTTTACTCATTTGTTTTCATTTTTTCACTTACCACATTTGAGTTTGTGTGTATATATAGAGTAGTTACGTGTACACTATCAGCATGGATATAATATAATCTATGCTAAAAGTAAAGTGAAGCATCTCAGGAGGCTGGAGCTGTATCTACTTGCTTTGCTCATCTTATACAAAACTAGTAACAAAGAAGTCTCTTAAATATTGAAGACTGAAAGGTAACTGGTTACAGAAACTTCAGCACAACCAGAAATCTTCAGGTAAAGCAGGCAGGCAGCAAAAATTCGGATTCCAAATAATGCACACTTGTCTGTCTGCAAAAGGGTTGTCAAGTTGATTTTTAAAGTAGCTAATGAATTATTCATGAAGTATAGAAATGAATGGCTGCCATATACCAAGAAGGCGCTTTTCGTCTTGTATCTAGTGGCTCAAGGAGAAATATGAACAACTGATGCCAAAAGGACCTGAAGACAAAGAAACCACATATATTCGTTCAAGAATCAGCTTCTGCCATCTCTGAGAAAAGAACTGTGAAATTTTTCCATGTTCAAGATTAGCTATAGCTTGATATGATATACATTTAGGATGTGTTTTTGGATGACAATGGGGATGAAGATGAAGACGTGCTCGAGTTCGATATAATGAACTTAACTGACATTATGAAAATAGATTTAGAGAACTAGCATTTAGAGGAAATATAAATTTAAATCAGCTAAAACATTAAAAAAGTACACAAGTCAATGTCACATTTTCAAACAAACAATAATTAATGATACTCAAATGAGTTTCGTAATATAAGCTTTTTCAGAATCCTTTTTTTGAACCTTAACAGCTGCACATACATGATTATAAGATATTCTAGTGCTACAGGAACAGACTACAAACATAGCAATTTGTAGAGAAACATGAGTTGTGGTTTGTTTTTGCTTTTGATGTTAGGCTGTCGTAATCTAGCTGCTTGCGTGTATATAGCTAGCCAGAGTTGCCCATGGGCATACCATTACTAATGCAGGCGATGAGTGATTGCTTTACAAACACTCATCACCATGGTCCCATGCCCACTGGATCTTAGATACAATATCATGTACATTTATTTGTTGGGAATGGTCTTTGTCACCTCCATCCAGCCACTAACCAGCAACTATAGCCTATAAAAACTTTTGTATGACAAACACACACACACACACACACACACACACACAAATTACACCACATTAATTATCTCTTGCAGTGAGAGTTACCGTGTTGTGCAACCAAACAACCAAGATACAGACTGTTCAAGCTAAAAAGCTGACCAAGGAGAATGGAGAGATGAGTGAGACTGATCTCAAAACACCTGGCACTCAACTACAATTGGAAATAAAGGGAAAGACATACCCTGTCACAGTCATGTATCAAGATAAGCCCAAGATAACGGAAACTGATGAGAGTGGTGAAGATCTACAGAGTGTATTTCTTGTTCCAAAGTATAACTATGATAAATTTAGGATATTTAAACATTATATTTCCAGGATGAAGAATCGGATAAAGATGATCAAGGAGACTCTGACAAAGTAGAATTACAACCTGCAAAGAAGTAGAAACTTGGACATAGCAAAACAGATGATAGTTTCAAGGAGAATGTTATGCTTCTTGCTAAGGGAGAGGTATAATTGTTACAGCTAGTGCATGTACTACTGCATGTACTACAGTTAGAGTATGTACTAGTGTATGTGTCTATGCATGACTGTAGTTAATTGTATTTTCTTTTTCATACAGTTGTCAATGGCAGGAACATCTAAACAGTTAGGGGAACAACATGTTCTCAAGGAGATCGCTTACAACACACACAGTTACTCTGAATCTGATCGTGACAAAGTTCGTATACATTAAGATGACATAGTACTTATACTATGTAGTTAATGATTCTGTATTACACATTTTATAGCCCCACGATCCATTTCAGCAGCAAGTGCTGACAAAATTGTCCAGAATAGAGAGAACCCTGAAGAAAATACTTGAAGGAGGTGTCAGAAGTAAAATAAAGAGTGAACCAGGCATAGATGAAGTGGACCCAAAATACATGGTAAGGCAATAATCTGTGTGCACATGTAGAATCATGCTACATAATTAGGAATAATTATTTAGAGTACAATCATGACATGTGTTTTGTGGTCATACATGAGTAGATGTTTTTGAGATTTGTAATATTATAGAACAACTACATGACTACGGTATCTTTCTGTTTCAGCACAATGGAACCAATCTCCTAAAGGTTCTAGCCAAGGATGAATGTACCTATGCCAGGAATCTGCTTGATATTTTGTTTTCAAAAGACGAACAAAAGAAATCACTTGTAAAAGCATCCTCAAAATCCTCCAAACTCCCCTTGGGCCAAGAAAGGGTTGCCTTATTGTTTGGTAAGTATGGAGTGGATACATGCATGGTTTATTATAGTACTAGTACTCATGGTAACAGCCACCTTAAAGTGTAATATACATGTCTACCTTCCAGATTGCCTTGATCAAAAGTATGGGTTGAAAAATTACAGCTTGAAAAATGTGATGAGTTCTCTCAACCAGAAATGCAGAGATGCTAAACCCATTGTGATTGACTAGGAACTCGTGATCAATAAACATGCTACACAACTATTAACTACTAACTACTGCTTATTCATTGTACATGCACCTTCACATACTTAACATAAGTTTTGTTGTTATTGACAAATTTTTGGATTATATTGTGTTATACTGATTTAAAACCACAAAAGCTAATCTGTGTTCACTCAAGATCATTCAAAATCCTTCAATCAATCTTGAAGGATTGTGCACAATATTGCCATAAGATTATGAAAGATCTTGTGAGAGATTGTCATAAGATCATGAAGTGTTATGGTTTCAAATGTCTTGAAAAATCATACAAGATTTTTTCACTTGGGTTGTTTCCATTCTTTTTACGATTTAGCCATTCCTGTGTCTCATTACATTTCTAATGTTTTTTTTTTACTTGTATATATTTGCATTAGAGCGGCCTGTTGCATAATACTTAACCATTTTGATGGAGGTAATGGTCGTCTAAGGACCACATGGTTTGCATTGAATGTAATGCATATGCACATCTAATGTGGTGACTTACAAGCATTCCTGAGACTGACCAGTCTCTTGTTATAGCAATTGAGCACCTTAGTGTACAAAAAAAGTTAATAAACAAGTAATAAAAATTTTGTTAAAATTAATAAGCAGTGTCACAGTGCTGTAAAAGCAAAGTTTGTCTCTGAATTTGACACCTGCATGTCTACTTCAAACTCTGATTCTATATCATTCTTGCTAGTGTAGGAATGGGCAGTGCTTTAAAAAGTGATGAAACAAACCATTAAGCCAACTAATGACAGGACCCTGCCATCACTTGATTGCGGCATAATCGATTGTGCTCTTCCTTCAACAGTTGGGTAGCACAATGAGCAATCCAAAATCATTATAGAGGTATAAAAGTGTGTATACACTGTGGATCTAGAAAAAAAGGCTCATTGCCCATTCTTTTCTCAAAGCCACACCATGGAAGGGTCAATGTTAAGCTAGAAAACAAGTTGTTTTTGGAAAATTTAGAAGCAATAACATGATTCCTGATAATGGCTGTACCTAGGATGCCACTAGCCCATAAGCGTGGTCATGAGTCAACATTAAATGTTAAGTAAAGTGGTTCAAGCTAGAATGAAGTTCTAAACATGGAAATTACATTAGCTCTTCATTAAAGTCACAAAGAGTACTGCTAATGTCCCATTTCTAATCGGAACAAGTGGGGACAAGACCATGTTCTGATAGTTTACAATTGGCGGATAGCCCTGGCACTCAAGGTGTGTTTAGTCAATATCAAGTCAATTTGATTTTGTGGTTGCATATATTTTTTCTAGTCTATCAAGAATGCACTATATAACTTTGTAATCATATCATAGTTGTCACAAATACAAAGCCTTTAGGTGGATAAGAGGTTGCTTAGAGCCTGTTGTCTGTCTGTTATGCATGGCTTACAATTACCAATTGTTGAAAAATACACAACAAACGACGAATGGTTAAGACTTCATAATTGTTATCTGTATTAATATATAATTCTTTCATTTTGGCTGCAATTTAAAATTCTGGAAGGTTAGAAGCAGGAAGGTATAATATTATGTGGTAAAGGAAAGAGTTATAAAGAAGCGAGTCCAGGAGCAGTTGAGCAAGTCTTAACCATCTTATGAAAGGTGCCACTTTTGAACCTCACACTCACTTAACTAAGTTTTGAGAGCTTCCATGCAGTTACATCATCAGATGGTGCTGCTGTTCCAGTTTATGGATGTTTATAACATCAAAACAACTGATGGGCAACAAAGGCAAGAAAGATTATGGTAGATTAGTCATGCTAAGTGTCACACACTAAAAATAATTCTCACCCACTCAGGCCTGTTAAAGCAAGGGTTACTAATTAAGGAAAAAAATTATTCGAGATCATGGTATCTTCCAACATATAATGTATTACTATGGGAACGCATGTGGTTGTTATTCTGGCTAACCTTGGGTCATGTGACACGAATTTTACAAATAATTAGCAGTTTATGGATAATTTACTGAGGTGAATAATGTTGCTATGGTAACCATACTTAATTTCCTCAAAGATCTTATCATACTAAATTGGTTCATGATGTATACATACATAGAGAAATAGAGACAATAATAGTGATAATTTTGGCCAAAATGGTGTGCTATAAATAGAAATTTTGCTTTATCTCTACATGTATACATTGTGTACCAAGTAAATTTGGTTACTACATAGTGTGATGATTGAGTTTGATTACCATAGCAACAGTATTTACCTCAGTATAACATGTCGTAAGTTACATTCTCATCAATTAGTATAATTATTCATTAAATTCACACATGCCCAGGTAACTAAACCATCAGATTAAGGTTAGATGGAACATCAACCACAAGTGTTGCTATGGTGATGTGTCATGTACTTCAGATACAACAGCATGAATATCTTGCATAAAGTATCACTTTAATTAGCTAATGTGGCCTGAGCAAGCTGCCAGGTGTTTTGACTTAGATCTACACCATAATTAACCCTTGGCGCGCGCATGCGCAGCAAGGGTTACGGTAGTCGTTTTGTATGTCTGTCTGTCTGTCTGTCTGACAGATTTTTTCTGCACTCTATATCTCAAGAACGGAATGCCCAGTCTTCAAAAGCGGCACACCAAGGTAAAATAATCTATATTATCTAAAAAAATTACACGTAGCATTCAACAAAACCTTGTAGTTCCTGAGATCTGAGGCTTTTCAGCCTCTCTGAGCGTTAAGCTTCGAGGCCACACCTGCTATTCACGCCCATTTCTTAGTGTGCGTTATTTAGAATAGACTAGTTTTCACTTGGCAGAAGCACATGAAGGAGTTGAGAGGCAACTAACTTACTTTGTAGGCAAGTTTAGCACGCAATAATACTATACTCTTATTAATCACACTATACTCTTATTAATCACGCTGTTTTGGCATATTATAAGCATGTTTTTAATGAATCCAAGGCATGACAGAGCTGATGATAGGTTGATGAACAATCACTGAGTCATGTTTATATTATGTGAACTTACCAGCTAGTACATTGCTAGTACTCTAACTATATCTTTGCAGTTAACATTTAGATAATCAGATCATTGTTAGTGACCAAGTATTCTCTGTGTAGCCATGGAGTCAGGCTGCCACTACTAGCCTCCTGGTCTGCCGGGCAGGGCATCCGTCCTCATCAGTGGTTAAAATAGTAATTGTAGCTAGTATCCTCTGCTGGCTCCACTGTTACTGTACTGGAAGCTAGATTGTCATGTGAAACAAAGTATTCTATTGCTAGAGCACCAAGGGTTAAGCACCTTGGTGCCTTCATTTGTTTGCAATTCTATAGGAATTGCTTTATTAGTACTGATGATAGGAAGATCTCTTCTGGGTCATCCCTTCTCTAGATATTCCCTTGTATCTTAGAAAGCTTTTGCTCAATACATGCAATAGTGAGATCTCTCACTCTACCATTAAGCCTCCTATCATTAATGCAAGGTGTTGCAAGTACCTTATTAATATTGGCTGCCATGAGTGTGTCAATACATGGTACAAGAGAAATGACGGAATGACGAAGACGTGTCCCAGATGTACAGAAAGGAGATATTTGTATTTTTGTAAAGAGACAAAATATGAACAGGTAGCTATAGTCGGTCAACAGCAAGTTCTTCTGAACAGAAAAGTACAATAGCGATAACAATCTCCCTGTATCATTAAAATTTCATAACATTTCTGTATTTCTAAAAAATACATAGATGAATATTTAATTAGTGGCTTAGTATGCCTTATAAGCACAATGGGACTGAGTAATCATGACATAAGAACAATCATTGCCATGCAGGTACTAATAATTATTGTTCATGCCATTATGGAAATTATACATGTTTAATTTGATATTCATATGCTGCTGCAGCCATTTGACACTAATCAATCATTGTCTATGCTATTGTGCCATTGTTTTATGGCAATCATTTGATTTTGACAGACTTATAGAGTTGTCGATTAGAAAGAAAGTGACTGTTCAGTTCAATTGTGTGTGTGTATTATAAGCTTTGCATGCATGCTCTTTATAAGTGTGGAGCTTCATTGCATGTATATATGCTTTGGAAATAAAATTTAAGAATGAAGATTGATTTCACTGTCAATTCTCAATTTTCAATTCCTTGAAAGAGGAATAGCCAGTGATGAAGATGTGAGTTAAAACTTGAATATTGATTGATTTCCACATTCAATGAAAAATTGTACAAAGCCGATCAATATTAATATTAAACCATTTACATTAATTTTAAAAGCTGCTGTTTCAATACTAGTTTAGTTTTCTAAAAAATAAAGTTAAGGCCACTCCAAATGAGAGTTTAGTTTCCCGTCCACCGCCTGTGAGCGCCGCATAATTTGACCACTTATTTTTGTGAGAAAACATTGAAGTAGAGCTAAGATATACCATGAAGTTTAAATCTGCCTCGTCCATGAAAGCACCCAATTATGGCAGAGATATTTTCATGCAAATTATATATTACACATATGGACCATCCGTCCCATTCCTGCATGTGTACATGCATGTACCATACTACCATACTTCTGATACTTGATGTATGCTAAAGAACCTTGTGTTCCAGAAACATCAATTTTCAATCCATCTAAAGTTAGTAGAACGAACTCAGAACCCCATTTTCTTTGAATAGACGTTACATACGTGACAGTAGCAGTTACATCATTCACTTCCACAGTCCTTAGTCAAACTACGGTACAAGAAACAAAATAAAGTGCTAATATTATGATATCATGGTTGGTAAACATGATTAAACATAATTTCTGTAAGATGGTCCTTTTTCAGAAAGATCTGCAAAGAAGATAACCGGTCTCAATTATTGATCACCACATTTCCACTCATGTTGCACTGCAGTATGGTACCACCTCGGACAGAAATCCTAGCCAATTCATTGTTCCTCATCACATTAATCAGTTGGGGCTTGCACGTCTAGGCTTCTTTTGTCCTATTTTGAAGGCCTTTGCTTTCCTTTTGCAAGCTTTCTTTGTAGGAACTTGTGCATCCACACTCTTCATAGCTAGCATCCTTCTCAGCTTCTGATTAGGAGTTGCAACAGCAGAAGTTAAGAAGCCATTCACAAGTTAAAATAGAGGTGACTATTCTAAGAGGTTTGTTGATTGTGTTTGGAGGGGTCCCAGGAGTTTCAGTGGAGGTGCTCCGATGGGGTTCAGAGAGATTCCAAGAGGCTCATTGATTGTGCTTGGAGGGGTTCCAGGAAATTTGGTGGAGGTGGTACCAGAAGCTACAATAATATGGTTTGGAGTCTGATTGTCTCCTCATCAATAGGATAAATAGCTAGAGAATTAAAATATCTAACTGTGAACAAATCGAGCACAAAATCAGATATCTATAAAAGCACAACTAAAGCTAATGATCTCGTCAGAGATGATGCATGACCTTCAGCAATGATCCATGTGTGATTGGTGCACTTGAGAAACAGATTTCCTTTTGCTGCCCATGAATTTTCAGCGTTGACTTACTGGATGGTATGTAATCAACAAATCACTTTCCTCATTAAAGGAACCATTAAGGATTTGTTTTGTTGATTGAAAGGCTTTGAACTCTATTGAAGAGTCCCTGCTGATTTCAACCCGTTCCTAGCCAGTTGCTCACATACACCCTGCAAAAGCCCCTTGCTGTGGCCTTTCGGTCAAGCCTCATGAAATGGAGAATCTGTTTAACAGATTCATAACTGCAATAGAAAAAATAAACAAACTTTGTACCTCTGTTGGTGTGAGACTCTCAATTGCCTCAGTAAGCAGGTGTCCAAGTTCTTGTGGTGTGATAGAAGTTATAGTAGACGGTGTCCCTCCAGCTTCAAGCTGAGCCTTGCTGACTGTTTGACTAACTGTTCCACTGAGAAAGGTCCAGAGAATTAAGTCCCTAATACTTCTCCCTGAACTGTACTCTTTCAAGAAGCTATAATAAAATTAAAGTACAACCATGCAACAGTGTATAATAATAAAAATTGTGACTTGTCAAGGGAAAACCTGCCGGTTAGGAATTATTATTTTTGGAGTAAAATGCGGTTTTAGTTTAATTCGCGTTTTTGCACGAAAAAAAAATTTTTTTTTTTTTTTGCACGGATGCACTGCACTACATCTCAGCATGCTTCATGCAAAATTTGAGGGGTGGAGCTGCTTCTGTTGCAGAGATATAGCCAGTAGTCTCAGCCTCGTTCATTTTTTACTTAGTTGTTAGCACGAAGAACAGTTGCTATGCTGTGCATCAAACCATAGAAAATATTTATGAGCAAGGTGGCTGCCACTAAAAATGATTTATTATTTGATGTTCTCTCTCACTTATATATAATCTCAAAATTTTGCTACAGCACATAGACAGAAAGGTAAGCTATAAATTTTTGTCACGTTCTTTTGTGGTCTGTGTTGCTTTTGTGCTTTGTTGCCTTTGTGCAGTATTTTCATGAGAATTTGTGCATAAAACCTGAGAATTCAATCCAGGAAAAATGGGCGTGACATCTGATCATGCCCCTAAAAATTAAAATACTAACAACCCGCCCGCCCGCATAGTTTTTTGCAAGAAAAAGCCTGAAAAACTAAAAAAAAATTTTATTATATCGTTGCAGATTTAGGCTGTTTTTGTTTTACAGAACACTGAACTTTGAACTGCATAATACTTTAACACAACTGATTAGCCAATATTGTACTGAACTTGTAATTCTCAAATTCTGCACAATAAATTTAGCTACTTTATTTATACCCAAACATGTAAAATGGAGAGGCTCTGAAACACAAAAAGCACAAAAGTAACAAAAGTAAGGCTACACAGAAATTAATATGAAGACAAGCCACTAAACCACTAAAATAGAACAAAGACATGCATGCACATTAAGGATAATCTCAGACTATAGGTATTTACTCTTGCAAAACTCATTATATAGGCATACAGATAAATGTACTTACAGTATTATGCAACCCTCCCCGCTCAAGTGGAATCTGTTGCGGATTCTGTCAAGAATGTGGGGTCATAGGGTGGAAAAAATCAGGGGGATGACGGTTTTGCTTTGGATAAATGTCTCTCTGGTACAACTTGTTCAGCATTCTCATTTGTTACAACAATGTTCAGACTAGAGCCAGGTTCTTCTTGGAAATTGCAGGGGGTCTATAGTGGAATACGTGTGAAGGTGAGATATTCCAGGGGCGGATCCAGGACTTCATAAAGGGAGCCTTGAATCAAAGTGTGTGCAAAGCCCGCAAAAATTTTTGGAACACACCTACTTTTTGCTAAATGACTCCTACTTTTGTGTTTCAGCCCTACCCACTTCCTAATTGCATGAACTTAGCATACTTTACCGCAGGCAGTGTCACTTCACTGGGTGGCTGGCTTACCTGTTTTTGTGCCTGTATCTAGGCTTTCAAGGTTTATTCACAGGCCTAAATTCACTCTAAAAGTTGTATACTTGTAAGAATCTATAGGTTAGTTTTCTTTACAATTTTTTTACCTGAAAACTAGCCAAGAAAAAGGGGGGGGGGGGGAAACCAATCAAAGTGAAGCGATGTCTTGGTGTCTTGTTCACATCGGAAAGACATGTTACTACTTTGCATGGCCCACAGTTCATGGTCAATGCAGTTTCTTAGGTACACTTTTTGGTATGACTGGTGTGTGTAACCAAACAAGCTCATCTGGTTCAAATGGGTCACCATGGATTCATGGATTTTCTTGTCATAGTACTCTTTCTGACGTTGCCATTTTTGTAAGAAATGTACACAAACCCGTTCATAAGCTTATTCAAGTCACTTCCCATTGAAGTTGTAGGTGTGTCTGTACTTGATGGAGAACCATGCACCAATTCAACCACAAATGAGATAGAATCTGGTGTAACCTGTAGTGGGATTAACACTCATATTGTAAGCGATACACAATGGTTAACTCTTTAGGGCCTGAATTGATTATGCATATATAATTAGAATTTATGAATAATTAATTAACCTTGGTTTTTGTACATTTTTGTTCTTGCTTAAGCCTATGCCACTCTCTCTTGTAGCTAGTTCAGCTTAGCTATGATTGTACTAAGGCATAGCTATATCAGTTCTATTCTTGGCTTGCTTTTATTAACTTCAAAAGCTTGCAAAAACGGAAGCGGTCAAAGTTCGCCAAATGACCTGGCTTTTTTTCTAGCTTGAAGAGCAGGACTGCAACAGCACTTGCATGCAGGTATAGCTTAAGCCCCCCTGCACCTCCATAGCTAGCGTCAAGCTTCCCCTGCAAAGCACTAAGAAAAAAACGTGAGTTTAAACTGACGGTCTCGATCTTTACCACAATCGCGACCTTTGAACTTTGAAGCCTATATCTCTCCGCCTACTAATCAGACCTGACTCTAACTTGGTATTTTAGTAGAGAGCTATCTTACCTAACTGCATAGCAAGTCTAAAGCCCATAGCTCAAATGCTATCCCTATAAAATAATGAATAATGTAATGAATTTAATGAATTTCTTCGTAGCATTGGAAAACTATCATGTACTGAACAGAATAAATTGTAGAAGGCAGTGTAGCATTGAGAGATGAATTAACAGTGTATGCACTAAAACAATGTACAGATTAAACTATCATATTCATGTATCATTTTAGTCTGCTTATGATTTTTTCTTCTTACATGTACATAAGTCTGCTTGATGTAAATATAGTTTGGTTGAACGTATTTCCTTCTGGCAAAGTGGAACTAGTCTGCCTTTTTGTTAGGAGTGTTGCCTTGGCTGTTGCATAGTTAGCAGCTGTGAGGTTACTACTTGTTGTGTGCTTCAGCTGTCCGAAAATAGTTTCAACAGCACTACCATTGACTCTTCTTGGATTAATGTAGTAACCTGGATTAGTAGTAGTGAAGTCTGCAACAAGACAATGAAATCCATACCACATTATCCGAAGCAAATCCTATGTCTATCACAATTAAAAAAACCAAAAAGGATGTCATTTCCACGTTCAACAAGCTCATCAACAACTTTAGAGCCTTTTGTGTGCACTTGTGATACAAGTTGAAGCAGCTTAGCATGTTGTTTTTCGTTGACCTCACAAATGGCTGAATCTTCTTCAATTTCTGAGAAACAATCTTTTTCTTAGCAGCAACATTCTTGATTCTTGCTTTCTTGCTCTTAGGTGATAACTTGGACAATGGATATTTGGAGGTTGGTAAAGAACGATGCCAAATTGTCAGGTTTCTGCTGAACATTGTTAGGAATTGAATGTGCCACTGAATGCAGCTGGCAGAAAACAATCTATTAAATGGATCACCCCATCGCCAAAGATTTTTGTATCAAACCGGATCTCATCTCAATACTCTTTGATCCCAGGACAAACAACATAACCAGATGATGGAATTAGTTGCTTGAGATACGGCTCAATATCTTCTGAATTCAAAACTTCACCTGAAGCAACAGGCATGTAGAATATTTGCCAAGCAGCTTGAGACTGATCACTAGCAATGCAGAGACAAGGGTTTTGCACAGGTCCAGAAGGATGGTCAAACAACCTATAGGAAACACAATTTATTATAGTGATAAACTTGGCATAGCCATTATAAATTTATAATATTTAGGACATACCGATATATGTTGGTCCAAATCTTATCACCAACTTGCACAGTTTCAAACTTAGAAGAATTTGCTGTAACACCCAGTGGCACTCTTACATGTTTGTTCAACTTAACAAAATCATCAATCTGATGTAAATAAAAATTGTTTATATTTCATTTACAGGCACCAAACCAGACTGCATTCTGCTTGGGAGCTTTTATGTTACAGTTAACCTCATGCATAATTATAGCCTACTGAGCCTATCCCACAACATGCATCTTGAAATAACAAAATAACTTCTATAATTAGATAGTCTCCATGGATGAGCAGCCATGCAGGCTGCCTTGTGAAAACTCAGTTTAGACTGATATTGGATGGAACAGTATATACTCACATAATGTGAAAGCAAGTGTAATTAGTGTAGCTGGTTTCACATGACAAGTAACAGTCAGGCACACTCCATCTGCAAGCTATACTCTATTTCTAAGTGATATATACAGTCAGGATGGGTGGGAACTACATGCGCCTGTGCCGATATTCAGCCTCCATAGTATCGGTATAGATTGCTTTTCCTGAGTGCTTTAGCGGTTAGTTGGTTGAGCATGAGAGGGAGCTGCGTGTGTTTGTTTCTATTCTTGCTTCTTTAACAGTTTGTCATCAATTACAATAAACATTTTTTTATCAATAATTTTATATCATTTTCACTAACAAAATTAAAATGAATATAAGAGTTTGAGTTTCTTGAGTCTGTTTCATTCTAGTTTTTCTCTGAGTGGTTTTACTTTTTTCAGTGCATTCCTGTGTATTTTGTTCCATTCTGTGATCAGTTTTGACTATTTGTGCTAATTGGTAGCATTTCTTTTATTTCATCCTGGATTTGGTTGATTATTTGTTTTTGTCGCTTGATTACATTTCTATAGTGCCTTACTAGAAGTGCTATGAGTTTCATTGTGGTTACTTCTTGGATTTTGTGCCAATCAATTTCAACGTCTGTATTTGAATGGTAAATATATGGTTGGCACCATATGGATAGGCCTTTTGGTGGCTTTCTGGTTATTAGGCAGTTTTCCATGAATTTCTTGTGGTGGTTAGCTTTAGTTAAGATTAATAAAGTTGTGTAAATTTGCTTACTTATTTCCTCCAGTCGTCTAGTGAGTTCTTGGTGTGCTGCCCTGTGATCAGTAGACTCGTAACCTTCCATGCTTTCTTCTCTCTGACCATGGTGTTTCTCTGATACATTCGATGTCTCTTGTTCTCCGTTTTCGCCTTCATCATGAGTGTAATCTTTTTGTTTAATGTCTCTGTTTTGTGTCATTTGATGTATAGTGAAATTATCTGGTTGCATATCTTCTACACTTGGTGAAGCATCTGCCCAGTTTGGCATTTCTCCTAGTACCATGGATGATTCAATGGGCTTGATAATGTTCTGCTGTTCTTTCTCATTTTGGCTGTCATTTGTAGTTGTTGGTAAAGGTTCGCCAGGAGTGGGCGGTGGTGCAGTTGTACCAGGCTGATGCTCCCATGGATTTTGAGGTCTGTTTAGCATCTTTTGGCTGACCATCTCTTCAGTCTGGCTATTAGCTGGTATCATAATGGTTAAACTTTCCACTTTAAAACTTTAAAACTTTTTAAACTTTAAACTTCTAGTTATTTCCGATTTGGTCAGCGTTATGCATTACACTTTTGTACAGCCGTCAATATTTCAACGTCCAATTGAGGCTCACTCAGACAGGTTTAATGATACTCATTCATATGCATCAATTGAAGGGCCGAGAAGTAAAGTGGCCTAACCCACTACCCCCTGAGTTGACCCCCCTAAACTCAGAAATATGTTTAAAGTTGTGTTTCAGAGCTGGAGAATTTTCAGTAATTTTGAATTTTGAGCATTTTGGTAGAAGGGGATCTGTGATTTTTATTAATTTTTTGGGCTTTTCAGGCAATTTCCCACATTTAATTGTGGGATGGGCCACTTTACCTCTCGGCCCTTCAATTATAGTATTGAGTTTATGCAAATGTGAAAAAAAAACTCTTTTTAGCAGAAACTGACTGTCAGCACAAACTATTTTTACACTAATGGTGGAGCCTTTATTAGCTTTCAGAATGACATATCTAAATGCAGGTGGAGGTGGATTAGAAGCTGAAGCACCTACCCCAGACGACTGAGCCACTGAGCCGTACTTGACATGGTGAGATGTCAGCTATTGGGTTGAAGGTTAGGCCCTTCAGCACACAATGCAGCACCATAGAGAAGAGCATCATCTTGGGGAAAGAAGTGTCCTGACTCACTCGGAAAAAAAGCTCTATTATCTCTTTCACCCCTGAGCCATATTTCTGCAAGATCAATGTACACATACACATAATACAATTGCTCTAATGTAAAAATACACATCTGTATTATACCACAGCCATTAAGCTATAATGAGCTATCGAAGCAGAAATGGATGTGAAAAATGATGGACATATAAGCTATAGTACTGTGCAACTATGAGAAACATAGGTAGCATCAGTCAAATGGATGTGGAATACAAAATACAACCACAGTTACATCCATATCACAATTCAAAGTTTTGATTTCAAAAAGTTGGTAAACCTCAATAGATCTGGTATGTCATGAGCACATAACATGCAGCACCTAGCTTAGTCTAGTCCTAGACCCCACCTCTTTCGCCAGCTAAAAATGGGGGTCCCTAATGGAATTCTCGAATCATGGAAAAGCAGAGTTCACCCCTAGTGCTAAAATGTATGTTGAAGTTACGGACTCTACTGCCAACATTGACAATATCCAATGTCAAGTTCAACAGCGTTGGGGTGTGTGTGTGACTATGTTGTAGTTACTGTTGATGATCTTAAATTGGAAGACTCTAACGGAACTCAAAGTTAGCTATATCTGCATGTAGCTAACATATAGACTGTAGGGTGTCTAGAAAAACTGGTACACTTCCGGTAAAAATCTGGAATGTAGTTTCGTCATGATTCACCTGCAGCCTGACCTCAAACAATTTATTACGGATCTTACTGCGTTTTCACGAGCAAGTTTTAACATAGATCAATCGTTTTTTCTTGTGTCCAAGCAGGAAACCTTTCAGTGAACATTAAGCCCAGAAAAAAGAGTAGTCGATAAATAATCTTTACTGAATAGATCTAGTGCAGAGGAGGTACAACACGCGAGTGTCAATTCAATGCTTTTGCTGACTCAGCATGGTAGGTGCACATGACCAAATCCAATACCAAACTATAGTGATCACGTGATTGGAATGCGCTAATTGACACTCGCGTGTCGTACCTCCTGGATCTAGTGCTTCATGTCACACTAACCCTACCCATTGCAAATTCCATAGCTCATGCCTTTGTAATAACTAGATTCATATCTGTTCCATTCAGAGATGAAAGTGTTAGCTTCAGCGATAACAATGGTATGTTGTTTTGAGCTTCAATAGGTCTCAAAACTTTTGTACACAAATGCAAAAATTCTACAGACTGGTTAGGTAATAAGTAACAATTTTTTGCGACTTCCACAATCAACGTTCAATCATGTGACATAATTGTCACATGACTTCATGTAAGCAATCTGATTGGCTCTGGCCATTTTTGAGCAGAGAATGCCGGAAGTGTGCCAGTTTTCTAGACCACACCTAACTGCATGCACTAGATTATTACAGACTAAAAAATAGCGCATTATAAAACCTACGCGTAAATTTTGCGAGACAAAAAAAGGGGGTGCAAATGCACCCCCCTGCTCCTGGGAAATGGAGGTTGATTGTAGACCTTTCACACCCGGAAGGTGGGAGTGTGAATGATGGTGGATTGTTGGAGCTCTATTCTCTACAGTATATATGTGTGAGGGGATGATGTGGCTTGAGTATTCTTTGAGTTAGGTCTTAGGGCATTGGTGGCACAGATGGACATAAAGGCCGGGGTGCCTATCAGAATGTTCCTCAGGAGATAAGAAACTGTTAATTTTGAGTAATTAAGAGGGAGGGCCAAGTCTTTGTGCATGTGGTGCTACACTTTGGCGTTCCAAAGACTTTAATGCCTTGGCTAATGCTCTAGAGTGGATTGCATTAACTAATGGTATTGGGATTATTTAACATTACTTGAATGATTTTATTATGTGTCCACAGCCAGGAGTGTGCTTTGTATTTTTGTCTGTCGGAGTTGTGTAGAAGGTTAGGGATTCCAATTGTACGTTACAAAGTAAAAAGCCCAGTGTCTTTTACGGATACCATGAAGGGTGAGATAAAAGACCCAGGCACTGGTACTGGATGCTGTGGGGCCGCTTCACATGGTGCTTTACTATTGCGGTACCAATATCAATGCAGGTGTGCTGGAAAAGATGGCCAAGCTGCTGAAATCATTGCAGATCTTCTCTATGTATGGCAATGAGCAGGCATTGAGCCAGCTACTGGAAGCTTACAGCTGAAAGCTGCAGAAGGCGCTGTAGGACTTGGCGAAACGTCCTTGGGAAGAGGAATTCCCCTGCTCTCCCTGAAGCCGATTGAGAAGATCCAGGCATGGAAGTATATCAACTTCAATGAACTGCTGCCAGCCAAACTTGCTGTGCTGAGGGACAGCTTACCCCCTCATGTCTTCATACTACAGTCAGCAGAGAGCCTAAAGAGTAGACGCAGGCTGATTCCAGACATTTCAAGTGCTTTACCATTTATGCCAGTGTGCTGTTTAGCAAAGTACCCTCAGCATGGCCTGAAGTTACTGTCTTACATGAGAAAGATAATCCAGGCAAGCGAACAGTTTCTGTGGCCATCGTAGGTAGTGATCGAGGCTAGCTACAGGCGATTAATGGCAGCCCAAGACCAGAGAGATTGGTTCAAAGTGGAGCCAAGTCTTTGCTCCAGATCATTCACAGCGTGGGTGAAGTCAGCTTCATAGTGCGAGTCATGTGTGTCCTTAGACCATGACATGGCAGATTGTCCCCTCTACGTTGAAGGTCAACAAATTATTGGAGCATAGAAAAGGCATTCCCACCCCTATCTACCCTCGATCCCTCCGAAGACAGGCAGGCCCGCCAACAGAGAGCCCCAGGTTTGCCTGAAGTATAACAGATACAATGGGAATTGCAAGTTTGGGGCAACATGTAAATACAAACACGTATGTCAGCTGTGTTTCAAACAACACCCAAAATCAAAGTGGAAGCTGGAGCTGGGCAAGAGCAGGGTCATCAAACAAGAGAAGCTGAATAGAACATTATAATATAGTAGTAGTCCATTGGCTGACGGTTCATGATCATATCCAGAACTGCTCACATAATATGATGTTATGAATTTGGATGTATATTAAAAACAAAAAAAATTGCTTTTTGCACGTGTAAATGCTTGCAGGCAGAAAGGTGGATGCATAGTTGCCAACTGTCCCGATTCTGGCAGGACAGTCCCGACGTTTTAACCTTTGTCCCGCCACGTCCCGACTTACAGTTCCAATGGACCGTATTCATAATTATTTTTCCAACTAACGCGCACCACGCTGAGGGGTACTTTTTAGCGCTCCAGCTGCCTATGGATTTTACAGTTTTCAGAGAAGATTTGCACAAGAAAAGGACAGTTCTGAGACAGATTTGAGAGTTTACCTGAAACAGATACCCAAGAAGAACCAGGCAAGTCTTTCTTGGAAAATATTAGCCTTCTTTGTAGAGTGTAATCCAGCTCACAGTCACAGCGCTTTCTTGGATAACCATTTCTGTGACTTTCCAGCTAACAGCTACTAAGGAAGCTTTGTTTCTGTTCTTGAACAGCTGCACAAGCTTTACTTAGACCTAAACTATTAGCAGAGTGTGGTTTTGTTAGTTAGGCTGGACTACAAGCACTTCCAGGAAGTTGACAATAAGTAGGAGTTGATAAGTGCTTGTGGTAAAATGTCTACTGCTTAGGATTAGCAGCAGATTCTTGGAATTGCTGCAAGTTCAAAAAGTATAATGTAAACAATTTACACAATTTAATGAATGACATAAATTTGACTCACCTATACAGGGAATACACTCCCACAATGCAATATATAGGGATCAGACTTCACCATTTCTCATGGTGGCCAAAACGATGTTCTCAACATGTTGGTAGAAAGCACCACAAGGAACTGGCAAAGCCAGCTTCTTTAAGGCCAGTCACCAACTATTTTAGACCACAAGTTCAAAATCATACAATTGAAGCAGAAGCTATGTTTGTCTCAAAGCACAATATAGCTTTTTTTGCCAGTGATCATGCCACAAAGCTGTCACTGTGTACTTAAGGCCTGGGTCAGCTGCTGAGCACAATTTTAACCTCATTTATATTCAAAGCTGCAATATCTTTTCTTGAAACTGAATTACCAAATTACTTGGTCAAATGTTAATCAATTGGCATTAAATTTAGGTCATGTGATCTTTTCGGCTATCATAAATTGCAAATCATGAATAATTAATTAGGCGGTACGGTAAAAGGGTTGCTATGGCAACCAAATTTTGTACACAAGATCAGTACATGATAATTAACAATCCCCCTGGGGGGTGTCTTGAAACATATTTTAATTAGAGATATTCAATATTTTCTATTAAATGCACACTATCCAAACCCTTCTTCTTGGCCATATCTCATGAACGGTACAGTAAAATTTCACCCCCCAGTAATATATTATAGTTCATGATGTTACGAACCTGTTGTCAAGTTTTAGTTGCCATAGCAACAGGCTTATCATACCAAATAATTCATGTTTTAGGAATTGTGTTGAAATTTTAATTTTTCCCATGAATATTAATTATCTGATTATACAAATTTGGGAACATGTAATAGAAAGCTTATATTTTATGAGGATATAAAGATCTTCATCTTAGATAGCAGCATCTTGTCAATTTTATTTTTATTTAGCACAATTTTGCTTATTTTGCCAAAAGACCCAGGCCTTAAGTGCGCAGTGGTTTCACAAAATGTTTCCTGATTCTTAAATAGCCAAGCAGTTTGCCTGTGCTATATAGGACAAAGACTACAGCAATTGTCAAGGGGGCTCTATCTCATTATCTCAAGACCACACAACCTGATCAATGAGTCGAATGACAAAACTGTCAAGTCTTACATAATTCTGGTCAGGGTTCTTGATTCTACACACAGTTGGTGATATCTAAACAAGATTCCTCGACATGCCAGTAGTCAACATAGGCACAGCACAGAATCTTTATGCTGCATTGAAATCATCACTTGCCGCCAAAGGATTCTTCAAATGTTGTATTCTTCATGTCTGACACAACAAATGTGATGAAAGGCGCTAGTCAAATCAGCTAGGTGACAAATACATCCCAAATTATAGAGGTGAGGATTTTCATTCTTGATTAACTTTTGAACACCAGATCTAGTAAAAGCAGGAATGGAGACACTCCCAATTAACATTGATCAGCTCTTCATTGATGTCTTCTATTTCTTTTATCATAGCAGCAAAAGATCACAACAGTTTACAGATTTATGGTGTTTGCTCTTCACAACAGAACCAGAAGTCATCCTCAAACACTGTCCCACATGCTGACTAAGCCTTCTGAGATGTGTTGATCGTTATTTAGATCAGCTGGATGGATTGAAGTCTTTTTTCCTGTCAAGTGATGAAGAAACCGATAAAGTTGAAGGCATATCTACGAGGCTTCAAAACCCTCTTCTCAAGCCAATTCTGTCATTCATCTTACCTTCAATGGATAGATTTAATCGAATGTTCCAGAAATCTGATGAAAACACGACGTGTCAACTCTATGTTGAAATGTACAGACTAACAAAGCTGTATGTATCACATTTTCTCAAGCGTTCTTCGAATGCGAACAGTGATCTGGATAAACAAGTTACGGATGAACATCTGGGAATCGGATGCCGAACTTGAACAAGAACATGACACCAAGCCTCTCTTCTCTGCTGTAAGGAACTTTTACACGGCCTCTTTGAAGAAGATGCATAAGAAATTTCTTTTCAGTGACACTCTTCTAAAGGATCTGGGAGTACTGACAAAACAGCTACATATGAAGTTAACACTATAATCAGACTTGCTAAGAGTTTTCCTCGGTTAGGATTGGACAGTTCTGATGCTGTTGATACTCTGCGTGAGGAGTTCACCTTGTCACCAACTAATCTTCCCACTCCAAAGGAAAGCTGATAAACAGATGAAACCTAGAGCAGGTGGGAGGTGAGTAAGCTGCAAACATTAGAAGGGCAGGCAAGATTTCCCAACCTCTTTAAACTGATGAGTCGCTTACTTTCAATTCCATGTTCAAATGCTGACTCTGAATGAAGATTCTCTATCTTAAGGAAGATCCACACTGACCAGCGCTCCAACTTGGACCAGGCTACACATATTGCTTTGATGTCTATCAAGTTCAATAGTGATGAGTGCTGTCATGACATTAACTTTGGTAAAGACTTGCTCTCATGCTGTAAGATGGCCACACGAGTCCATTTAGCATCCAAGGAATAAACTTTTAATACGTAATGTACTTTCTGTTCGCTACCTATACTTTGTGTACCGTTGTCATTATTAAATGTCTCGGGTGTGGCTAACCCAGAAATAGGTATGGTAGTGGGCATGGTTTCAAAAATTTCCCCGCTAATATTACCACTACATTTATTTTAGAGGTTGGCAACTATGTGGATGGGGCTCACCATGCAATTTGCTCGCTCGCTCAAGTGGGCAGTCATCATCACTTAGCCATCTAGTTAGTTGGGTCAGTCATCTCTCTAACCACTGTGTACCTGCATTAACTATAGATACTTCCACCGTCCTGAACCCTTACACGCGAGATCTAGTAATAGCCTTGGAAAAATGCAGACCACTCAATGCAACCCATCCGTCTTTAGACACTTGACAGATGAACCATCTCAGGTAGGTTTAGAAAAGGTATTTCTAATTAACTGCAAAAAGGGTTTAACTTTGTTACTATAGTTACTATAGCCATAGGAACAAGATATATTCCTAAGCAATATACTTTGAACTATAATGNCGTCTTCATCTTCATCCCCATTGTCATCCAAAAACACATCCTAAATGTATATCATATCAAGCTATAGCTAATCTTGAACATGGAAAAATTTCACAGTTCTTACATCATCAAAAAACTGTGCGTCTTCATTTTCAATTTCTTTTTCATCTTCTTTCTCTTCTTCCCCTGGCTGTTTGTTCTTTGCAGTCTGTCAATTTGTATATAGTAAGCCTACAAATCAATCTATGGATGTAATTCAGTGTAGCAAACTTACATCAGGATCATCCAAAGCTTCAACGCTAGCAGCTTCTTGTTGATTCTATAATAATCTTAGACAAAAAGCTAAGGTTTCAGCACAGAAAAATAGTTTACCTTTCCTTCCATTGTGTAGAATTACTAGAATAATGCCATGTGCTCACTTTCCATAGTTTTAGCACAGCTAAGGCTTATCTACAATTTTCCTCACAAAGAGCAAACTTAATTTACAGTTGTCATAGATAAGTATGTGTGAATAGTATCCCCATTCATGGAACACTATTCTATAGCAGCTGTGATTTTGCATAATCTCACACAAACAGTCATGATCATGAATCAAGATTGATGCAAGAAATTTCAAGATCATATCTTGCTGTTTCTTGTCATATCTTGCCATATCTTGCACACACACACTATCAATATTTAGCGAAAAATTGCAAGATTATTCTTGCTTTGTATAATCTTGAAAACCCTTTTACAATCTTGCAAGAATGTGCAAAATCTTAGTAAGATTTTACACCAGGGAAGACTGGAATGGCTGTTAGTGTGTGCAGAATTCTTCCTGTATAGGCTGCATTTAACAATCTCTTTATTGAGTCTCTCATTTTGCCCATAGGAAGAATTCCTTACACACCCTAACAGCCATTCCAGTCTTGTTTCCGTTCTTTTTACAATTTAGCCATTCCTGTGTCTCATTACATTTCCAATGCTTTTTTTTACTTGTTTTACAAATTACATTTTAGTTGGTGTGTGTAGCTAGCTACTGAGCTAGTAGTCTGGCAAGCCAGACTCACTGAGCCAGCGGTAGGCTGCTGAGCTGGGAAGTTGTGTAGCCTGCTTGATACTGAAGTGAAACACACGGTCATTTGGAGGCAGGAGCTGTATCATAAGATTTACTGGCCTTTCTATATGTTATGATAATCAAAGTCCTGATTCATCTCTTAAGAAGAGCAACCATGTATCACAAAATAGTTCCAGGCAACTTCAGTGCATTTAATTCCAAATATCGCACACTTTTGTGTGTGGAAAGGGTTGTCAATTCGAATTTTCTAGAAGCTAATGAATTATGCATGAGTGCAGAAATTAATGGCGGCCATATGGAGGAGGCGCTTTTCGCCTTGTATCTAGCTACTCAATGAGAGATGCTAAAAACCGATGGCAAAAGCGACTGTCCTGGAAGAAATCAAGTTCATTCGTTCAAGAATCAGCTTCTAAAAGTGAATAATCTGAGAAAAGTTGAGCCAAGATAGAAGAAGAATAAGAAGAAGATGGAGAAAATTGAAGGTTTGGCATGTTTGTGTTTGTTACTTTAGCAATGATTTTAGGCCATGTTTTTCGGCTCATTAGATAGAGAAAGAGCTAAATAGTAGCTTAAGGAGCCTTTTAGTGCTAAGCGCTCAGTTTTTGCAGAGTTATTCGCGTGAATATTTGTATTATGCTAATGGGCCATCTGTGCCATTCCTGTGTACCCAGTACTACCGTACTGGGAATAAATAGGAGCTCCCATATCTAGCTAAATAGGAGCTCTTATTTATAATGAAAGCACCTACAGTGCATAAGCTTCAGCACATGTACACTCAACTAGCATGCACAACTAAACATGTCATATGCATTAGTCTTAGCACTCAGAGATTGAGAGGTGCCAGCCTNCGTTTTGATAAGAGCTGGCCACAACAATTTCTTGGAATTGCTGCAAGTTCAAAAAGTATAATGTAAACAATTTACACAATTTAATGAATGACATAAATTTGACTCACCTATACAGGGAATACACTCCCACAATACAATATATAGGGATCAGACTTCACCATTTCTCATGGTGGCCAAAACGATGGTCTCAACATGTTGGTAGAAAGCACCACAAGGAACTGGCAAAGCCATCTTCTTCTTCAAGGCCAGTCACCGACTATTTTAGACCACGAGTTCAAAATCATACAATTGAAGCAGAAGCTATGTTTGTCTCAAAGCACAATATAGCTTTTTTTGCCAGTGATCATGCCACAAAGCTGTTTCACAAAATATTTCCTGATTCTGAAATAGCCAAGCAGTTTGCCTGTGCTATATAGGACAAAGACTACAGCAATTGTCAAGGGGGCTCTATCTCCTCATTATCTCAAGACCACACAACATTGCAACCTATTCTCAGTCCTGATCGATGAGTCGAATGACAAAACTGTCAAGTCTTGCATAAATCTGGTCAGGGTTCTTGATTCTACAGTTGGTGACATCAAAACAAGATTCCTCGACATGCCAGTAGTCAACATAGGCACAGCACAGAATCTTTATGCTGCATTGAAATCATCACTTGCCGCCAAAGGATTCGACTTTTCAAATGTTGTATCCTTCATGTCTGACACAACAAATGTGATGAAAGGCGCTAGATCTGGTGTTCAAAAGTTAATCAAGAATGAAAATTCTCACCTCTATCATGTGGGATGTATTTGTCACCTAGCTGATTTGACAGTAAAAGCAGGAATGGAGACACTCCCAATAACATTGATCAGCTCTTCATTGATGTCTTCTATTTCTTTTATCATAGCAGCAAAAGATCACAACAGTTTACAGATTTATGGTGTTTGCTCTTCACAACAGAACCAGAAGTCATCCTCAAACACTGTCCCACACGCTGGCTAAGCCTTCTGAGATGTGTTGATCGTTATTTAGATCAGCTGGATGGATTGAAGTCTTTTTTCCTGTCAAGTGATGAAGAAACCAATAAAGTTGAAGGCATATCTACGACGCTTGAAAACCCTCTTCTCAAGCCAATTCTGTCATTCATCTTACCTTCAATGGATAGATTTAATCGAATGTTCCAGAAATCTGATGAAAACACGACGTGTCAACTCTATGTTGAAATGTGCAGACTAACAAAGCTGTATGTATCACATTTTCTCAAGCGTTCTTCGAATGCGAACAGTGTTGGTGATGATCTGGATAAACAAGTTTCGGATGAACATCTGGGAATCGGATAGTACTTGGGTTGCTGTTGCCGAACTTGAACAAGAACATGACACCAAGCCTCTCTTCTCTGCTGTAAGGAACTTTTACACGGCCTCTTTGAAGAAGATGCATAAGAAATTTCTTTTCAGTGACACTCTTCTAAAGGATCTGGGAGTACTGACAAAACAGCTACATATGAAGTTAACACTATAATCAGACTTGCTAAGAGTTTTCCTCGGTTAGGATTGGACAGTTCTGATGCTGTTGATACTCTGCGTGAGGAGTTCACCTTGTCACCAACTAATCTTCCCACTCCAAAGGAAAGCTGATAAACAGATGAAACCTAGAGCAGGTGGGAGGTGAGTAAGCTGCAAACATTAGAAGGGCAGGCAAGATTTCCCAACCTCTTTAAACTGATGAGTGGCTTACTTTCAATTCCATGCTCAAATGCTGACTCTGAATGAAGATTCTCTATCTTAAGGAAGATCCACACTGACCAGCGCTCCAACTTGGACCAGGCTACAAATATTGCTTTGAAGTCTATCAAGTTCAATAGTGATGAGTGCTGTCATGACATTAACTTTGGTAAAGACTTCCTCTCGTGCTGTAAGAAGGCCACACGAGTCCATTTAGCATCCAAGAAGTAAACTTTTAATACGTAGTGTACTTTCTGTTCGCTACCTATACTTTGTGTACCTTTGTCATTATTAAACATTTCGGGTGTGGCTAGGCATGGTAGTGGGCATGGTTTCAAAAATTTCCCCGCTGATATTACCACTACTTTTATTTTATAGGTTGGCAACTATGTGGATGGGGCTCACCATGCAATTTGCAGTCATTATCACTTAGCCCTCTAGTTAGTTGGGTCAGTCATCACTCTAACCACTGTGTACCTGCTGCATTAACTATAGATACTTCCACCGTCCTGAACCCTTACACGCCAGATCTAGTAATAGCCTTGGAAAAATGCAGACCACTCCATGCAACTCATCTGTCTTTAGACACTTGACAGATGAACCATCTCAGGTAGGTTTAGAAAAGGTATTTCTAATTAACTGCAAAAAGGCTTTAACTTTGTTACTATAGTTACTATAGCCATAGAAACAAGATATGTTCCTAAGCAATATACTTTAAACAAACTGAATTTATAATGTTAGTCACATGATTTTTATTTTCTGCTAAATAGGCAAATAAAAAATGCACAGAAAAGTACGCATTAAGAAGTGATTTTCAGTTTCAATATTTCTATTTAGTCAACATAATCTACATCTTCACATTTTCATATTTAGAAATTTTTGCTTTGTGTTTAAGTTATAGCAATTACAAGTCTTGAAATGGGAGTGCATTAAATAGAAACTGCTCTCTTGTGCATTAATGAAGCGGTCAATATGAAAGTGTGAAGTTGTTACATTTTTTGAGCTGTTTCAGATATGCAGCTGTCAATTTTGTACAGTTCTAGATGTACTTTTATAATTTGTGGATTCAGCAAAAAATAGAGGTCATGTGACTATGGCTACCACCAAAATCTTCTTGAAATCTTTAGGTTAGCTATGTTTTCATGGAAGTACAAATAACAACTCAAAAGATATTCACTTTTCACATAATATTAATACTGTAAACGTTCCTTAACCTACCTGAGACAGCTCTGGTCCATCTTAAAGGTACACTGCGAACAGCCTGGCATTTAGCAAGAAGCACAGCTTTAGCAGTTAGCAGCCATCAGCCAAACACCTGCATAAAAAGAAAGAAAGACATAGGACAGTATCACACATTCACTCATCCCACTTGTACAATTCCAACTTAACTTCAACCCTGTGGGCCTCGCAAAATTGGAAATTGTACTTTATGGGACTCAATTTATGTAGAGTTCAAAGCAATATTCCACTACATCGACACTTGCTACCTAAATATTTTCCTTCTTGAGAAAAAAATGCATAAGCACTAAGGCTCTCAACACTGCAAAGTCAGGCATAACAGCAACATAATGGTGGGTAACACTACACCAAGTAAACTCATAGTTTACTGCTTAGATATTGACTGTAACTTTGATGTAAAATTGCATGCTCAGCAACAAAGAACAGTAATAGATTTATGACTCTAATCAGCAGTCTGGAGATTGTGTCTTGAATTGATACTCCTTTCCGGTGGTGGATTCAGGATTGTAGAAAGGAATGCACGCGAAAAATTTTGCACTAACCACGCCTACTTCTGGTAAAACACGCTTATTTTACATATAGCTCCACCCATTTCTAATTAATTGCATGAACTTTGTACTTTACAATGCAAGTGGTGTTTCTAGCTCGTGTGTAGCTATTTTAGGGGAGTATCTACACTTTCTGGGCTTATTCGCTGGCAACCAATGTTTTTCAAGTAAGTATTATACTTGTGACAGGCCAGCAGTTGGTTTTCTCTTGATTTTTGAGACTGAAATAAATTTTAGAAAGGGGGATATCCCCCTAAATCTGCCACTGCTTTCGATGATGTGGAGGTTCCTTGAACTGAGTGAGCTTTAAAAATATTTGTGGTCAGGGGTGTAGTCAGGATTTAGAGTAAGAGGGTGCTAAATGTGTGCGCACACAGCGTGCGGAAAATTTTGGGGTGCCACGCCCACTTTGGGGTCACGTGATCGATACCGTGACCTTTGAACTATTGCTGAAAACAAACTGCTGAGCACTTTCGATCAACCTAGCATGGTTCTGAAGTTTATCAAGAGCTTAGACATGAATGAGCTTGGAAAATAGCTTCTAACAAAAAAAAGTGATTCTAAAGGCTTGATTACTTACTGATTATTAAATATTTTTGCGCTTCCGGTCAGCGGCAAAGGGGGTGCTGGGGTGCTCGAGCACCCAAAGCACCCCCTGGCTACGCCACTGGTGGTGACCTTTGCTTCTGACAAGATATTTCTGATCCAATGAGCTATCCCTTGAGAAGAAACTGCTATGTGGAATTTGACATAATTATGAGATGAAAAGAGCAGACTTTCTTCAGTCTCAAACCTTTGGTAACACTGGACCACACATAGTTTTGGAAGGTGCAGAGTTAATCCGCTCGAGAGGGGCTCCTGTGACTCTTTTCTTGGCTAGATTAAACTCACTCCTCAGGAGAAGAAACCCTGAATCTTAGATCAAGAGCCTGCAGTTTGACAATCTGCCTATGTCATGAGGAGGGCCAATTTCTTCATATTATTATTATTATACCATTTAAATATGAACTCTGCAAGACATGACACTACGTCATTAGCTCCTTGATGAGCACTAAGTTCATTCCACAGGTATGTCCACAAAAGAAAACTGCTTGCCAGCTGTGAGCTTGGGTGTAGGCAAAATTAAGTCAAAGTCTATAGCATTTATATTGTTGACCACAACAGTTTGCAAAATCCACTTTTCTTGACCTCTTATATTGTGCACTAGTCAAAGTGAAGCCTAAGCCATGCAAGCGCAGTTAAACCAGTTTGAACAGTTACCTTCACACTGAATAGCTTGATCGCTATCTTTGACTTCTTGTTTACACGAACCCCATAAGTACTGCAATATTTCTCTAGAATAAGAAACACGCTTATAAGTAGAGTAAAAAAAGTGAAAACTAACCTTTGTGAAAGAGGAACTGGCTGCGCAGCACGTGCAAAAGACCGGGAAATAACTAAAGAAAATTAATATTATTTCAATGTATTCTCAAAAACATGGCCTAAAACCATCGCTAAAGTACCAACTAAAATATGGCAAACCTCCAATTTTCTCCATCTTCTTATTCTTCTATCTTGTGCCGATTTTTCACTCACTTTTAGAAGCTAATTCTTGAGTGAATGAACTTGGTTTCTTTGTCTTTAACTGCTTTTAGCATCGGTTATTCATCTCTCTAGCTAAGTTGCTAGATACAAAATGAAAAGAGCCTTCTCCGTATGGCAGCCATTAATTTCTATACTCATGAATAATTCATTAGCTACTTCAAAAATAAAAATGACGACCTTTCCATACATAGTGTGTGTCATTTAGAATTCATGTATTTTGTGACACGTACAGATCTAGATTCTGCTATTACCACTACTAAACTCCACCAAAGCTATTAGTTGCTTCAGACAATTTGCTAGGTAGGGTACGTGCAGATATCAATTGTTCCAAAAAAAGAAAGAACAAACAAGTGAAAAAAATATTAGAAATTTAATGAGAACAGAGAATGGCAAAATCGTAAAAATGTTCGTATTTCTAGATCACTGACATAATAAAATTATATAGTGGACACAGGAATGAACCTTTACCATAAGTTCCAAGTTTTTCCCAAGAGCTTCCTGGACCATCGCACACTGTCTTTACACCCCCAAATTGATGCCACACCTACACCCCACCCATGACATGCCCCCAATTATTATGCTAGAGTACACAGTTTTCTTAAACATATAAACTAAAGAGAACGGCGAGTCTAAGAGTCCGTACGTGCGCTTGCTAAGTGCTTTTCCGGGACAATTTATGTAGCATTCCAAGACCCGGGACATTTTCTAAACATCCGGGACTGTCCCGGAATTTCCAGGACAGTTGGAGCCTATGCCTTTACTCAATTTGACCACAATTAATTTCTGTCTTGTTTACTTATTTTGTGTAGTGTCCTGGACAACACATTCAGTTAATGTACTCGATTTCCAAGCTAAAACAAAAAACATCCCAATTGATTTGGTGTGCATTATCTAGATTTTGTGTTTCATGGAAGTAGTCAGCTTAGTTGCATGGCTGAGATAAATGTCCAAATTGACAGATTTTACTCAAGTTAACTGAATTGAAATGTGTCTAGTTGAGTGACATACATACATGCATGAGTATGCAAATTATGTGTATATAGTGTTTCAAATGAAGAGAGCAAACTTAATCATGCTTTAAAATCCAAAATTTAGTCAAACTTTTATTAATCTACTTGAAGTTGTGGCAAAATAGTATAGTAGCAAAGAAAGCAGGACATAGTTGCATGAAAAACATGGGTGACAAGGGTACCTCTATTAAGTGACTTCTTGCACAAAGGTCGACTTTGTCCTACCGCATTGCTATAATAGTAGTACACGCACCATTTTGTTGGTATCACAATTAATGAATGCATGATAATTTATTACAAGTTATTGTAACAGCACATTATTACAAGTAGTAAAATTTTTCAAAAAATAAGCAGTGTAGGAATGGGCAGTGCCGTAAAAAGTGTTGGAACAAGGAATGGTCTCAATTTTGGCACATGACTACTTCATTTTCATTTTTGATCCCTCATAGTTAATTGTTGTAAATGGTTCAAAGAATGATCTGTACTTGAATAGCTCACATTTAGATGGTTCAAATTCCTGCCAATGCTATATCACTTGGCTTAAAAGTAGAATAAAGTATAGCAGGCAGGATTAGATTCCCAGCCAAGACTAGGGCACAAAAAATGAAGTAGTCATGTGCCGAAATTGAGACCATTCCTTGTTCCAACACTTTTTACAGCACTGCCCATTCCTACACTGCTTATTTTTTGAAAATTTTTACTACTTGTTCATTCACTTTTTTCAACACTACAGTGAGGAGACTATCAGAGACTGGTTAGTCCAAAAAGCTTGAGTTATCTGAGTAGAAGCTACATTGTCTGCTAAAGCAGCTAATGCGCATGCGCATTAAAATGCCACGTGGATAATTAATGTCCTTTAAACTTGTTCAAGAAAATGGCTACATTGAAGTACATGAATTTATACCCTCAGTTTTTGTTTAGGCTAATTTGTGATTAAAACGAGTATCAAGGAATGTAGTACCTAGAAAAAGGAGTTACTTTGTGCTGTCAAAATTGGCTCAACACATTCTGGTTCTCTGGAAATGCTTTTCAAGTAAGTCAGTTAGGAAGTACGTAAGTTACTTGAACAAAAATGGCACTATGGTGGCTTCCCACTAGCTCTCTCTATATACGAGTGCTGAGGAAAGTTTCTGTGAGTTATAGACCGTGCATGCAATTGGTAATCTGTCATTGAGAGCCTCTGAGCAAGTTTGATGACTTAATTTGTTTTCGCTAGATTTTTATGATCATAAACATTTTGTATTGTGTCTATGGGACATTCACTACTATACGTACTACCGTACGTATGATTATAATGTGTGTTAATGACACCACATAACTGCACACTACATCAAAATGGCTGGATTGCTTGTGCAAACCATACTCCGTCTGAGCTGAGTTGGCCATCCGGCTGACCGTCCATGTGAAAAATGCATAGCGCAATAAACAAAGTGCATGTGAGCTCTACAGATGCTCTACATAAATGTCACATGATGCAACGGTGAGAGCGAGCATTAATTAGCTAAACGACTCGCATTGCTTTGTATGACGAGTTTTGTTTCTCCAAGTTTCAGCAAAGTGCTTTTTGTAAATGTTGTTCAAAATTTGTGACCTTAATTGTTAATCAAAGTTGTACCTGGTTGAATGTTTTTAATAATATACTCATCCCTATCTTGTCTATTCTGTTCATGAAATCTTCCTAAAATTCATGCATTACAATGCCTTTTTCAGCTCATGTGCCTGCCCAGTTTGTATTCTGAATTGACACTTCCTGCTCACCTCCAATCTTACCAAGGTATGACCAGCACCTGCAAATTGTAATTAACTGATAGTTTCTAATTTTTACTACAACAATCCAGTTCCTACCTATATTCACTAAGAATAAGTCCTGTTCTTTTGTCTATCCTGAAACAGAACATAACCAAATGAAAGTACCAACGTGCATAAGCCTCGGCACACTCAACTAGCACAAACATGTATGCATGACCTATGACCACTGAGAAGTGTCAGTCCTGGAGCCTACTGCAGGATGTACAGTAGCTGTGGTTACCTAGTTATAATATTTAAACCTCTGTTTAGAAATTCATTGAATATACTTTTGGTGCTTGTAGTACTTGCAAGTTGAATGCTCAGCTGTAGCTAGCTATCTGGCTGATGCCAGTCAGCCCAGGCTGACAGGCCGCGATAATTTGATACAAAACCCACACTGAACTAACTTACTACGATGGATACTTCTACACACAGTATTATCTCACTATATTCAATTTGTAAAATCAATTAGTTACTTACGTGTCCAAGCAGCTAACTCAAGTCCTTCTAGGAGTCCATGAATCAAGCTCTACTATTTCTAGATAATGCACACTACTTAGGGCGGGATCAATGGGTGCAGTTTCGAAGCTAAGCGCTCAGAGAAGCAGAAAAGCTTCGAATCTCAGAAACTACAGCGTTTTGCAAGATTCTACACAACAAATTTCTAGATTCATGAATGTAAGTACCTTCCATTTGGACCATAGAGCTGTCATTCTTCAGATAATCTAGTAACAGACAGACAGACACACACACACACACACACACACAAAACCACTACCATAATCCTCTGCACGTGCTACGCACGCGCTGAGGCTTAATGGTGCTTCCTGCATTTCATCTAAAATTGCATTTGGCTTTCTGTATCTGAAAAGTAAACAGAATTATTCACAAATAATGCTAGGAATATATGACATTAACAGTTACTGGGACTTACTTAGTGATTTATCTAAGACATAAGGGACCACTCCATTGTCCCAGTGATATATAAAATCTAATTTAAATGCTTATTGTCTAGCACTAGTGTCATTAACATACTCAACAGCTTCCTCTTGTGGGTTATATCACCTGAATTCAAAGAGGTTTAGTCCTAAGTCTGAAAGTGATTAAAATTAAAACAGATGAGCAATCCTGAATGTCTCAATAGAAAGTTTTGCTTATGCTGGTTTACTTGCTCTTCATCAATAACCTGTAAAGCTTGGGACAGCATGAACATTTTTGCTTTTGGTTTTTTTCCTAAAATACCTTACACTTTGTCTCTGTCTTCTCTCATTTCTTCTGGAGTGAATTGATTTTCAATTCAGCAATATTTGCATGATTCAGAATGTGTTTATTTCCAACAACCGCGAGTCTAATATCTATAAAGGTGGCTAAAACAGCCAGCAATAGTACACTGGATAGGACTTTAGTCATTTTGTACAAGAACAGGATCCAGATAAGATCCAGAATTTTTTTTTCCAGAATCTGAAATTTCGAAGAGTTTTAAAAGCTTATATATACCACTTGATTAGGTCTTATAGCTTAGACCTAAGCTTAGGCCTAAGCCTCATGATTTGGTGTAAGCTTAGGCCTAAGCTTGAGTGATTAGGCCTAATCAGAGAGGCTTATAGATCTAAGCTTTGAAAGTGTTCGAAAATTCAGAATCTGGGCAAAAAAATTTCCAGATCTTTTCTGATCCTGTAATAATTTTTAATTATAACAGCACGCTGATATGCGCCTTTGATAGCACTCTAATTCTAGTGTGAAAGCTATAGGCAATTTGTTTTTGAAGAGCTATGCATGTTTGTTTCACAATACATGATATTGTTGTCAATAGTCGTTTATGACTATGTTTTGTGCAATTAGCTATATAGGTCATCATGTGCAAGCATGCAGTACTATTATTGGCCTCACAGCTAGTGAGGCCAATCTTGCAACAGTAACATAAAAAGAAAGAAAGGAAAGACATAGAAACACACAAATTAAAAGGATTGGAAGGTGACATCCACACTCGTACAATTACAACTTATTAACCTTGGCCCTGTAAGCCTTGCAAAAATTAGCATTCATGTTTGTTGTCTAGCACCAGTGTCATGCATGCTCAATAGCTTCCCCTTGCGGTTTGTCAAAATCATATCACCTTCAAAGAGGTTTAGTCTTATGTCTGAAAGTGATAAAAGTTAAAACAGATGAGCAATCCTGAATGTCTCAAAAGTTTTGCTTACGCTGGTGTACTTGCTCTTCATCAACAACCTGTAAAGCTTGGGACAGCACGAACATTTTTGTTTTTGATTTTT
Organism: Tethya wilhelma; assembly: GCA_964030475.1. Lineage (NCBI taxonomy): Eukaryota > Metazoa > Porifera > Demospongiae > Tethyida > Tethyidae > Tethya > Tethya wilhelma. Next base: position 186,060 of record CAXIPT010000016.1, read on the forward strand.
TTCTAAAAATTAATATCTAACACTTTCAAAAGTTCTCTCTGTCTTCTCCTTGTCTCTCTCATCGTAATTGTTTCTTCTGGAGTGAATTGATTTTCAATTCAGCAATATTCGCTTTTACCATGATTCAGAATGTGTTTATTTCCAACAACCGCGAGTCTAATATCTCCAAAGGTGGCTAAAACAGCCAGCAATAGTACACTGGATAGGACTTTAGTCATTTTGTACAAGAACAGGATCCAGATAAGATCCAGAAAATTTTATTCCAGGTTCTGAAATTTCGAAGAGTTTTAAAAGCTTAGATCTAAGCCACTTAATTAGGTCTTATAGCTTAAACCTAAGCTGAGGCTCTAAGCTATGGCCTAAGCCTCATGATTAGGTGTAAGCTTAGGTCTAAGCTTGAGTGATTAGGCCTAATCAGAGAATCTTATAGATCTAAGCTTTGATAAGTTGAATCCAGGAAAAAAATTTCCGGATCTTTTCTGATCCTGTTATTAGCAATAATTATAACAGCACGCTGATGTGCAAAATCTTAACATTCCTTTGATAGTACTCTAATTCTAGTGTGAAAACATTAGGCAATTTGTTTTTGAAGAGCTATGCATGATTGTTTCACAATATGATATTGTTGTCAATAGTCATTTATGACAATGTTTTGTGCAATTACATAGGTCATCTTGTGCAAGCATGCAGTACTATTATCCCCACTGCTAGTGAGGCCAATCTTGCAACAGTAACATAAAAAGAAAGAAAGGAAAGACATATATAGAAACACACAAAAAGGATTGGAAGGTGACATTTGCACTCGTACAATTACAACTTAACCTTGGCCCTGCAGGCCTCGCCAAAATTAGCATTCATGGGAATCATTTTATGTAGAATTCACAGTATTCCACTACATCGCCCAGCTAGGCATGATACTTGCATTGCTACTTTCCTTCTTGAGAAAAGAAAATGCATTAGCACTATAAGGCTCTCAACACTGCTCTATACTGTATTACACAAAGTCTGGCATAACAGTAAGATAACACTACACCAAGAAAATGTCACAGTTTACTGCTTAGATATTGACAATAATTAGATGTGAAATTGCTCGGCAGCAGTAATTGATTCATGACTCCAATCAGCAGTCTGGAGATAGAATGTGTCTTGAATTGATACTCGTTTCGATAAAGCTGCCGATGTGGAGGCTCCTTGGAATGAGTGAGCTTTGAAAATATTTGTGTTGACCATTAATTGCTTCTGACAAGATCTCTGATCCAATGAGCTATCACTTGAGAATAAATTGGTTAATTTGTGTGACTTGACATGTGACATTAAAAGATCAGACTTCCCTTGGTATTAATTAGCAAGATGAGGAGTTGATGAGAATTTCATTTGTTAATGAGATACCACTCATGCATGATTTGTTTCACACCCTTATTACTTGACTAGAATCATAGTCACCATATTGTTGATACTAGCTGACATTGTACTGATTGCATGCAGTTCAGCATAATTAATGGAATGATGATACATAAAATTATAATTATGGAGCAATTGAACTGGTTTATACTACGCAACTATATTATAGAGATCCAATGCAAGCGCTATACTGCGCCAACACACTAAATAATAACAGATAAATTAATATGCTGCATGATCATATATAGAAGTGGCATTTTGCAAAAATTTGGATAAAATTAATAGGAGGCAACTTTCAGCTCACAAGTCAATAGTGTAATGTCATAATGAACTAATAACAATATGCTTCAATAATGTGATTTACATCCTTTTGAGTGAGATGATCTCTTTGACCGCTGATTACATCTCCAGTCTTTGAAGTGATTACTGCTGTAGTTGGTACTATAGCAAAATCATAGGCTCCATAATGCATGATAGAATCAAAATCATATTCCTGATCTTGAGTACTTGCAATTGAGGCTGGCTTCTTGTCAAAATTGTGCATATAGTCTGCACGTACAAGAATAAACAATATTGGAAGCATTTTAGTAATACACAATGTCAAATTATATAATTATGTACAATAATTTATGGTTCACACTGATAATCATGTCTATACATAAGACAAATTAATTTTAGCGGGGGATACTTATGGTTGTCCAACAATTATTATCCTTCCAATTTTTTAATCTAGCTCATTAATTATGTGACTATAATTATAATGTTAAACAACAAAGTTATACCTTGCTCAACATTGTTGGTATGAATAGAAACATACTCATCTCTATCATATCGATTCTGTTCGTGAAATCTTCCAAGAGCATGAAACAATTCATGCATTACAATGCCTTTTACAGCACATGTATATCCCTCAGCATCTGTATTCTCAACTGACAGTTCCTGAACACCTCCAACCATGCCAACATGTGACCAGCACCTGAAAGATTGAACATAATAATTTATTGTAAGTTTATTTCTGATGGTATTTCTGGCTATTTTAACCACAATTAAAACTGACAGAGCACTTATGCATTTCCTACCCTTCATCACTAATAAATCGAATGAAGTTTCGGTCCCGTTTCTTTCGTCTTTCTCGAAACACAATACAACGATATGATACTTGTTGCATTTCATCCATGGCATCAAAAATAGCGTAAATACTTTCTGTATCTGAAACGTAACCAAAAATACTCACAAATCAATGCTATGTAGCACAACATACAGTTAGTGAAACTTACTTAGTGATTTATGCAAGACATAAGGGACCACTCCATTATCCCAGCGATATAAAAAATCTGATTGAAATGCTTGTTGTCTAGCATCGGTGTCATTAACATGCTCAATAATTTCCTCTTGTGATTTGGTCAAAATCATATCACCCTCAAAGAGGTTTAGTCCCACGTCTGAAAGTGATTAAATGCAGCTTAAATTCAGAATTCTTTGATATTGTTTGGTATAATTATTACACATTCAAACTATTAGTACACTGAGTGCAGGGAAATTGCGCATATTTATGTTCATTCATGCAAAAGCAGTGTTATTCACTGAGCAGCTAAACACCGGAAGAGGTGAATGCTTGCATGCCTGTTTCCACCACTCTTGCAGAATAATCGTGATTACTACAATCATTGGTTCTAGATAGTTAGCTAGAAGATTCAAGTATTGCAACCAGTGAGCACACTAGTGGCTGTCACTAGCTATAGCACTGTGTTCTGTGCGCTTGAACACGTGTCAGTGACATTGATTGGTAAACGTCAAATTCAAATGCATAACCAGAACAATTATTGCCAAATTGGCACCGTTTATATCCTGTGTTATGATGCTTAATTGGGTGCTGACTTCAACAATTTTTGGCCCTGCGGCTTGGCACTGATGATAGATGCTCGGCAATTACTTACGCTGATTTACTTGTTCTTCATCAACAACCCTAGGTTTGGGTAGCAGTGACATTTTTGCTTTTGGGTTTTTGTCCGAAATACCCAATATTTTCAGAAATTCTCTCTGTCTTCTCCTTGCTTTTCTCATTGTGATTGTTTCTTCAGAAGTGAAATGATTGGATTCGGCATACTCTGGCGTTTGTCTACGATTAAGAAAGGCTTCACGGTGCTTATCTCTCAAGCTGTGATTGTGTTTGTCTCCAACAACATTGCAATCTGCAATAGTGGCTAAAATAGCTAGCAATAGCACACAGGATAGCACTTTGGTCATTTTCTTGATTACAAAAGAGTATTGTGATAACACACTGATGCACATATAATCTAAATTTTCTTTTATATAGAATTCAGATGAATCCTTGCAGGGTTTCATTTGGGGAAGGGAGGGGGAAGGGGGGTATAACACAAGCAAGGAATTACCAGGTTAGATGCACTCACTTAACAGCCATACCTATTCTGTCAAGATGATAACTGTTACTAGGTCACTGGTGTAAGTATTGCATCAGCACTAGCCTAAGAAATNACTCACCAGTATGCAAACAATACAGATCATCTGATGCAGAACCGTTAGAGGAGAGTCCTCCAAAAATGAACAACCTATTCTCTATCACAGCACAACTATGGGCAGCCAAGGAGGGGAGTGGTGTACTGCTGGCTATCTGGGGTTGGGACCACTTCCATTCAGCTTTAAAATGTATGTAATAATTATGTAAAACAATAATTTTGTCAAAGCAGCTAGAGAACAACTGTATCATTTAACAACAAATAATCATTGTATTTGCAGTATTTATAGTCATCTACAGATACATTTAGTCATACTGTATAGCGGGAAAGTTTTGTGAGGTCTAACCGTGGATCCCAATCTATCTGCAAAAGTTTTTATTTGTGAAATTCTCCATAATGTTCAAAAATACGTATGGGCATCCACTATATGGTATTCTAGAGCTGAACACGGTCACATTTTCTGACAGACGCCACAGCCAGAGATATTTTTAGATTATGCACCAATACAATTACAGAACTGAGTTCCTACAGATGTACAAAATGTATGACCCCTATAATACTTCTTGTAGTAATCTATAAGCCAAGTTCCTACTCATGTATGACCCTACATACTTCTTGTAGTAATCGATTAGCCATTGAAAGAATACAACATTCACTTGTAAAGAAAGTTAAAAAACATGAGTGAAACTAATGCACATGTCATACCAAGGTTCAGCACGTGGACATCTCCCAAAATATCTTGGTCACACATTCCTCCATGAATGAAGAGCTTGTCCCCCACTACAGCTGACACATGACCTTGTCTGGTGGAAGGAGGAGCACCAGTGATGGCAGGTGATGTCCACTCCAGTGTAGCTGCATGGGGTGAAAAAGCATGCATGTATAGGTACAGTGTTAGATAAATTGATGTATGCATATAGAAAAAATGTATACAAATATGAGAGCAAAAGCAATTGATGTGTAGTACTGCATTGTGTACAGAAAAACAGCATCTTTTCAGTTTCTTTACAAGTAAAAAAACATTGGAAATGTAATGAGACATAGGAATGGCCAAATCGTAAAAAGAAGGCAAACAAGATGGAATGGCTGTCTGAGTGTGTGCCGAATTCTTCCTGTGTGGGCTGCATGTAGTACTCTCTTTCCATGTTGAGTCCGTCATGTTGCCCATAGGAATAATTCTTTACACACTCTGCCAGCCATTCCATCTTGTTTGCCTTCTTTTTACGATTTGGCCATTCCTATGTCTCATTACATTTCCAATGTTTTTTTACTTGTTTGTTCTCATTTTTTCATAATTCTACAAATCACATTCGAGTTTGTGTGTATATGGTAGTTACTTGTACACTATCAGCATGGATATTATAGCTAATCTATGCTCAGGCTGATCAAGTTAGTACTGAAGTAATCTCAGGAGGCTGATCGAGCCTGTATCTACCAAAATTTAATTGCTTTGCTCATCTTATAATGAATACTACATAACACAGTAGTCTGATTCACCTCCTAAATCTTGAAGACTGAAAGGTTACAGAGAGTCCAGCACAACCAGAAATCTTCACGTAAAGCAGGCAGGCAGCGAATATTTGGATTCCAAATAACGCACACTTATCTACCTGGAAAAGGGTCGTCAATTTGACTTTTCAAGTAGCTTATGAATTTATGCATGATGTAGAAATGAATGGCTGCCATACAGAGAAGCGCTTTTCGCCTTGTATCTAGCCATTCAACGGGAGATTCGAGCACACGATACTAAAAGCACGTGAAGACAATGGTACCAAGTTTGTTCGTTCAAGAATCAGCTTCTGAAAGTGAACAGTCTTCGAGATACGCTGAAATAACATAGAAGAAGAAGAAGAAGAAGAAGAAGAAGAAGAAGAAGAAGAAGAAGAAGAAGAAGAAGAAGAAGAAGAAGAAGAAGAAGAAGGAGAAAATTGGAGGTTTGGCATATTTTAGTTTGGTACCTTAGCGATGGTTTTAGGCCATGTTTTTGGGCTTGTTAGAAAGAGAATGAGCTAAATAGTAGCTTGAGAAGCCTTTTAGTGCCAAGCGCTCAGTTTTTGCAGAGTTATTCACGTGAATATTTGTATTGCGCTAATGGGCCATCCGTGCCATTCCTATGTACCCAGTACTACCGTACTGGGAATATCAACCATGCACAGTTTCACACACCTGTATCATATACATAGACCTTGGTATCATTCACTGGGTTACTACCAACAGCTCCACCTCCAAACACAATCAGCTTTCCTCTCCACACTGCAGTGGAAGTATGATAGGTCCTTGGAGGGAGATTACAGCCTCTAGTCTTAACTTGCAACCATTCACCAATGTCTAAATATATTATAAAGCATAGCCTATAAGTAATCTTAACACTACACATAAATAAAACAATACTTGTAAGTAAATGAAGCAGGGTGATATGGGGTGGCAAAAGCAGTAACAATCCCGAGCGTATGAGTGGCTTTTATCTTGTTCATCAGTGTTTGATTGGCTACAGTTACAGTTTTAATTACATCCTCCAGACCTGTATTTATGCTTACAACAGTTTGAAGAATGTTTTATTACGAACAGTGCTTCTATTTTGCCACTTATCTTCATGTCAATTTGATCATCACATCACATTTTCAGATGGCTCATTCAGCCAAAAAAAAAAGTCCATCAAATAAAGTCTTTCTTGGAACAATACACTTAAAATAGTCTAGAACGTTTTGGGGCATACGCCAATTGGCTAGCATACAGAGAGGACATAGTATTCAATGAAGATAACAAGGTGCAGACTTTTCCTAAGGACACAGGCAGCTAGGATCTCCCTAATGTAAATGACTCAAGTGGATAAAGGGACTTTTTGGAGCTGAATTAATTCACCATGCATCGTCACACCCAGAAACTTGGCTTAGGGACTTTAGCTTGTTAGAAAATTGATCAGAGGTCCTTTAAACTTTGTACAAAATATATTTAGCTTTGCTTTCCTTCCAAAGTATATCAGCTGGCATATTGGAACACAATCTGAAGTTGGCTCATTCTAATATCTGTAGCGATAAACTGTATGTTGAATGAAACATCCTGTATTGATATTGTTAATTGGGACATTTTTACTGTACGTACTACTATTACTGTGTACGATCAACTACAGTACGTACAAAAAATATTGGAGTCATGCAATCTCTCTTTCGGTAAATTTGGCTGGCTTATAATCTTAGCATGATTGGTGATTTTAAATTGGACACAATTTAATTCGATCTGCAGGTCTATTGTTTATATGGACGTGCGTGCATATAAAACTGTTTGGTGATTTTTAATTTGGCGATTTGCAGAATAATTCACCAATTACCAAAATTTACCCGCTATTCGGTATTACTTTCATTATCAACTTCATACTGGTCATGAATTACTACGACACTTCACACCAGTGTAAGCATCAATCCTCACCTTCTTTGTACTGCCACACATCACTCAGAGAGCATGTTGTACTGGCACCACCAAACACAAAGAGGGTGTTCAGTGGTCCGACAACAAAAGCAGCATGCTCATAGCGAGGAGGAAGACCTTTACTAGGAAGTTGAAACCAAGAAAATGTACCTGTATTTGAGCAAAATTTGTATGGATACATACATGTAGATATTTGTATGCAACCATACAACAGTAAACAACCTAGCTAGCATACACTGCATTAACACAATTGCTGCAACAATCAGTGTGTGCCTATTGCTAAAATTTCTGGTGACTGAAGATATAGCAATGGAAGCCAAACGCTCACAAACGAATGTTTTCCATTCCTGACAACACAGAACAGATATATACATTCCAGAATGAAATCCAGTGTATTGTATAATCGCAGTCTAGGTAATGCTTCACAGCAAACAAAAAATTTAGTATTGGCAATATTGATTGTCAAAAGAGGGTAAATACCCAGGCCTATGGCATACTATTTGTTTCAAAATTCACGCCCAAATATTGGCGCTAATTTATTGTTGACTGTGGCGCTAAATATAGAAATAGGGGCGCTAATGTTGGTGACGGTGGCGCTAAATAAAATAGGGGCGCTAAATTATTGATGATAGTGGCGCTAAATTATTGATGACAACAGCGCTAAATTTAGTGGGGCAAAAATATAGGTAGTGGCGTTAAAAATAGGGGCGCCAATAATAGTGGCGCCATAGCAGTTAATCGTGGCGCTAAATTAAATAAGATTCCTGTTAGGTACAGGCCGAATGCTGCAAAGGTCAAAGGTTATAGGTCACGTGTATGTTATCGTGCTGCGCGTGCGCTGCNACACCTAGCCTTTGAATAATCTTAACACTACACATAAATAAAACAATACTTGAAAGTAAATGAAGCACAGTGATATGGGGTGGCAAAAGCAGCTAACAGTGGTGCATAATCCTCAGGGTATGAGTGATTTTTATCTTGCTTATCATTGTATTGATTGGCTACAGTTTCAGCTATTATTATTACTAAGTTCTCCAGGCCTATGTTTATGCCTATATAGCAGTTCAAAGAATGAGCCATCTGAAAATCAAATTCATTGATGTGATGATCAAATTGACATCAAGATAAGTGGCAAACCTGAAAGCACTGTCCTAAAAACAAGTCTATCCAATAAAGTCTTTCTTGGAACAATGCACTTCAATATGTTGCATATAGAATGTTGTTGGTCATACGCCAATTGGCTACTATACAGAGAGGACATAGTACTCAATGAAGATAACAAAGTACAGACTCTTCCTAGGGACACAGGCAGCTAGGGAGAATGTAAATGACTATAAAGGGACTTTTGGAGGTGAATTAATTCACCATGCATTGTCACACCCAAAATCCTGGATTATAGGGTCTTTATAGCTTACTTAGGAAATTGTGTTCCAATATGCCAGCTAGATGTAGTTTGGAAGGAAAAACAAAAATAAATACATTTTAGTAATGGTGTACAAAGTTTAAAGGACCTCTGGTCAATTAACTTAAAGTTCACTCATGCTCATATTCTTAGCATGCTGAATGAATTAAACATCCCCCTTCTTTGTACTGCCACACATCACTCAGAAAGCATGTTGTACTGGCACCACCAAACACAAAGAGGGTGTTCAGTGGTCCGACAACAAAAGCAGCATGCTCATAGCGAGGAGGAAGACCTTTACTAGGAAGTTGAAACCAAGAAAATGTACCTGTGCTTGTGCATAATTTGTATTGAAACATAGACATTTGTATCATCAGCTTGCCAGCTCAGCAAAGGCACACTCTTGTCGTACCTCCTCTGGCCAGCTACAAGTTCTACGTAGTCTCGTGCCCAGCCTCTCCTTCCCACGAGCATGGGCACGAGACTAAGTTGTACAAACTCAACAGAGAGTTTAATAGCTGTCAATGTATCAGGGCCTGCCCCACCTCCCTCAATAATGATGAATACAGAGACCTAAGTTATGGCTGGCCATAAATCTAGGGATCGAGAAGCAAAAAAAACACACCTGTCAGCAGAACTCTAGTTTATGGTATGAAAGATCTTACAGAATGTGCCAGATTACACCAAAATTACCCTAAATCAAAAATTTCTAGGGGGAGATGCCCCCTAGACCCCCTAGATTTGCTGCTTTGATAAAACCTTAGTCAGGGGATGGCGCGTATATATATTATAACTTTTGTTGTTAGTACTCTAAACTACTGTGTCATATTTGTTTGCACTTGGGGTACATGTAGAGTCTAAGTAATATTTAATGTACGAGAGCAGGTGCATCTTAATCAGTCTCAAAATTAGAGTAACTCTGAATGAAGGAGTGAAAGAATCATTAGGGTATTCGAAAATCTCATGAGGGTATCAAGTGTGCAAGAAAGTCCTGAGGGTGTGAATGAATTATATGAGTCGTGTGTACTATAGATTGACCTTTAAACCTCCTAAAGTTTGATTTTGACCCTGGTGAGCATCTTATATAGGCTATATAGTATGACAGCTCTGTGCAATAATTATGATATTGCACTGACATCCCAAATTAATGTATGTCATAAATGAACCTTTTCATAACAAAAGCTCACCAGGGTCAAAGGTTCAACTTCCTGACATTTCATGGCTCAAAAGTTAATCATCTATACCAGAGAGTACAACGTACCCTCATAAAAATAAATCTTGCACACTTTCATAAAATAATTCTTGGAAATTCTCATGACTTCGTTGCAGATACAGCCTCATGATTTTAAATTACACCATTATTAACAATTGACTATAGGTCACCCTAACTTTTGATACTGACATTGTACTGACCATAGTTTCTTTCTGGAAGTACAGAATTAAATAATTATGCATATGCATGTAATGTCATGCATGCATGCTTTTTTTGTTGTTGTTGTTTTTTCCCCATCATCTTTTTGTGGCTTAGCTATAAAGAATTTCATACAAACAGGTATTATTGTTTAGTTTACTTTCACAGTCATGTATAATTATTCATTTTTTGTGATACCAGCTATGCAGTAATTGTATTAAGTTTATGTATCCATGTAATGGGTTGCTTTGCATGGATAATGCATGCTTTCACAAAGTTTAATTTCTTTTTGTGACTATAATAATTATGGCACCCATTCGTATGACATTGTCAGATTTTTTTCTCTAACTGAGCAATATATGTGTATGTATTATTAGCTGTCATCGCTGTCTGCATGATCTATATAAAATAATGTGGTCTTATAATCGTCACTTAATTAATTTTCTTATAACTATCTTTCTTGCTTGATTTATTGTTTTGGTATTATGTCAATCAAGTGTCTCCTGTGTACATTTTCAGCTTTCATTCAGCATATTATGTAAAATGGAATGACGATAATATTAAAATTATAATTATAGAACAATAGTTAATTAAACTAGTTTATAGACAAAATTACAATGCAGTATGCAGATCCAAGTGCTGCTGCTAGCCAACACACTATAATAATAACAGTTACTATGCTGTAGCATGTTACAAAGTTTGGATAATAATAAAATAGCTAGGGGGCAACTTTCAGCTTACAAGTCAATAGTGTAATGTCATACTGAACTCAGGAATAACAATATGCTTTAATAATGTGATTTACATCCTTTTCAGTGAGATGATCTCTTTGACCAGTGATTACATCTCCAGTCTTTGAAGTGATCACTGGTGTATTTGGAACAATTGCAAAATCATAGGCTCCATAATGCATTATAGAATCAAAATCATATTCCTGATCTTGAGTACTTGCAATTGAGGATGGCTGCTTGTCAAAATTGTGCATATAATCTACAAGAATATTATTAGAAGCAAGTTAGTGATTGATACACAATGTCACATTATACATATTATAATTCATTGTTTATGCTGATAATCATGTCTACATTCATAGTTTAAGGAGAATAAGATTATGTTAATTAACCTACTTCAAATCAAGAGCTATATATATAGGCTATATAGTGGAGATTCTGTAAATGTATCACTAAAACATGCCCGCATAGGACTAGAACAAGCATAACTTGGACTAATTGCGTGTGAGTATACTATGCAAACTTTGTACTCTGAGTTTTTAAAAATTATTTTCTAGGCAAGAGGGGGGTTAAGGGGGGGGGGGTTAAACACCCCAATAAACATGATGTTGCAGTCTGCTCTTTCAATTTTAGAAAGAGTTTTTAAGACAAATGAATTTAGTGAGGGTATACTTCCTCCCCTATGGCTGTCCGATAATTATCTTTCCATCTTATTTTTCTTTTCAACCCAGCTCATTCATTGTGTGACTAAATAATGTTAAAATAACAAAGTTATACCTTGCTCAACATTGTTGGTATGAATAGAAACATAGTCATCCCTGTCATATCGATTCTGTTCATGAAATCTTCCAAGAGCATGAAACAATTCATGCATTACAATGCCTTTTACAGCACATGTATATCCCTCAGGGTCTGTATTCTCAACTGACAGTTCCTGAACACCTCCAACCATACCAACTTCTGACCAGCACCTGAAAAATTGAACATGTTTATTCTAAGGTATTTCTGGCCATTTTCACAACTAAAACTGACAGAGCACCTATGCATTTCCTACCCTTCATCACTAATAAATCGAATGTAGTTTCGGTCCCATTCCATTCATCTTTCCCAAAAGAAAATGCAATAATATGATAATGTTTCCATTTCATCCATGGCATCAAAAATAGCGTTAATGCTTTCTGTATCTGAAAATTAAGCAAAAATACTCCCAAATCCTGCTAGCACAACATACAGTTAGTGAAACTTACTTAGTGATTTATGCAAGACATAAGGGACGATTCCATAATCCCAGCGATATAAAAAACCTGTTTGAAATGCTTGTTGTCTAGCATCGGTGTCATCAACATGCTCAATAATTTCCTCTTGTGATTTGGTCAAATCATATCACCTTCAAAAAGGTGCAGTCCCACGTCTGAAAGTGATTAAATGCAGCTTACATTGTTACTACTGTATAGCGGGAAATTTTCGTGGGGGAAATTTTTTGCTAATTTCGCGGTTTGGCAGCTTTCCGTGAAAATTTCCCCCCACAAAATTTGTATAGTATGTGGTCATCACGTAATGTTGAGACGCAATCCAAGAAAATTTTCCCTGCGAATTTCTATTCAAGACGAAAACGCAAAAATTTTCCCCCACGAAAATTTCCCGCTATACGGTATTTAGTATAATTTACATACTTACGCTGATTTACTTGTTCTTCATCAACAACACTAGGTTTGGGTAGCAGTGACATTTTTGCTTTTGGGTTATTGTCCGAAATACCTAATATTTTCAGAAACTCTCTCTGTCTTTTCCTTGCTTTTCTCATTGTGATTGTTTCCTTAGAAGTGAAATGATTGGATTCGGCATACTCTGGCGTTTGTCTACGATTAAGAAAGGCTTCACGGTGCTTATCCCTCAAGCTGTGACTGTGTTTGTCTCCAACAACATTGCAATCTGCAATAGTGGCTAAAATAGCTAGCAATAGCACACAGGATAGCACTTTGGTCATTTTCTTGGAAATTGCAAAAGATTGATGTGATAACACACTGATGCACATATAATCTAAATTTTCTTTTATAGAACTCAGAAGAATCCATTGATAGTTGCTGTACGTATATACATGCAGAGAATTGAGTATGGTTTCAGGTAATTAGCTCAGAGTGCGAATAGGATAACCAACTTGTTTTAAAGCAAGAAAAACTAATAGCTATTGGTTCCTTGATACTCATACACTCTATGTATTTGTGATGTACTATAATTTGTATTGACAATGATAGCATGCCATACTAATGGTCTGAAGTAAACTGTGGTAAAAGTTTACAATTTCCAATTTACAAGCTTCTGTCTGGATGTAATACAGTATAATGAAGTTTGACAGACACACATGCACACGCACTTGATTTATATATAATCTACGTAGACTTGTTAAGATTGTACGAATCAGCTAATCAACATTTAACAAAAGTACTACTGCATAGCACAAAATATTGACAGGAATAAAATTGGTGAGTTGTCAAAATTTCATGATTGGCTGATATTATTTTGGCGATAGTGCATGCAGCAATACAACGTATTCGATATATACTGGGCAAAATGACTATATGGCGGATTCAATATTGGCTGTGTTTACCAAAAACTGCCAACATTAAAATCTGCCAAATTTTGTGCTATATGGCATTTTGCATCTCATCTTTATTTTGAAATAATTGTACATGATATAGAATCAGGTTCTTTCAGTGGTGAAGTAGTGAAAAGCTGTTGTACATTGCCTGTATAGTTATAGACCTTATACAATATGTACTCTACACAAAACAGTTTAGTATGTGGACAGTTGATAGTTTACAATGGAATGTAAATATAAGCATCACTATGAACATTACCACAAGTGTCCATGCCTCCAAACACAAATAGTCCAACCACAGTATGTACTGTTGAAGCATTGTCCCTTCCAGCATTTAGTGACCTATCTGATTCAGTTAACTCTGAAGGGGGTTGTGCACAACTTTGTTGCAGCATTCTCTTGTCACTTGCACCTTCCAACAGCGTGATATCTTCCTTACTCACTTGATTTGGTACACATTCGCTAATATTATCAGGATCTACAATGGTTGCAGTTGTTATAGTAGGTTCATCAGGTGAAGTCTTGTCAAGAACAGTAGTAGGACCCAAAGAATCTACACAAGAGGATAGGTATATAAGAAAATACTTAATGCTCAGTAGGTAGGGAATTAATATATGTGTAGAAAATACGATAGTCAATGAAATATATAGTCCCACATGTTGTGGAACACATAACAGCAGTTATTTTGTCTGTTGGTTTCAGAGAAATGGCAGGATGTACAGTTTCGAGTAGCCATGACTATAGACGATTATGTTTTTTAATTTTAATACAATGATCACAAAATCAAAAACATTTTGAAAACATACAAATTTACAAGCTTACAATACACTGCATCTATAGTAATTAAATTCTATGGCCCTAGCAGAGCTAGCTTTATGGCCAATAGCTCCTGCCTTTGTTCATACCTCAATAGTCTAGCCTTGCAAACCAGGCCCTCCCGGCTATGCTTAGCACTTAGGGGTGGACCTGGTTTATAAGGCTATCAATAGTCTATTGTGATTGATCAATTGGAACAGATATGAAATGCAGCTGGAGATCTAGACTGTCAAACATTTCATTGATTGATCATCTTCCATTACACTTATATAGCAATATCTGAACAACTGACAGCTAGAGGGTTCAAGATTACAATGTCGGTTTGACTCTAAAGCTGAGGTGGGTGAATGTCATTATAGCTACAGTATATTAGACCTTTCTTTGCATTTTTATAATTTTATTAAAACACACAGAGAGATGCACACAAAACACATAAACTCTGAAAGGTAATTTAAATATAAATACCTGCTGACCCATCAGATACAGTGAGAACAACACTACACATTGCATGATCAAGACGAGACGGCAAGGATGGTCCATTTATGTTAACTTTCTCTATCTTTAACAGGTCTGCATATAATATAAACAAACAAAAAATTTTGAATACACACACACACACATAATAGTTGCATGACTCTTAAGGGTGCTCTGTTTGCATAATATGCCCACACAATTTTTTGGTCTGGGTTAATTGCTTGGGGTGTATTTCAGAAACTATAAGAGATACAGCACTGCGATAAACTTTATTTTGAATAGCTCATGCACACGCTGAGTGTACAGAAAAATACCCAAAGTGTCAACTATCAAGCGTCCAAGTTTACAAGCAACATAAAATACAAGCTAAAAATTGATAGAACTCACTATGTGTTTGGTTTTGCAAGCTCAAATCTTGTTTGCAAACACAACTCCAGCAGGCAAAACAGCTTAGCATCATTATTGAAACCGCCATGCTTGCAAGTTCGATTTTTCAAACATGACATCATCATTTATATTGTTCTTGCCTAGTAATTTGAAAAAACAATATTGACCCTCTAAAGGAAAGGTCAGGGAGTACAGAGTTCAAATTTGGTCAATTCTGGCAAACAGTGCGTGACTTTTACGAAAAAACACTGACAAAGTGCTAAAAGCCCAAAATTTCTTCTTGGCAGCTGCTATATATAGATAAAGCAGTGTTAAAGGAGCCTTGTGCTGCACCAAAGAAAGGTAAAAGAGCTGTGCACTCTTAGAGAGTTTAAATTTGCAGAGTTTAGTACACGCGAATATTTTTTTGCATAGTTAATGCATTGCTATGTGTGAGCACCCCTAAGTGGGGGTTCTCAATGCATGGTTGAATGCCCCCCACTTAAGGGCATGAAACTAGTTTTTTTGCCAATGACATGCTGTGACCCCTAGCTATTCTATTGTCAACTCCACCCATCCAATAACCTTATAAAACTTTGACTGCTAGGCAATGGCAAACCTATACGCACAAAAAAAAATCCCACTTGTACTACAAAACACTTAAAACCCATATAAACTTGTTGAATTACCACTGTTGCTTAGCAACTACCAACACACACATACACACACACACACACGCACATGCACACACACACACACACACACACACACACACACACACTCACCAGTATGCAAACAATACAGATCATCTGATGCAGAACCGTTAGAGGAGAGTCCTCCAAAAATGAACAACCTATTCTCTATCACAGCACAACTATGGGCAGCCAAGGAGGGGAGTGGTGTACTGCTGGCTATCTGGGGTTGGGACCACTTCCATTCAGCTTTAAAATGTATGTAATAATTATGTAAAACAATAATTTTGTCAAAGCAGCTAGAGAACAACTGTATCATTTAACAACAAATAATCATTGTATTTGCAGTATTTATAGTCATCTACAGATACATTTAGTCATACTGTATAGCGGGAAAGTTTTGTGAGGTCTAACCGTGGATCCCAATCTATCTGCAAAAGTTTTTATTTGTGAAATTCTCCATAATGTTCAAAAATACGTATGGGCATCCACTATATGGTATTCTAGAGCTGAACACGGTCACATTTTCTGACAGACGCCACAGCCAGAGATATTTTTAGATTATGCACCAATACAATTACAGAACTGAGTTCCTACAGATGTACAAAATGTATGACCCCTATAATACTTCTTGTAGTAATCTATAAGCCAAGTTCCTACTCATGTATGACCCTACATACTTCTTGTAGTAATCGATTAGCCATTGAAAGAATACAACATTCACTTGTAAAGAAAGTTAAAAAACATGAGTGAAACTAATGCACATGTCATACCAAGGTTCAGCACGTGGACATCTCCCAAAATATCTTGGTCACACATTCCTCCATGAATGAAGAGCTTGTCCCCCACTACAGCTGACACATGACCTTGTCTGGTGGAAGGAGGAGCACCAGTGATGGCAGGTGATGTCCACTCCAGTGTAGCTGCATGGGGTGAAAAAGCATGCATGTATAGGTACAGTGTTAGATAAATTGATGTATGCATATAGANGGAGAAGAAGATACTAGGTGACCACTGCTTTGGTAGACACAATGGTGTACATGTGTAGCTTTGTATTTTGCTCTAAGGAGTGAAACAGCATAGAAGACTACGAATGACTGAAGGAAAATGTTTTGTCATCTTGGGCAGTCAGTAGTTCACTTAACAAATTGTCAAAGTATCACCATTAACGACAAAAATTGACTGATTTATATTTCTCATTTTGCTGGTATTTTATCATTGAATTTTTTTGATTTCTTATTTATCAAGCTCATTTATTGGTTTACTCATGATCATTCAGTCCATTCACTCAAGAGTACTGGTTCTCAAGGTTCTCTTTCTCAACAGTTGATTCATTAATTAAGCCTTCAGCGCGTGCATAGCACGTGTAGAGGGTTATGGTAGTCGTTTTGTCTGTCTATCAATCTGTTCAATCGAAATCTCAAGAAAGCCAACTCTAGCGACACTGATTCACTCATGTACTGTCAGTATATACCTGCTTCGGCTACTGGCCCAGTTTGTGATCTCCGCATATCTACTTCTTTTGTACAGCAGATTCACTCACCTACAATAATTAACATCACTAATAGTGTACTCTCTCGTCCCTACTATACTGGCATTTGTCTATTGATGTATGAGAGTAATTTCCTTGACGTATATGTAACAGACAGCATTATTTCTAACCACAAAGCAGGAGCACTGTATGTTTCATTGAATGATGCTGACTTTGGTCCAAAAGTAAAAATTACAATGAAAAACTGTAGTATATTCAACAATACATTTGAGTCCTCAGCTCTTTCTCCTCTCATAGAATCAGCTGGGATATCTATCGATTCTGATGCTAATGATTTGACCACTGCATTACAAAATTTGAAGATACGGTTTGAAGACTCACTATTCTTCAACAATTATGCTCATGAATCATCAGCTGTTATCAGTTTGTTAAGAATCAGACATGTCACAATACTCAATTGTCATTTTGTCAACAATACAGGATCCCCAATTAGGGCATATCAGAGTACTTTTACTCTCTCTGGTAATGTTAGCTTTGAAGACAACATTGCAGCCAAGGGAGGAGCTCTATCACTAACCCTTTCCACTGTTAACATCACCAATGGCTCAAACATTGTCTTCAGGAATAACTCTGCTACTGATGTTGGAGGTGCTGTGTATGTGGAACAGTTGAGTGCTGGCTTGTATTTAGACAATGATAAGCACACAGCAACTAAGTGTTTCTATCAATTGTTGGGAGATACAAATACAGGAGAGTACTCTTTGACCTTTACTAATAACACTGCTACGAATGGAGGAGACCATGTGTTTGGTGCATCACTACAAAGCTATTGCAATGCAGGACATTTTGGAAGCCAAAATTCAACACTCATTAGTCTTCATGCTCAAAAATTTTTCACTTTTCAATCATCTCAAACATTAGAGTTATCACCAGTTTCATCGATAGCTAGCCGTGTTTGTCTATGTGATTCAAATGGACAGTTTAACTGCTCTAATGTATCACAGATATTTCACAGCATACAGGCAGCACCTGGTGAGGAGTTCAACATCTCAGTAGTTATTGTGGGTAGTGAGTTTGGAACTGCAAGAGGATCAGTTTATGCACAATTTTTGCCTCTAAACAGACATAAAGCCAATCTATCTCAGCAATATCAATACACACAAGGAATAAGAGATCACAAAAGATGTACATTTTTAAACTATTACATCTTCTCAGCCAACAAGGAGGAAGTTGTTGTACTAACAGCAAGAGAACTGACAGTCACAACCTATAGTGATGTTAAAACCCTACAAACATATTTCGATGATTTAGAAAAAACTGGTATCATTCCTCCCCACCTCCTAACCACCCCAGTCTATGTCAATGTGACAATGCTCCCTTGTCCCTTGGGATTTGCCCCCATTGGCACTCCTCCTAGATGTGATTGTTATGAGATATTCAAAGAGAACTACATCTCTTGTAGAGTTGCTGGAGGAGGGAAAGGCTATGTAACTCGCAATAGAACCCTGTGGGTGAATGCTTCATTCAGTGGGGGAAACTATACTGGTGTCTTTCTACACAAATACTGTCCCTTTAGTTATTGTAACCCACAGCAAGTGACCTTTGACCTAACCCATGATCCTGATGCCCAATGTGCCTTCAGTCGCTCTGGAATTCTGTGTGGAGCTTGCAAACAAGGTTATAGTGCTGTTTTAGGAGGTTCAAAGTGCGTCCAATGTTCAAACAGCTATCTGGCCCTACTCTTTGTGTTTGCAGTTGCCGGTATTGTACTGGTCCTCTTCATCAAGCTCTTAGACCTGACAGTGACACATGGAACAATCAATGGTCTTATATTCTATGCCAACATTGTCTGGGCAAACCAGAGTATTCTCTTTCCCAATGATGGACACACCAATGGAGCTACCATGATTCTCAAGACAATCATAGCGTGGCTAAATCTAGACCTTGGAATTGAGACCTGCTTTTTCAATGGACTGGATGGCTATTGGAAGACGTGGCTACAGTTTGTGTTTCCATTCTATATTTGGAGCATTGCTGGACTGATTATCATAACACTACAAGTGTTTCAGTTTATTAGTGAGCTCAATAACCACAACACGAGTGGCATCAACCTCTGACTGAGCAGCCTCCACGACCTTCTTAAACTTGTATGTCCATTGCTGAGAGTAACACGAACCGACTACAATACTCTTCCAAAACCATCACTAACGTGGCCTTTTCAGTTTTTGGGGAACTCCGACAGCTAAACCAACTTGTTGACGTGACGATAAAGGTGGAAGACAGCGAGTTTGCCGTACACAGAGTGGTTTTGGCTGCTACCAGTCCCTATTTCAGGGGCATGTTTACAGGTGTGTTGGTAGTTTACATACACAACATGTGTTTGTGTTTCGTACTGCATACCTGACATTGGCACTATTGTATTCGTTTCCTCCTGTATAATGTTACAGGAGAGCAGTTCAAATAGCAATAGCATACAATTAGATACAACTGTGATAGACTCAGATCTGAGAGCAGTGCTCAGATGATACAAAATGAGTCTAGAGAAGCAAAAGTTAGACAAACACAGAATTCAAACTCTGAAAAGCTCGAAATAACTCGAACAACTCTAGAATAAAATGATGAATGTGGATACTTAAACATGGAGGGGCCCTGGTGTGACACGAGTGCACCTTCGCTGAGCTGGCAAGTCTGTTAATTACATTCCAATCATGTAACCACAATACTTCATAATGAGAGTTGATCACATGCACCCAATTGCCAGCTCAGCAAATGTGCCCTGTGTTGTACCTCCTCTGGTTCTTGTATGTGCGGGTAGTGTACTCTGACCTTAATTTTTCTTATTATACATGATGTTAGATCGATCTGATATTGATTTTGTAGCTGTTTTTATATAATTACAGGATTAAAGTTTTGGAAAGTTAGCTCTCGTAAACTATTTGCAATTAAGGAAGCAAAACTTTGAAAGAATCGGAAGCGTAAAGCTAAGGCCCAACCAAACTTTTATTCTACAGACAACAGTGATGACAAAACATCGTTCAAAAGGGAAAAAAAATCTCTGCATTGTTGACCGAGATTAAAGCTGTTAGAGATGATATAAAAGTACACATGGAAATTTGTCAAGCTCTGATTGAAGAGCCCCTGCAGGATCCCTGTTGCCTTACAAACTTTATTCACTTCCACTTTCAGTTGCACAATATGTCAGGAGATTATTACACCACCAATAATGTTTGCAAAATGTTGCAATCATATCATTGGCTTTAAGCCCTGTCTGGACCAGTGGTATCTCCCTAATGTGGATTCCCGAAGCTGTCAGAAATGTCAAGCTGCAGTAAGAGTTGTTGACCAAGCATGTGTCCTCAGGGGCTTTGAGGATTGCTTGGGTGCAATCAAGTCTCTTACAATGAGACTTGTGGTGATGCTGATCAGTAATTAACTTTATCATGTCCATGACAGCAATACTATGGGGATTAACCTTGACTTTGTGTCTATCATCAACTCATTTATTCATTTGATTTTGTTTGCTACAATTAACCTACTAATCATGCAATGCTGTTACTGCAGTTTCATTTATTGTCACTTGATTCCTAAAGTTGATTTCAGTTCAACAAGCGGTACATTATACTGTCTTTGGCCTCTTCCTTTAAGTTTGCTTGCATGTCATTAGTTTCACAATGACATTGTTTGTGTACCTACAAGCAACAGATTTTTCATGTGAGGGTCACAAGGCTATAGAGAGGCATTGGTCGACGAAGACAGCTTTCACCATGCTTGCTATTTTCTACCTAGTACAGGCCATGTACCAAAGTCCAATAGCATGTTTCTCAGATGTATTATAATAGATCCACCTTTTTTCTTTTCTATATATCAGTTAGGAGCACTGTATGTATCCATGTATTCCGTTGACGATCGACCTACGATCAAGGACAACATACAATCGAGGATGATTGACATATGATCATCCTCCTTATTTTTTTAAATTTTTAAAATTTTTTTTATTTATAACAATTTTGCATCTAATCGCAAGGATCCAATATTTCTTTACGATCATCCTTCTTATTGTCACGACCAAGAGCCCTTGCAACAAACAGGGCAGCACTTGATCACTACTTTGATGTACTTGAAGAAACTCCTTCAAAAGAATTCTTTATTAAGCTGCCATGGCCAGATATTCAACATCAACGAGAATGGGATATCAATCTGTTAAAAATACTAAAGACAGTACACATAAAGGGCATAAAAATGCTATTTCTCTTTGTGCACCAACTCTATTGAGGGGGCTGCACATTATCTCATTGAGTTGAGACAAGTTGTTTGGATTAGTGACAAGTAATATGCTTGAAGAATCTGGGATTAAGTAGTTGAAAGGGCAATGATTGGCAACTGAAACTCTTTCTTTCTCATCATAAGTGAGGCAAGTATACACATTGATCTGAGTGTTAAGTTTACTGCAACGAAAATAGAAAGCTTCGTAGAAAATATCATCTCCACATTCACAACCACTGAGAGTTGCATTGGATGGTTTGAACCAGTTGGGACAGTTACTTATTGGAACTGTATCTCTTAGACTGCAGTGGTTGGAGATGTTAGTTACGTAACTCCAAAGTGAAGGCTTGTGGGATCACACAAACACAAATGATAGCTATAATGACGAATGACAACATTGTCTTTCTATGTAAAAGATCCACAATAACTAATTTTACAAAAATCTGTTCTTGAGTGTTAGTGGTGATAAAGTGAGGCCTACTTAAATTTCCAATTACTTTGTCTGATTTGAGTATGAAAAGGTGTAAGGAGTGAAAAAGATCTGAAAATGTGTATGCCAGGATGAGGAAATTAGTTACTATTAATTATTCTATTTTAAAGAATATTTTCTTGAGTCAGACCATGCTGCTTTCTCATTGACAAGTTGCAATTGGTTATTCTTGTAAGTGACACTTGTCAGACAGTTTTAGCAATGTCTCAGAGGAAAGAGCAAGAAGAAACAATAGAGGTTACCTCTAGATCTGTCCATTTGTACCTTGTTTTCAATGGTGACAGTACTCAGTCTAGTGTCGATGCAGAATGTGATGTTAAAGTATATATTCACTCAAAATTTAATTGCAAAGCTGAAGTTGTGCAGATGTTGGTAAGTGATTTTCAATCATTATTATGGTTGTACTTATAAGTATATAAAGTACGTACATTATTAATATATACGTGTCATGCATATGTAACTGGTTATTGTTTTTTATGATAATTTGGTTCAAGTGTAAGTCAAGTCCCTTTTTTTTCTCAGCTTGAGTACATTTTACAAGGATTCTGGGCATTACAAAGCTTCGATGTTCAAAATGCTTTTATCTGCGGCTGCATCAAAGTGGCTCCTGTGAAGCAACATTATTCTCCCACTTCCAACAGAGGTAACACTCGCATTTATTATCTCAACAATGGGAAGGTGTCAGTTCGGGTTTGCAAAGTGGCTTTTATACGAATTCTTGGAATAAGCAGTGGTCGAGTCACGCGTGTGTTAGAAGGTCAGGCATCCCAGGGAGGAATTCCCAAGCTCGATCAGCGAGGGCGTAAAGAACCACCAAACAAGACTTCTGCTGACGACTTGGCCTTCATAAGGGAGCACATTCAATCCTTTCCAGTGTACGAAAGTCATTATTCTCGTAAGGACAACCCCAATAGGAGGTACCTCTCTCCATGCCTCACGTTGGCCAAGATGTATCACCTCTACAAAGATGAGTGCAAAACTGGAGATCGCAGGGCAGTCAGTGAGTGGGTGTATCGTAAAATCTTTAATGAGGAATTCAATCTCTCTTTTGGAAGGTAATCTGTTAGTGAGAGCCTCTGAGCAAGTTTGACAGTTTAATTTTGTTTGACTAGATTTTTACAGTGACCAAGATGGACAGTCGGCCCATTCCTACTATACCCAATGGTTTTATCACACACTTCTTGTTTTGTATGTTCAATCTCTTGCACTATCCCCAAGGCTGGTATAACTACTATTCCCAGTATGAAGTAGAGAATCAGCATTATAATGATACAAGTTAACAGTGATGGTTTGCAAAGTTGTTGTTTGCTTATTTTTAGCAGTTTTTCTGAATAGTTTTGATTGTCACCACACTTTCCATACAGTTATAAGTCCATAGCACAGAAAACTGTATTCAAGAACTCGAAGTACTCCAATCAAAGTGTATACAGCAACTGCAAATTGGGCATCTAGGTCTATTTCTTTGTGAGTGCTAGAATTTCTAGATGTGATGTTACTTTTTAGCGCTCGTGCAGCTAAAATTTTGCCAAAAAAGCCTGAATGGAAGAAAAAAATCGCAAGAAAGAGTCAGAAACTCTATATTTTTCACAAAAGACTAATATTCAGTGTGATTTTGAGTTGCTTTTAGCATTTTTAAGTTGAAAGGAGGGTTCCAGCTTGGCCTTTTCCAATCTGCAGAAACAAAAGTTGAGTTAAAAATTATCTAANAGAACTGAACTAGAAGATAGCAAGAATTCAAAAATAGCATACTATACAAGAGTGTGAATCCTATTATTAATAATATTACATAACTGATAAATTATTACATAACATGACACATAATACTAAACTTGAGCAAGAAACAGAACAATAATTTTATGTGTTCTACTAAAGAGGAAAAAAATATAAAGCTAGACTAGCCTTGAATTAAATTAATGTATTTGGTGTGCACATCATGCACAATAACAAATTTTATAATAATAATAAAATTTAATAACAGCTGTTATTGTAATTGTAATTGTAATTGTAATATTGGAAACTCCAACAAGAGGAGCCATAGACATACAAACAAAACACATAAAGTAGCGTAGTAAAGTAATGTAATTATAATAATGTTAAAGTTTACACCAATACTAAACAATACTAAAGAGTCAAAGGGTACACATGTCATGAATGTCAGCTTCCAGATGGTGACTGTCATCAGGATGGTATCTCGCAGTTCGAACAAAGTCACCACACAAACGAGCAGAGATCAGATAATGCTTAATGTGCTTGTCCCCATATAACAGAAAGAAGTGTATGCACATGAGGATGACGAGAGGTAGATGTCTGAAATGAGATGGGAATTGGACTTCATGGCGCACGATATAAGCTTACTGGAACGAAGATAGACAATATTGTAAATGCTGGGAAGACAAGCAACCGAATGGAGAATAGAGGTGTGGCAATTTCGAGGAAGTAACCAAATCTTTCTTAAGATGTTATTGAAGGAAACTTCAAGAGCACTGAGCTGAGGGGATGACAGTCTCCAAAGAGAGGCACCATAGAGTGACATACAAAAACTTGAGAAGAGATGAGTCTTCACAATTGGGTCACAACATGAAAATGTGTGAAGGAGACAATTAGCCTTACGGCACAGATCCCTGGAGATGGCTTGAATATCATCATTATCAGAAAGGTTAAAAGAGAGAATGTGACCAAGATGAACAACTGACTTACTTAAGGGTATATAGGTTTTCACCAAGAAAGACAAATCTAGGGGAGGGTTCAGAAACCAGATTGAAATTGACCCCCTTATAAAACTTAATAAGTTGAGTCTTGGTAACATTATTATAATAAGCTTAATACGTTGATCTGATCAAAATGCAACTCGGTGCTATTCAATTTAACTATCACTCACGATTCTCGCGCGAAAAACATTGCCTGCACGTGTGTACGTACCGACCTTTGACCTTAGCAGCATTCGGCCTGTATATACCTATAAACGGGAACCTTTGAGCATTTAGCGCATTCAGCATTCAGCGCCACTTGTAGGCCCTAGCGCCCCAATGCTGTTTAGCGCTAGCACCACTATTATTATGCCCACAGTTTTTATTTTTGCCCCACTAAAATTAGCGCTGTTGTCATCAATAATTTAGCGCCCCTATTTTATTTAGCGCCACTGTTATCAACATTAGCGCCACTATTTCTATATTTAGCGCCACTGTCAACAATAAATTAGCGCCAATATTTGGACGTGAATTTTGAAACAAATAGCATTCCATACAGGCCACTCCCTCCTTTTAGTGTTCAATTTTTAGCATCAAACACTAAATGAGGAAGTGGCCTGAGTACGATGCTAGATAAAGGTTGTTACAATGCTATGCAATGGATGATATATATAGGTGCAGGTACACACTAAATTATTGCAGCTATATCATAGCTATGGTTATATCAGTTCCAGCCCCAAAATTAAATGCTGCAGAAATAGAGTGGAAAGCCTGTTTTGTGGCTGCCATTGCTATATTGTGCCCACCATTTTAATATGAAAAGTTGGCCAGGAGAGGTGGGAATCAAGTAGATAGAATGTCTGACAGACAATTGAAATTTAAATTAATATTATACCTTCAAGTTGCAGCCTATAGAGATCAGAAAAAGGTCCACCAGGAGTAGCACCACACGATAAGATGATGCTTCCACCATTGTCAGTAGCAGCAAAGTTAGCACAGGCTCCTACTCTTGCACTTGGTTTTGCGTGCTCATTGTCTGGAGACAAGGCATACCACAGACCAGGCTTAGGGCATTGGCCTGGCTCTAGAATTGGGTGGACATCAAAGGACATCATCTTCCTCGGGCGGAGCCACCTGCTCGTAGTACTAGACAACCTTTTTTGCTTTGTCCTTTCTGCCTTTTCCGCCACCAGGTCTAAAGGACACACAACCTTTGACCTTTGTCCTTTTCCAGTTTTGGAGATTAAAGGTCAGAGGTTAACTTTACATTGCTGCAAAGTTAAGAAACTGTGACTGTCATCTACCTGAATCATCTGTCATCTTTCTGAATCAACTGAGCTGCAGAGAGTAACTCAAAAACAGTGTAGGGTCTACATCTGTGTCTGCTGTCTATTAAATGGCCCAGTAATATCAATATCAAGTATGTGCCAATATTCTCGCTCCCTGGCTCTCTTTTGTGAATTCTTTATTAATATTCGTGGAGGTGAAGCCTGGGAACTACTAGGCTCATGCTAGGTATAATGAATATCATCCTCATCTTAGTGCAATCCTTATTTGACCATACACAGGAGCCACCAGGCTTCGAGCTTGGCACTAAAATGCTATTGTAAACTAAACTTTAGTGACAGTGGAAACAACTTTCTTAATAATTTTATCAGCACCACTGATCATGAGTTTATTTGTTTTGGGGGGGAGGGGAAGGCGGGTGCAACCCAAGAATCCCAAGTCACATGTACAATTCTTTTGCTCAGTCAGGGGTACAAACGGTGGCAGGGGGGCAAACGGGGTACACGTGATCAACTGACATTTTGAACTATATACGGCAGTCACTTGATTGGAATGCAATTAACAGACTTGCCAGCTCAGCAAAGGCGCACTCGTGTCATACCTCCTCTGGAGTACAAGGGTATTCATAGAGTCATGTGTGCTCCCGTAATCAATTTTATAGGTTCTTCAGTTGGTCCAGGGATGCGATGTTCTCAGCGAGATGTCTGAGGTAATAGTGTTTATGCTTGCTATAAATTGTATTGGAATAAGTTAATCATATGTAATTAATTTTACAAGGTGAGTTTCAGAAATTTGCGCTGCTAGCAATGCCAAATTAAGCTTTGTTTTTTAAAATATTATTTACTGTATATTCTCATAGTTTACGTACATAGGAATGGGGATATATTGTTTTAATTAGTTTTCTTTCAGATTATTCAATTTTTGGGGTTCCTGTGAATGATAACGTTTATGATACCATATAGCGGGAAATTTTCGCAGGGTTCAAATTTTCGCGATTTTCACAGTGGCGATCTGACCGCGAAAAAAAGAACCACAAAAATTTGAACACATGACTCCAATAGCGCTCTTGCGCACGTACATACGTCATTGCTGGATGTAGAATCCGCGAAGATTTGAACCACGAAAAAACGAACTATATAGCGTTCCTAGATGCTTTATCGCAAAAATTTAGACCTGTGGAAATTTCCCACTATTATATGGTATTATGACAGCTTTCTACATACGTTATTCACATATCTATGGTATAATATTTTGGACTCAGTGTCTTTGTTCTTTTATTCCATTACTTACTGATCATGGCAGTCTGTTTTTTACTGTACTTAGTCATACAGTGCATGCTTATGTGTATGACCATGTACAAATTTGCTTTTCTTATTGTGATGTAATGATTATTGCATGTATGGGTGTATTACAATGTAGATCAGGGAAATTTTTGTAATTCAAAATTTTCATATGACAGTGCATTTACCAATTAAAATCTGCAAAAATTTAAAATGTGAACTTTTAAATAAATTTTTCATATATACCAGCCGTATTGATGAGAATTAAATATCAGAAAATTTTATTTACAAAATATTTTAACACAAAATCTACCGTATTATAAATTGATGCAAATGATGTGTGTATTCACACTTCAACATGTAAGTGACTACCTCAAAAAGTATTCTAGTAAATTTGCTGACAGTCACTGTCACTGTGTGAGTTAAGTTGTTCCGTACAGCAGCCTGTGATTTCTCTTTTCACTACAACTGCCCAACAGAGGTTGTTCTTCCTCATTCTTTCTATCCTCATCTTCCTCTCTCTTATTCCTCTCTTGAGACAGAGTCCTTGTCNAAGGAATGTAGTACCTATGAAAAGAACTTACTTTGTGCTGTCAAAGTTGGCTCAACACATTCTGGTTCTCTGGAAATGCTTTTCAAGTAAGTCCGAGATGAACAAAAATGGCACTATGGTGGCTTCCCACTAGCGCTCTCTACGAGTGCTGCGGAAAGTTTTTGTGAGTTTTAAGACTTGCATGCAGTTGGTAATCTGTCAGTGAGAGCTTCTGAGCAACTTTGAAGGTCTAGTTTTGTTTGACTAGATTTTTATGGTGACCAACATTTTGTATTGTGTCTATGGGACAGCCGGCCCATTCCTACTATACGTACTACCGTACGTATGATACCCAACTAGAGTACAGTACTTGTAAGGCTTTCTGTATGTGAGAATACAGGTACCTCTGTCTCCTAGGAGATATACAATAATATACAGATACTGTCAGATAGCTCTCTACTCTGTATATGAATACATAATATTATATTATTTTAATTTTAATTTCGATCCTTTGATTTCGGGATGAGGGTGGAGCTAGATATATAATTATACTATAATGCATACAGGTACAAAGTTTAATTATAACTACTTCACATGTACAAATTAACCTCAACAGAAGCACAACATTATTATTAAACCACATAACAATCATTAACTGATCACCATACAAGTAGTATTTTGTGTACAATTTGATGTGCTTCTGTTGAGGTTATAATTTGCATGTGCATGTGAAGTACTGTAGTTATAATTAAACTTTGCACCTGCATGTATATAAGTATGTTTGTGCTTTACTAATAATTATTGGATTTGAGAATGACATGATCAACTGATCAAAGTTGTACAAGAAAACAATACTCAGGTCAGTTACGGACAATCAGGTCTTAACTGGACAACCACCTCGGAATTAGATGGCTGAGATGCAGTCAATACTTACTTGGTGGTTATTTGAATGGTATTATAGAGTTCTATCAGCTATGTACTTTATAAGGATTCACTTATTAGTTGCCATGCTAACTGTTATCATGAATAAATTAGGATAACTAATTGCTGTATAGACACAAATGTAAAATTCTGATGCAGAAAGAGCATTGCACTCTTCTAGCATCACTATAGTTTTCATATCTGTGCTATCATCTTTCTGCACCAGAAAGTTCATTATTCACAAGTAGTCTTGCGGGCCAGTCAGACGTCTGGCCCGCGAGACTAATTCATAAAAGGTCTCTTTCTTAACTCTCCATGAGTCTAAGTTCTAGCACCATGCCCACCTAATACTGCGTTTAGTACTGACGATCTTTATCTACTATAAAAAAATAGCTATGAATGACTATTATTAACTATAAATTATTAATGATTATTCCTTGTAGCTCACAGGTAATATTACAAGCAAAATGATCTCAATGACACAGTAATTTTGGCAAATTGGCGAATTAATCTGCAAATCACCAAATTAAAAATCGCCAAACAGTTCACACGCATAATATTATAAGCAATGCAGTGTGCAGAATTAATTTTAATCATAAAAATTAATTTAAAATTATCAATCATGTTATAACATGCGAATTTGCCAAATTTAAAAGCCTGCCAAATCTACCCACTATACGGTACTGAGTCAATTAACATGTTTTGTCACAAAATTCAATTTGTATCAATTAGCCTATCAATGTCAAACAAAACAGCTAGTATCTAAAATATCTAACCGCTGATACATTACTGTTAGCCTAGTTACAAGCCCAATTAAAATGGGATGTCTAATACTGGATAATGTCAATAACCACTAGTTACTATAGTTATTAATAACTGCTGAGTCAAATGCTTACAAACAATCAAGTTATCAACCATAGCTGAGCTATGCCATTAGCAGCCCTTCTTGTGGTTATTGAGAGCATCAAAGAAATTCTTAGCATTGTGAAATATCTTCTCTGGCATTTGCCCATCGGGTTTCAGCTTCTTTGCTTGGGTCCTAACCTCATACCAATCCTGCCTGGCTAACCTCAATTCTTTTTTCAACTTATGAGCCGTCTGTTCGGGGTAGATCTGCTCCATGTCTTCAATCGTCAATTTCATTTCTTCAACCAGTGCATGCCAGCCTTTTTTAAACTCCAACAATTCACCTGAGATGTCATTTAAGCACTCAGAAAGCTTGTTGATACATTTTTCTGCTGTTTCCAGTTGAACTATTTCTTTATTGATATCAGCTATCTCTTCAGTCAGCTCCCAGATATGTTTCGTAGCATCATTGTATGCTTGTACAGCTTTGATCAGCTGATCGATCTCAACGCCAATGAGTATAGCACAAATTACAAACCCAAGACCAGTTACAAAAAACGCAACAGCTGTTACACCCAATCCAACACTGAGTGCTATGATCTTCGTCTCCTCCTTGCCAGCAGTAATGTTCCACTCGGTTAACTCCACAGACTTTTCCTGGACATCCTTTTGTGCCGACTTTTTTCTCTAACTTCTCTGTTTTCTCTTCTTCATCTCGTAGGGTTTCCAAGAAATCACTCATGTCATCGATGACTTGCTTTTTAGCAGCCATATCTCCCTTTTCCAACTTTGGGAAAACATCATCCATCAGCAAATCATAGGTTACCATGAATTCGTTAGCCGTGTGTAAAACAGCAGTGGTGTTTCCAATAACGTCTGGCAAAATGCTGTCTAGCCATTTGTTAGCTAGATCCTTTGCTGCTTTAACGTGCTCTGGTAGCTTTGGAATTTCATCTATCGTGAAATCTTCCATTAAAATGACTCGGCGGGAATTGCAGGTCACTCACTGCAGCCACAGTCTTCTGCAGTTTTACTGCATGATTCTTGATTATACTGGACATCTTTCTAATTATGGATGTTGGATTTATGAAACTTTGATAATCTAGGCTCCTAACGGTTTGATTTTATAGCCTGTAGCTAGAGGGTTTGTTGTCTAATTTCGGTATACATACTAAAGGAAGTCTTCTGTAGTTCTCAAGAATAATTAAATAGGAATTCTTTGATAAGGGGGAAGTATAGCCATTGTTTAGTTCCACTAAAATTAGTTCCACATTAATTTTACTGATAGTCATGAAATCATAAGAAAGGAAGTAATTAACAGACTAGATTTTGCAAAGTGAGTAGTTCTCAGGTTAAAATTATATGAAAGGAGAAGCCTACATGGAGACAAAGCCAATGAAATTAGTTCCACGTTAATTTTCAAACTGTATGAAATAACATTACTAAACACTTAAGTATTGATCTGTATAGTTTAGATGGGAGTGGCCATCATACCTTCAATCATCTCATCACGGCCTCACTGATTCACAAGAAATGCTTGGTGATGCACATACATACATGGCTTTGAAGTATTGCTAGTATGACTGATTTTTGGACTTCTGCATGCACACACAACCCTTTGTGCCTGCATGCACAGCAAGGGTTACGTTAGTCGTTTTTTACGTCTATCTGTACGTCGGTCTCATGGATCAGTACGTTAGATTTTTTTTGTTCTGTATATAAATGGCAGCTCCAGTCTTCAAAAGCGGCATACCAAAAGGTAAATAATCGAAATTTACTGACGTGTCCTACTTCTTCAAGCTGTAGCTCTCCATGGCAACATGATATCAATGAATAAAAATATAGTACTATAACACAAGATTTAGTGAAAAAATTTTGGTTGCCATGGCAACTGCATATCATTTCTGGGATTTTAATTGAAGATATTTTCATGAATATTCATAATGAGATTGGTCATGTGACTCTGGTAACCAGGGCAAATCATTAAGGATGTTCGGAGCATCATTCACATGCGTTACCATGGTGAGAGTATGTTAAATGATAAAGATATTCTTAGTTCGAATAATTTTTTCCCTTAATTAGGGAGCCGGTCCTTAACTTGCCAAAGGGAGCCCAATAAGTTTCCTAGTTTTAGTGCAGATATTCGCAATATGCGGGTTCCAAGACAATGTTGAAGTGATGACAACACCCAGGTACTTGTACTCATGAACTGTAGTAATTGGTGCACCGTTAATGGTGAGACTTGGTGGCGAAACTGATTGAGATCTCTTTCTTGAGATCAACATTTGCCTACACTTACTAGTGTTGAACTGTAGATGCTTGTTAGATATACATGAAGACACAGAATTTATATCCAATTGGAGTTGGTTGTAATCAGCTGGAGATTTTATGATTCTGTACAGGGCAATGTCGTCTGCAAACAAACTAATGCCACTACCATCTGAAATTGATACAGCAACCTCATTTATATAGCTGATAAAAAGTAGCGGCCCCAAGACAGATCCTTGATGTCGATTTCAAGACAAACTATTAAAGAAGAAAATAGTTGTAGGAAAGAATACAGCTGCCATGTACACTAACCATCCATACCCTCTATCAAAGCACTCCACACAAATCATTTCATATGATAGTACAGCTGGTCCAGTACCATTTGTACATTTGCTGCAATACATCCCTATTCTATCATTCTTTCATTAAGTTGAGACAAGTTGTTTGGTAGTGCGGTCGACATGTAATTTACTTGAACTTTGTTGTATTAAGTAGTCGAAAGGGCAATGATCTATTGGCAACTGCAACTCTTTCTTTATATATACACATTAATCTCAGTGCTAAGTGTATTGCAATGAAAATAGAATCCTTCATAGAAAATATCATCTTCACATTCACAACCACTGAGAGTTGTATTAGAGGGTTTAAACCAGTTGGGACAGTTACTCGTTTCTGTAAGTTGTTCCCCACCTATAGACTGCAGTAGTTGGAGCTGTTGGGCGCGCGACTCCAAACAGAACACCTGACAACATAGTCATGGACACACAGATGCTGACTAAAGCAATTCTTGACAACATATAGTCTTCATACGTCGCATACAAAGTTGCTTATAAAAATATTATCGTGGTATTGAGTTGTTTCTGGAAGAGATGCTCAGTGCACTTCTAAAGATCCTAGTATAAACCCTTGTATAATATAGCATCATGTATCATAGTGAAACTATATTGTTGTGTCTCCTACCCTGAGCAAACTGAAACTAAATAGCTAGTAAGAGCCATGCATGCATGCAGTGAGACTCAAAGCAATCAATTTTAAAGCAAACATGTAAAAACTACTTACTCAAAAATATCTTACTGTTATACTAAGAAGAAATTTAATGGATACAATCCATTAGCTTAATTTGCCATGTGCTGAAAGTAATCAAAACAAAAGGGTACAAACTATTAGTCAAGATGCTCTTTCAATGAGGTTCAATATGAATTTTCCCAATAATACGAACCCTTCTCACCAATGGCAGCTGATGATAAGAGAAAGACAATGGAATCTATCTCAAAGTCATAGAGAGATCGAGGAAGATGAGGATTGGAAGACTGAGGAAGAGCAACCTCTTTTGTATACATAGTTGTACTGAAAGTATAGATCACACAAAGCACTACAATACAGTTTAACTAATTTAATTTTTATCAAAATTGCAATGAATTTTAATAATATCTGTTATTTTAATATACTTTTGCATCTACATGTGTATGAATGCATTAATGTATTGACAGATTAAGCTGTACAACAAACAATATTATTTAATAATTTTAATCTATAACCAAAAAAATTAATGTTTAAGCAAATATCACCAACAGTTGTGTGTAGTCTCCCCCATTTACNTCACACTTTATGTAGAACTAGTGTTAGTACTGATACATGACATTGTAGCCTCATTTCCAGGCTCACTGGAAGCCTGGTCACTTATCTCATGTGAGCCAAGGGTATGCTAATTACATACGTGGGTGAATGTGCCAAATTAATACTTCCCAGTCTGCCTATGAGTGTTTAACATTTCTGCCAAAGGGTTGTCGAGCTAGGATGTAGAATCAGAGTGACAATTGTATACTTTTGATAATGGAATGAAGAGTTCGAAGAAAGGAATGAAAGAAACGGCTCTAACAGTTTCTTGTCTCAGAAGACTCCTGAGAGACTGTGATGATGGATGCTGGCTGGGCAGTCTAGTATGCTCAATCTCAAATGCTGCCTCAGCTGAGAAGCAAAGGGATTATACACCACAAGGAGCCTAGGAACAAGCCTATTCACATTTATTATTTGGCATTGATCATTACTCCTTTTTATTGCAAAGTACACTCTAAAATGTACACATGTGTAATCTCATATACTGTACCTGATGTAGGTTCATCAAGGAAGATCACACTAGGTAGCTTGAGCAGTTGAAGAGCTACCACAAGACGTCTCTTTTGTCCTCCACTCAAACCAGGACCAGTGGAACTGCCAACTACAGTGTCTGCCAGCTTCAATAGACCAGTCTGTCAGTAAGAATGTGTGAATGTAAACATAAGGATGATTACAAACAGATATCACACATATTTTGTGCATCATAAGCACAGATGAGTCTGCATGAACGAGATTTGGAGAATAAGATATCATATAAATAGGGATTTATTGTAAACCTCACAAGCTCCTGGGCCTTACATTTATTTAGATACTAAACTAAAAACTTTCAATTTTGTATGGCTGATATTTGGAGTTGTATATGTTATCTGTGTTTGCTTACCACTTCCATGACTTGCTCAACCCTCTCAAACTTTTCCCGTGCCGTGAAGTTACTAGGGAGTTTGATCTGAGCCGCTAGAGTGAGGTTCTCTCTGACTGTCAGCTCCTCATAGTAGGGATTGGCCAGTTGAAGAACATAACCAGTGTTAGCTATGTACCAGTCTCGTATCTCATCCATTGGAACACCATTCACATATATCTCGCCCTAGTAATACAACACATTATATGAATGTAATTTGATACACAAGTCACAATTGCTATCTTCTTGGAAAGAAATGTTTGGTATTGGGGAAATTATGTACTAGTGTATATTATACTATAACCAGAATATAAATTACTGGCAAGGGAAGTGAGTAGTTGAATCATAGGACATAATTATACCACAGTATATCATAACAAATATTAATCAGTAAAGCCCACAAAACACAACAGTTGAACTACACTTGTCATACTAGAGCTAGGTACAACTCAGAGCAATTTCAGACATAATACTCCAATTGTAGGAATTCAAAGATGATATTGGCATTTTATTCATTCATTTGTATTTTAAAATTAACTTCATATGAATACACCAATAGTGCACAACCTTTGGCACCTTCAACCTGGAAAGAACTGACTCAAATGTAAATGTTACTCACAGAGATGGTTCCAATCTTTCTCCTCCCAGTCAGTAAGTCCAGAAAGGTTGTCTTGCCACAGCCAGACGGTCCCATGATACCAATTAGCTCACCAGGATTAAAGTATACTGATATTCCTTTCAATATTTCTTTCTTGCTGTAGCCAAAGAGTTTCTTTGAGGTATCAGAGTTGGCTGGACTCTCCTGTGAACATCAATAAGTAACAGCAACCATAAAGAAATGCTACAAGCAATGTAATCAGCATGGACATAAAACAATACAGAAGTCACTGTAATCTACAACAATCAGCAAGTGTTAAAGTGAATAGCAAGTAAGAGTGATTGACCAAAGTGGACAGTGCTCACAGAAGATTGACTTCACATGCATGGCTGCACATCAAGCAAGGTAAATATAATTTGATGATCAGGTGATAGTAACTATTAATATTGGTTACCAATGAATAGACATTAGCAAGGGCTTATCGACCGCCAAAGGCCCCAAAGGCAAGAGAGGGTTTCTATCTCCAACGTTCATGAATTCCTTGGAACAAATGTGAGGATCTTGAAGCTTGCATACGTTGATATTTCTTGTAGTTCAGGCTACAGGCTACTAATACGTGTATTGCACAAACTTTTCTCTTTGATTTTAAATACCAGTAGTACTGTATACAAGCTCAATAATTTCACGTGACTTGTGGTTTGTACTACTTTTAGACTCGAAATGAATTTTGCTGGGTTGCTGTTACATGCCCTCTCCCGCCTTCAGCGGTCAATAAGCCCTTGACATTCATTTTTGTGTTTGCTGAATACTTAAAAAAACTAAGTATTTTGATATGCATGAGCCAATTAAACTACAACTTGACTTTTTAAGCTCTTTAGTTTTTCCAGTAGCTGTAGAATACACTGTCCACAGGCCCATTGACTGGGACAAGGTGGACTTCCTGGGTACAGCATGTACTGTATAAGGAACTAGCTATGAAAGACACTGTCCACTCAAGATAACTAGCTGAGGAGAAATACTTTGCTGTTTACTTGGAGCTCTGATATCAATGATTTATAACTTACTGATGCTCAACACTACCAATAACTAGCAGTAAATAAGGTTCGCACGAAGATTCAAGTTGCCTGGCTGTCAGTGCTAATTTCTAACAGTTTATAATGCAAACTTCAAGCCGTAGACAGTCCAATAGTACTTTTTCTTGCTGTTTACTGTCACAGATACAATCTACCATACATTTCCACTTTGGAACTCAGTTGAACTTCAATTCAAGGCGTAGGCAAGCTATGATATCAATCACTGTGCCCACACACTAATCACCATTGTATATACTCCCCACATTATTTAAGATACCAGGCTACAAACAAACCCTATAGATTTCATATAAAATTACGTATGCTGTGCATAAACAGGCTGGGGTTGCCTGAATCAAGATATCTGGGAAACATTTCCTTCTTGAAACTCAAACAAATACAGCAGTCTACTTGCCACACTCACTGGATATGGTGATAGGGGGACAGAGTCATCCATAGATGGATGTTGAGCATTCCTTGATCCTTCTTCTAACTTCTTTGTGGGTGACCTTGGTAACCTTCGCTGAGATTGGACCTGTGCATAAGATGTCAGTTGCTATAGTGAAAAGCAATACCAGTACCAATTGACTTGAATGCATAATGTTAATATCACAAGCCCTAAATATTCCGTAATACGAAAGACGAAAAACCCACTTTAACTGACATATATGTATAGAATACCATAAAGCTAAACATACACCATGCAACATTCTTGCAGGTGACATGTACTAAGCATAAGCTTCATGAATCTGTCACCTTTGCACAAGCACAAAACAGTTTGTTGTCATAAGATCGAACAGCAACCTTGACCATTTCTGAGTTACATTGCACATCACTTACAGCCTTAATTGTCTTTCTAGCCACGTCAGCAAACCCCGTAGTGCTCCTCCTGCGATGACGGGTAGCCCGGGAAGCCCTACGCTGAGAGTAATCACCAAACTCTGTAGAAAATTATGAATTGACATCTTAATACTATTATAGAATAAAATGGCATGTATAATATCA
This sequence comes from Tethya wilhelma, assembly GCA_964030475.1. Taxonomy (NCBI): domain Eukaryota; kingdom Metazoa; phylum Porifera; class Demospongiae; order Tethyida; family Tethyidae; genus Tethya; species Tethya wilhelma. Next base: position 223,109 of record CAXIPT010000016.1, read on the forward strand.
TAGACATACCATCTTCTGACTCAGAGGACTCGTCATCTCCTGTCAGGTTGCTGAGGACAATGGGAGCTGTCTTGTCTTTCTTTTCATCCTTGGCTTTCTTTGATTTGAAGGTGACAGCGTAACAAAGATCAAGACACGACACAGACACTGCAGTCTCATCATCACAGTCTGGGAACTACAGTAGGCAGGGTAAATAACTGTGAACTTGAAATGTAGCTGGAATTAAACCTAGCTGTTTGTTACTGAGGGTTATTTGTAATAATTTCAATATAGTTCTGAAACTTAGCTTTAATTTCCTTTTCATTATAAATAATTATAATAATCGGATCTTTAACCTAAAGAGCCTACATTTTTGCATGGAATTTGAGCACCAAAGGATTTTATACTCCATAATTATAGATATTGACTTTTCTAGCTAACCTGATCATGTACTATAATCATGCAGCCCACCCATCAAGGGCTGTTGGCTGAATAAGCCACCTGTTTCAGAGGTATTTGTGGTCACTAGTGTTATTGTGAGCACAATTGGTTATCTCCAACCATTGTACCACTACAAGCTAGAAGATAGAGGGTAGATGACAGATGACTTCAAAATGATTATGGCTCTGTTTTTGTAGACAATAGTGAATATACTTATCACAATACAGTGAGCTCTAACAATAACATTACAAACACCATAAATCTCATTCAGTCAGAGTCATGAGAAGGCATTTGTGTTAGGCTAGTTGACCCTTGCAAATATAAGAAAGGCAAGCTGTTGTTCCCATCTACAAATACACGTTTTCGTTGGCTTATGATTTTTAATTCTGGTATAACTAGTGGGTTGCCATATATGTGGTGATCAACAACTGTGTACTCACCATTAATGTTCCATCAGTCTCATCGTAGTCATTCTCTAGTGACTCCAAGTAGGCATCTTGTTTCCTCTCAAGAAAAAATAACCAACACACAAACAACATCTTGAAGATCAATGCAAACATGGCTATGGTCAATATGATAGCCACTATGAAAATCCTAGACCACAGAGGCCAGTTGTTCGAGGTGAGTCTACCAAGAGAAAACTCGTCAGGACAAGCAAGGTTGCAGTAAGGACCTTGACAGGAATCTCTAAACTGTAATGGTGAAGACAAAGAAGGGTCTGACCACATGTTGAGAGCATCGCGGAGGGTGACTCGACTAGAAGTGTTTGTAGTGGAGTCCGTTTGAAGGACTGCAAGCTGGTTTGAAGACCACCGGCCAGACTTGATGGAATGACTGCAAGAAAGAAAGATCACAACAATTATAAATTTGATGCATTTATAAAACTGTAACCAGCCATGGGCCACACACGTGTAACAGGTACCATTTCCTAGAGTTGTGAATACGAAAATCCCCTCCATTGGGCATAAGTGAACAATTGGCTACCACCACATCCTATTTCCTCATATATCACATTGGCTAGTGATATCACCTAGCTAGCATAACAAAAGTACATTGGGGTCTAACAGAAGCCACAACATGAAGTAGCAACACATTGATGTTTTCAGAATTCTATACATGTGCAAGTATTGGTTGAATGTGTAGGTGTGCATTGTTGGCCCAATATGTGAGTCAGTGTGCTATTGGTGAGAAATGTATTACCCAGTGGGATAGCAAATCAAGAGTAAGGTAGGTACCCAGCATTCCAATCATACCAATACAAAACTCATGAATAAATAATACACTAGCACAAGGTATGTAGTGATACCAATGCAGAAAGTAGAGAGCATCTACATGTAGACACTGACTGTACTCTGATCAATAATTAGAAGCACACTAAATGTGGGGCTATAAGGTCAATGTTGTAATTAAACCTAAGACCTTGTACACAGGTCCCGAATCATGAAACACCAGAACATGTTGTCCCTTACTAGCTAGCCTGACATAGGAAGAATTGTGCTACAGCTATATAAGTATACATGTATAACTCCAAGGTAATAGATAGGTGAATATATCTAATCACTTTGATATGTATACAGACAATTTAGCGACTTATGTGGCAGGCCATCCTCAAAAGGTGGATTACGTAACAATGACCTCATCATAATGTGTATATTGGACTGATTATACCTGAATGATGCCACTTCCACGCTGAGTTCAATGGAGGTTGAGCCAAACACACTCCTACCCTCTTCCCCCCACAGGGTGGATGTGGTGAGGTAGATGTGCTGGAGACACTGAGTCGCATAATAGCTGAATGATGAGGACATCTGCAGGAGATATAGTGGACAAATTACATCTAAGCCACTTATCATTAGGTAATTACTTACTGTACAAGCACCCACATGGGACTAATTATCTCTTTAGCACTGTATTTGGTGGTGACACCATAAAAAGGAGAGGTGTTAAGTGTCTATTCCTTCATTACACCTACTTTGGTAATTGGCTTATAACAAAGGTATGTGTACAAATTCGATATGAACTAAGGCTATAAGACAAACCTTTGTGACACAAGATGGCACGTGAGAAGCTTATGCAACACAAACATTAACTGCAAAGCTGCTAAACAGTGGCACATTATGAATACAGTGCTAACACCACCAACTAATTTGCACATAGTCTTTACAGTTGCTAAGCAATAGTACAGAACNGGAAATGCATGAGTTTCATTTTTCGTACCGGTTTTATCATCCTGAGGAGTATGAACCTCTAATTCAGTAATATCTGAAGAGCTAGGACAGATACCCTCAAGATTTCCTTGATGTGAGGCTCAGGGACTAGCTATTGTAAACTTTAACCATCATGACGATAGGATTACACCACTTGATAACATTATTATGTAATTGTATTAATCTTATCGCTAGTGACAATTATTTAGTGCATGTACTCACAGTTCTTATCGCTGGTACTGTACCGTTATTTACATTATTATTGTTGTTGATATTGAAGTTCATTGTACTTTAAACTTAATGACTTAGTGTGGAATGTATATTATGTTCATTAATTTAGATTTCCAGATTTGTGTGACTATGATCAAATTGTTGTTTGAAAATTGGCTTTTTTTCACCCACTGATCTATAATGGTGCATGTCCAATGTATATTACTGTAATTAGTTGTACCTGATTGTTTTGATTTCTTTCAGTAGCTCGAATGCATGACTTCAACGAGTTACTAAATGTTTTGAAATTCAATGCAATTTAATTTCCCAAAGGCTTTATAGTTTATCACTGAAAAGTTTTTCCCAAAAGTAGTCTCTGTGTGTTCAGTGCTGTTCACTATTAATTGATAGCTGTCTCAGATGTGATTATTGTTGAATGCTTTTCTTTCACCTAGAAAGACAATGTTGTCGAATGTCATTTAGCTACTAAGGAAGCATATCATTTTGGCTTAACTACCATACGTATGATATCTTAATCAAAGCAGTTTGCCTTTTGGTTTTAGCCATAATTATTCCGTCTATAATAAATACTATGTTGTTTTTCCGCTAATAATTATTATGCTACTATTCTTTATAAAAATCACTTCTTCCACTATTGTTGACATACTATTGTCTTAAGATCGAATATTACCCTAATAACTGAAGTGACAACAAAAAGGCTTTAAGAGTGGCAATAATTGTGAACCAGACTATCCTTGGTTGGTTGGGCATACTGTACCTACTAGATGCAAAAAGTTTTTTTAGTGCAAGCACTTCCTATAATAATTTAACCTTGTAGGACAGCTAGAATGCAACTAATCGTGTAGACATTTCACTTATTGCAACTTTTTAAATTCATGTAACTATACTTTATTGCCAGAGACAATTACTCATTTTTCATTGCTGTTACTATATATACCCACCATAAATTAGTGATATACAAAGTATTATATTACTGCGAAGCAAAATGATTTATTTATCCAAAGATCAATTTTTTTCGCTCTGGTATTATCATCCTGAGTACCTAGAATCAATCGTTTCAATAACTTCCTTTTTTCCTACAAATAACTTGAATTATGATTGGTTTATTGCCATGATTTCTTTGTGGAATAGTTAAGTGTTGATATGCAACGTTACCCTACAGGTAGATGTGCATGTACCTAGCTGTGCCTCATATCCAATCATTTCAAACAGTAACTTTATTAGCCTAAATACATTAATAGTATTCATGCCTTGGGTAACCTAATACATGCCTTTGGTAACCAAGTTAGCACAAGAGCTATGCTGTGTTGTGATGGTTTAATGTAAAATAATTTATATGATTACTGAAATGGCTACTGTCAGTGGAAAGGCAGAAAAGACAGGCCTAGGCTTTGAGTGTGAGTTTGTGGAAAGGCCACCAAAGGCAGTTCAGTCAGAGTGCCCCTTGTGTCTACAAATCATTTCAGAGCCTCATCTAGTCTCCTGCTGTGGATACAACTTCTGTAGAGTTTGTATTGAAAGAATCAAAACTGACAACAAGCCTTGTCCAACATGTAAAGAAGCGAACTTCACTATTTTCCACAACAAAGGACTTCAACGCTCTCTTTATGAGTTTCAAGTCTACTGCTCACACAAACTGGAAGGTTGCGAGTGGAAGGGGGAGCTAGGCCAGCTTGAAAATCACCTCAATTTTTCTCCACAACCAGACAAACAGCTAGAGGGATGTGACTACAGTGAGATTGAGTGCATACACTGCTCTGAGTTGATCAAGCGATCAAGAATTATGTTCCATCAAGCTGAACATTGTGACAAACGTCCATTCAGTTGTGAGTATTGCCACAGCTATGAATCTCACTATGAAGATATCATCAGCAATCACTGGCCTGTGTGTGGATACCACCCAGTAAGATGTCCAAATGAGTGTGGTACATTCCCTCAACATCATAATCTTGAGGACCATGTCACTAAGGATTGTCCCGAGACAGTAATTGACTGTGACTTTCACCATGTTGGATGTGATGTGATGCTAGCTCGTAAAGATATGCCAGCCCATCTTAAAGAAAATGTGATCCTCCACATGTCTTTACAAGCAGCCTCCCACTCCAAACTATTAGCTAGTCAGAATGGAATGCTAACAGAACTTCAAGAAAAACTCAATAAATTTCAGACGAAGAATGAAATTCTCAAAGGTAGTCACATTATTCTTCAAGCTGAAGTGATTAGACTTAAATCTGAAAATGAAACACTCAAATATCATATCTCTGTATTACAGAAGAGCATTGAAACTAGTGATGTTCTTCATAATACGGTAGTCAAGCCAGGCCTGGGGTATATAGAATTTGTTGTGAAGAATTTTGAGGAAAACAAGAGAAATAATACTGAATTTTTCTCCTCTCCTTTCTACAGCCATCATGGAGGGTACAAACTCTGTCTGTTTGTCTATGCTAATGGGTATGGTGAGGGCAAAGGTACACACCTCACTGTGGGCACTTGTCTAATGATGGGAGAATATGATGATCACCTCAAGTGGCCATTTTGTGGTGACATCACAGTCCAACTAGTGGACCAGAAAGGAGGGAAGAAGCATCATACTGAGATAATCCACTACAATAATGAAACACCTGAATATATTGCTGCTAGAGTGACACAAGAGGACAAGAAAAGTGGTTGGGGCTACCACGAGTTTATTCCTCACAGTAAACTAAAGCCAAAGTATCTCAAAAATGATTGTATTAAATTTCGAGTTAATATTGATAACAAAAATCCTGTTTTACATATCTTTAGTGATTGAATATATCATTTTCTGTGTAGTTAATGAATATGTAGCTTGTTGGTCATGTCATGTCAGCACATGTAGACTATTTGTATCATATGTGGGTCACACCATCACACTGTACATGCCTTGAGATCTTTTGTTAAAAGTCAACTAGTATCTATGAATAGTATATCCTATACTATTTTCCGCTCCAATGCCCATCAATTTTGTGAAGCTCAGTTGTAAGAGCATTTGACCAGAATTGAAAGACCTAGCCATGGGTTCAAATCTTAGCTCTTAATATTTTTTGTATGTGATTAATCAAATGCGTGTGGCTAAATGCAATGATGGATGGTCAGTGAGAAAGAAAAATTTGATAGTCTTATAATATTCGTGTCTGCAAATTATTTCCAATCCTCAGGCACCTATATATATAGTCTGTTGTTGTGGGTATAACTGTAGAATTGTATTTAGAGAATCAAAAGTGATGACAAGCCTTGTCTAACATGTAAAATGGAAAGATTTACTTTTTTCCACAACAAAGGACTTCAGTGCTCCGCACCCAGCCACAGCCTATATGGGTTTCAAGTCTGCTGTTTGCTTCAATTGTCTCCAAAACCTAATGTGACTGTTACAGTTAGATTGAGTGCATGTATCACTGGTTATTTTGCATCCACTCCCTTCCTTTCTACTTCTATTACTGTAACAATTCCATCTCTTAGTAATTATTATGCTAATAATGTTTTGTAATGACAAAGGAATGCATGTTACTGTGTATATACCTGTCTAATGAAAGAGGCAGGTATTCATCAGATGATCACCTTAATTAGCCAGCCATGCAACCTAGTGATCACTTCAAGTGGCCATGTTAACCATGAATTAAAGATTGGGTAAACATGCAGCCTGTTAATGAGTGAAGTTGCATGCATGACAAGAGTGATGGATGGGGTATACTATTGCTAGCTACAAGTCTATATTCATCATAATATAAATGAGCCCAAGTTTCTTATAATAGTATAATGCATGCATGTTTAAGTTAAAAGCTGGATTCCCATGTGGCAAGTTGTAATCAAAAACAGAATTACAGCTTCAACCCTTTTGGCATCTGTACGTAATTGCAGATATACAGAGCAGTTAGGCTGTAATATTATAGTGTAGGTGTGTACATGTGTGTCATAGTTTGACATTCATGGAATTAGCTTCATTAGTCTCCTTTACTTAAAATACATGCCTTGGTAACCAAACATAAAAGATTTGGTGTGCTGTGACCATTTAATGTACAATTGCTGAAATGGCTACTGTCAGTGGAAAGGCAGAAAAGACAGGCCTAGGCTTTGAGTGTGAGTTTGTGGAAAGGCCACCAAAGGCAGTTCAGTCAGAGTGCCCCTTGTGTCTACAAATCATTTCAGAGCCTCATCTAGTCTCTTGCTGTGGATACAACTTCTGTAGAGTTTGTATTGAAAGAATCAAAACTGACAACAAGCCTTGTCCAACATGTAAAGAAGCGAACTTCACTATTTTCCACAACAAAGGACTTCAACGCTCTCTTTATGAGTTTCAAGTCTACTGCTCACACAAACTGGAAGGTTGCGAGTGGAAGGGGGAGCTAGGCCAGCTTGAAAATCACCTCAATTTTTCTCCACAACCAGACAAACAGCTAGAGGGATGTGACTACAGTGAGATTGAGTGTATACACTGCTCTGAGTTGATCAAGCGATCAAGTATAATGTTCCACCAAGCTGAACATTGTGACAAACGTCCATTCAGCTGTGAGTATTGCCACAGCTATGAATCTCACTATGATGATATCATCAGCAATCACTGGCCTGTGTGTGGATACCATCCAGTAAGATGTCCAAATGAGTGTGGTGCATTCCCTCAACGTCATGACCTTGAGAATCATGTCACTAAAGACTGTCCCGAGACAGTAATTGACTGTGACTTTCACCATGTTGGATGTGATGTGATGCTAGCTCGTAAAGATTTGCCAGCCCATCTCGAGGAGAGCTTGGTCACCCACATGTCTCTACAAGCAGCCAACTGTTCGGAGTTACTGGCTAGTCGGAGTGGATTGCTAACTTCTCTTCAAGAGAAAGTAAACAAGCTAGAGAGGGAGAATAAAATGATTGAAGCTAGCCATGCCATTCTTCAATTAGAAATAACACAAATTAAATCTGAAAACCAAACACTTCAACACATAGTCTCCGGATTGGAGTCGAGCATTGAATCTCCTAAAATCACAGCTGTTCCAGTACTAGGCTGTTCCAGTACTAGGCTATGTAGAATTCACAATAAAGAATTTTGAAGAGAACAAGAGAGACAACACTGCTTTGCACTCCCCTCCATTCTATTCCCATCAAGGAGGGTACAAGCTTTGCTTGAGAGTTTTTGCTAATGGATTTGGTAATGGCAAAGGAACACACGTCTCCGTATTTACGGTTTTAACGAAGGGAGCATATGATGATCACCTCAGGTGGCCATTTCGTGGCAAGATTACAGTCCAACTGGTAGACCAGGAAGAAAGGAAGAAACATCATACACTGACATTTGCCTACACTGAGAGAACACCTGATAGCCATGCTGGCAGAGTGACACAAGGAGACAAGAATGATGGCTGGGGCATCTACCAGTTTATCCCTCATGATAAACTACAGCCAAAGTATCTAAAAAATGATTGCATTAATTTCAGAGTCATCAAGGTTAAACTAGACGATTAAGAGAATATTTATTTCTGTTTTTTGGTTGGTTTTTTCTACCCCAGTTATATTTATTTATGATGTGAACAAAGATTATATGAATGTAAAAAAAAAGAGTGGAAATGATCGAAACTTATTATAATTTTAATTTTGCTAAGGCAGAGAATCTTTATAGATTGACCAGCTTTTGGTTGATTGTACATGGTTGCCATTCCAGGCCTGTGCAAGTGTGGCTACCTTGCCGTCAGATGTCTAAATGAGTGTGGTACACTCCCTTAATAATAATATCATGATCTTGTGAGCCATGTTACTAAGACTGTCCAAAGACAGTTGTTGCAGAAGTGACATGAAGCTACCTCGGGAAGATATTATGTCAGCCCATCTTACTTAAGGAGAATTGGTCACCCACAAGTCTCTACAAGCAGCCAGCTACTCCAAACTACCAAAGATTGGAACTACACCATAAAAGAGGGTGAATAAGGAAAGTGGAAAGTGAAAACGAAGTACTCACGCAAATATTAAGTCTGAAGACTACAAGTGAGCTATGTACTAAACTGTGTTGAATTCACTATGGAGAACTATAAAGAGAGATGATGATGAAATTTTGTGCTCCCATCCTTTATACACACACCAGGGAGGCTAGCTACATGTATAGACATGACATACATGTCAACATGTAGTTACGTATTTCTTCCTCCAAGGTTTAGGGATTCCCTCACAATGATTTGTTTCACTAATTTTGCGTTTACCTCTCTTCCCAATCTAGTGATTGAATTCCTGGAAGGATCTTTCTCATTTTTGTTGACTATCATACCTTACTTCTGACTGTGATATTCTTCTTTGTTGGCTAGTGGGTTGAGAGGAATAATAGTTTGGAAGCCAAACCAGTATAGAGGAGGAAATACTTCTCTACATCACATGCTTCATTCAGAAATACCTAAAACACTGCTAGTAACTGCTACTCCACAAGTACCATCATTTTCCAGTGGTATAGTCCTTCAATATTTAGGCAGTCAGTGAATCTCCTACATGACCTGTTAATTCTCTTGTCCTTCTCTTGTAGCAGCCTCAGGCCTCATGCAGGCTAGAGCTATTCAAGAAAGGCTACCAGCCCTCTCAGCTCGTGCGTGCGTGCGTTTTTAGATGTTCCCATTTTCACCCCATAGTAATTGTGAGTGTCCATCTAACACCTTCCCACCAGTCAACTCATGAGGCTGTATGAGTGGAATGCCATTGCAGGGTTTTTCTGGTCTGCTTAGTGCATAGGCAAGCTGGCCTGACCAGCTAGTTGTGGCCCTCAGTGGGCAAGCAGCCAAAATGGCTTGGTTTGGTGTACATGTTGGCATGCATGAAAGCTGTTAAAAGTAGATATTTTAATTAATTGTTGGTATGGTATTCTCTCATAACAGCTAATTCAATTACATAAACTTAATCAAGCTAGCTTTTCTTGATGACTAAATATTAATTATTAATAACAAATGTGAGACATTATAACACAGTGGTTTGCGGTGCACACCTGGAATATTGCAAGCAAGTATATAAAACCTGTAATGTTATATATACATGTAACTGAAATTACTGTAAGTAATGAGCTGTGTAATTGTAATAATGTTAGAAATTCAAATCTGCTTAAAATGAATGAGGAAATAGCAACTATCCTTGTTTTTCAGGAAAAGTAACGTTTGCTCAAGATTTTCAAATCATCAATTGTGGCCAAATTAAGACCATTTTAAAGTCTATTATCAATTGTCCATGAATGCTAAATAACTCCCATTAAATGACACATGCACAATTAAAAAATATATTAGTACCTATCTTTAAGTTTAAACTTCAACCACAAATACGAACATTCACGGGACTTAAACACAAAAGAAAAGAATGAATGGCACCATTTTAGTATTATGCATGGTGCACAACCCCTGGCATTATATACACTATAGAATACAATCATGTAAAACACACTTTTGTGCATCCAAGCATATAAGTGATACAGCTATACACCTGGTGCACACCTGGTATCCAAGCAAGTACATATAACTACTATGATGAACAAATTTCAAAAGTCTAGTCTAATAGAGTCAGAAAAAATTGGTAGTATAATGTTATTCATGCATGAAAGTTGTTAAAAGAGTAGGTATTCTAATAAATTGCTGGTATGGTATTCTCTCAAAGCAGCTCTGAACAATAAGGGTAGTTGCTCAAATGATTACTTGCCTCACTTATGATGAGAAAGAAAGAATTTCAATCACCAATCATTTCCCTTTTAACTACATATTAACCCAAGATTGTTCAAGTTTATTACTTGTCACTCTTCTAAACAACTTGTCTCAACTCAATGAGATAATGTGTAGCCTTTAGTAGGTAGCTATACTGTTAACAAAATTCACCAAGAATTAACTAACAAAGTATCATTTCACTGCGCAGCTAAATTACAAAAATTACTGAACTATATTTTGCTAACTATATATACTATATTTTTAGCTGGCTTCAAAAAAATCACAACTGTTTGAACTTAACATGTTCTATAATATAGTCTCTATATTTTTAAACAAAAAGAAAAAAGCCAGAAACTTTACAGTTTCAACTCCAATACATAGCTACTGATTATGCAAAGGTTAAGTATAATAGCTATCTACAAAACCAATGTTATTCAAACTCTATTAATTTTGTGTACAATAATATATAATATGACAGTTTCAGTAAGTGGCATCATCAACAATAATAAGTGTCCTCACAGGTTGACCACCAGTAGTCCCACACTACATAGAAACACCACCAGGTATAAAATCCATATTTTCCACAGCAGATGTCATGAGTACGGCAATACTCATGCACACAGCAATCACCACAAACAGGTGCCCAGCACTCACACTTACGGCCGCACATACCCACACAATGTTTTCCTTCAGGACAACGATTTCTTGGACAAGTAATAGGTGCGGGTTTACTACATTTTTCATCTCTCCGCTTGCTTATCACATGTTGCTGTGCATATCGACCACCATAAACAGATTCTAGATTTCTCTTTTGTATGGTTGTTGTGTCTTCAAATTCTTCATCCTCAGTGGACGGTGTGATTTGAGATAAACGAAGTGCTAGTAGATAAAAGCGCATCACGGCAGGATACTCAGAACCAATAATACCAAGATTACCAATCGCCCTTGCTGCATCAATGATAATCTGCGCATGGGGACTCATTGCAAGATTGCTCAGAGCATCCTCACGAGTTTCATTGACAGTTGAATTGTCCATACGGTTAAGGATATCATCGGTCATCTCTCCGGAATTAATCATCATCAGATCCATTTCCTCCATCATGTCATCAGGAACAAGATAATCATCATATTTCGGACGACCTGGTCGGTCTTTCATGATGAAAAAGTTAGCCTTACTTACGCTCATCAGTGTCATGTTGTTCGCGATTGGGTGCTTGATGGTTACGACCAATTCACCATTCTCTTTGAAAATCAAAATCATGACATGAGTGCTGTTGACCACGCTGAAAAAATGTATGACTCTGCCATCTTGGTCTTGGTATTCTCCTTCCAACTCAAATGGTTCAACAGTGTGAACTCTTAGACCAGTTTGAGTATCACTTTGCTCAACACCCACTTCAACACCAACTCCAATAGCTATTGCGGCAGCTATGGCAACTGAAATGAGAATGGCTGCTGTCACAATGAGACCAATTTTGAGACACTTTTTACGGTCATCTTTATGATTTTTTCCTTCCTTTGCTTCGTCATGCATCTTGTACTCCGCTTTAGTTGAACTCATTGTTAGACAACACACCTTGAAACTTGTCTTAGACTGACTAGTGATTTTAACTGTCTGTAAATATAAGCTGTAGTCCGGGCTAGCCAAGTTACAAACACTGCAGAGTACTAAGAAGAAGCTGTAAACTGTAGCTACCAACTAACCAAATGCCCCATGGATGGAGTATTAATAGTCTAATAGAGTAAGAAACAATTGGTCATATAGTACATTGTTGACTATTCATGCATGAAAGCTGTTAAAAAGAATAGATATTTTTATTAATTGCTGGTATATATAATTATGGTATTCTTTCAAAGCAGATAATTAAATTGTGTAAACTTAATCAAGCTCTTCTTAATGATAAAAAATGTGAGACAATCGATAACAAAGTGATTTGCAGTGCACACCTGGAATCTAAGCAAGTATATAAAATATGTACTGTTAAATGTAACTGAAATTACTATATTAAATGAGGTATGTAATTGTAATAATATTAAAATTCAAATCTGCTTAATGAATGAGGAAATAGAAACTGTCCTTATTTTTAGAAAAAGAAAATTACATGGTGATTACTCAAGAATGAGGAATATTAAAATAATAATAATGGTTATTAATTATCTTCAAGTTAAAACTTAACCATGCACAAATGCAAAACCTCAAAAAGTTAATAAAATTTAATGTTTTGAATGCAATTTCATTTTCCAAAAGCTATATGGTTTATCAACTGATAAGCTTTTCCCAAAAGTAGTCTCTGCATGTTCACTATTAATTGATAGCCGACTCAGATATGAATATTATAAGACACTTTTCATGTGTGCAATTAGTTATCGTGGATCTTTCACCTAGAAAGATAATGTTGTCATACGTCATTTTAGCTATCATTTGTGTTTGTGTGATCCCACAAGCCTTCACTTTGGAGTTAACTAACATCTCCAACCACTGCAGTCTAAGAGATACAGTTCCAATAAGTGACTGTCCCAACTGGTTTAAACCCTCTAATACAACTCTCGGTGGTTGTGAATGTGGAGATGATATTTTCTACGAAGCTTTCTCTTTTCGTTGCAATAAACTTAACACTCAGATCAATGTGTATACTTGCCTCACTTATGATGAGAAAGAAAGAGTTTCAGTTGCCAATCATTGCCCTTTCAACTACTTAACCCCAGATTCTTCAAGTATATTACTTGTCACTCTTCCAAACTACTTGTCTCAACTCAATGAGAGAATGTGCAGCCCTCTCAATAGAGAAGGACCACTTTGTAGCAAGTGCAAAATGGTACTGGACCAGCCGTACTGTCGTATGAAATAATTTGTGTGGAATGTTTTGAAAAAAGATATGGATGGTTAATATATGTGGTAGCTGTATTCTTTCCTACGACTATTTTCTTTTTGATAATAGTGTGTCTTGAAATTGACATCACTACACCATCAATGAATATGTTTATATTATTGTGCCAACTCATTGTCAATGTTGCATCACTAGTGCCATCTTTTGGACTCAACTTGTTACACTTTAAAGTATTCACTTGGATTATTATTAGCTTCTATGGATTTTGGAATTTGGATTTTTTTCGAGTTGTTCTTCCTCATTTTTGCATTAGCTCAAATCTGACTACACTTCAGGTGATTACTCTGGAATATATCGTTGCAATTTATCCACTTATTTTCACAGCTTTGGTTTATTGCTGCATTCAATCTCACGACAGAGGAAACAGATTTTTTGTATGCTTATGTAAACCATTTCGCAGGTTATTTTTGTGCTTTAGGAAAACATGGAATTTAAAAGGTTCTGTCATCAATGCATTTGCCAGCTTCTTACTTATGTCCTACTGCAAGATTATGTTTACTTCAATAAGCTTACTTCGTGCAACATATGTTTTTGATGGATGTGGAAATACTCTTAATACAGTTCTGTATTTTAATCCAGATGTCACATTTCTTAGCCAAGCTCATTTGGCATTCGTTCTTATGGCTGTGTTTGTTCCAACTATATTTGTTGTTTTTCCATTAATTATGTTGATTTTTTTTCAAAACCAGCACTTCCATTGCTTAATGATGTGTTGTCGTCTAAACAATATTACTATTATAACCGAAGTGACAAAGATCTTCCAAAAGAGTTACAAGAATGGCAATAATGGTGAACCTGACTACCGTTGGTTTGCTGGAGTGTATATACTCTACCGAACTCTGTATATTATTCCTTTTAATCTCTCTGTTGTTATGCTGAGTCTGTCAACTGCATTGTTTGTTGCACTTCTGCAGCCCTACAAGGTTATAGGTTTTTTTCCATATTGGATGCCATACTATTGGGAATATGTACTTCTGCATACACATATCTTTACTTTATTGCTTGAGGTAATTACTTAGTGTATCCAGTACTGATGGGTAGCAGTATTCCCTTTGTATACTTTGTGTTGTTAGTGACCTATAATGTATTTTGTGCCTTAAAGTTGTTGAAGTACTGCAAAGTCTTTCTTTTGAAAGTCAAACTTGTTTTGTTACACAAAGAGGATCATAATGATGATTCCTTTTCATATCAATTTTATCATCCTGAAGAGCACCTAGAACCAATTGTTTAGGTATAATTTAGGATTTTGTGATGTGTCCAGTGTACTTCAAGGTTCTTAACCTCAAGAAATTTGAACTATAATCATATAGTCATCATCATAATAATTATAGTTTAAGCCCTAAATATTTTTTTTTGTTTTTTTTATAATAATAATTCCTAGGTTGATCAATTTTTATTGTAATACAGTTTGTGATACTATCAGATTGTTGTATTCTACATTGTCAATTATGCTTGTTAATTCTTTTCAATCGTGAGTTAAACTGTTCAGTATAACTCTATATATATTACAATTTTAATTTTAGCACTGCTGCATGACTAGATCAAGGTTAATTGCATGTTCTTCCTTTGTGTGTATCTTTTTGAAAATATACACATGCCCATATGAATTCTAGTACCTCAGTGATGAGGTTATTTCACTAGAATTCAAAAGACCTGGCTTGAAATCTTTGCTAGATCTCTAGCCAAAGAACTTTCATGTAATAATCATTGTCACACAGTCATGTTTTCTGCAAGTTGATGCATGACAGTGATTTATGGCATATCTGATGACGTTGAGCTATAAACATACACTGACAGTTTCTGTGTAGGATATTTTGCTAGATTCAAAATACTGGTATAACATGTTGGAGTTCAGCTAGTCTGAATACATCATTATAGATTATTATATCTAAAGTCTAACGTGCATATGTCTTACGCATGACTGCATTTACAATGTGTACCATAATAATAGTTATTATATTGTATTCCTGAGTGGTTGTTTTGACTATATTATTAGTTTTTAGTTTGCTGAGTACAAAGAATTGATAAGTATAACAAGAGTATTGTGCAAAAATATTATATCATGTAAAACGTGTATAACATGCAACGTGCACTTTTAACATATGCATACATAGTGAATTCAAATCCATAATTTATATATCTTCGACAGTTTTGAATACATTTTAGTTTTCTAAAGATTATTAAGAATTTTCCCAAAAAGAATAATTGCATGATGTTGTTTTGCAGTAGATTTATAGTAACTGACAGTGATTTGAAATAGTTTGTGCATTTGATGAATGTGTGCAAATTATTCTACACATCTTACAACGATGCTGTCAAGTGTCATTTTGGTCATTATCTTTGAGTCTATCACACAAGGATTAAGTTTGGAAATAAGTAACAGTTCCAACAATTGCAGTCTTACTAGAAATGAACTCTTAGAACAGAGTGCTTGTCCTAACTGGTTCAGACCATCAAACACAACTTTGAATGGTTGTGAATGTGGAGATGATTTATCCCACGAAGGATTCTACTTTGACTGCGGTAAACTTGGTACAGAGATCAACATCTATAGTTGTCTTACTTATGATGATAACGAAAGAGTTTCAATTGCCAATCACTGTCCTTTCAACTACTTAATTCAGGAGAGTTCAAGTAAATTATTTGTCACTCTTCCAAACAACTTGTCTCAACTCAATGAGATAATGTGCAGCCCTCTCAATAGAGAAGGACCTCTTTGTAGCAAGTGTAAAAATGGTACTGGACCAGCCGTACTGTCGTATGAAATGACTTGTGTTGAGTGCTTTGATAAAAGGTATGGATGGTTGGTATATGTGGCAGCTGTATTCTTCCCTACAACTATTTTCTTCTTAATAATAGTTTGTCTTGAAATTGACATCACTACAGCGTCGATGAATATGTTTATTTTGTTGTCTCAACTCTTTATTAATGTTGCAACAGTAGTACCATCTTTTGGACTCAATTTATCTCACTTTAAAATTCTTACTTGTGTGATGGTAAACTTTTACGGATTTTGGAATCTGGATTTCTTTCGAGCTGTTCTTCCTCCATTTTGTATCAGCTCAAGTCTGACTACCCTTCAGGTGATAGCACTCAACTATATTGTTGCAATTTATCCACTTGTTTTTACAGCTTTGGTTTACTACTGCATTCAATCTCACGACAGAGGCAACAGATTTCTTATGTGCATATGCAAACCTTTTCGTAGGTTGTTTTGGTGCTTTAGGAAAACATGGAATTTAAAAGGCTCAGTCATCAATGCTTTTGCCAGCTTCTTACTTTTGTCCTACTGCAAGATTATGTTCACTTCAGTTAACTTGCTTCATGCAGCAAAAACTTACAATGGATGTGGAGCTGTTCTTAACACAATTGTCTATTTTGATCCAGATGTCACATATCTTAGCAAAAATCATTTACCATACGTTTTTGTGGCCATAATTATTCCATCTATATGCATTGTCTTTCCATTGGTTATGCTACTTTTTTATCAAAATCGCTGCTTTCATCAACTGCTGACCTGTTGTCATGTTAAGAATATTACCTTAATAACAGAAGTGACGAAAATTTTCCAAAAGAGTTACAAGAATGGGAATAATGGTGAACTTGACTACCGTTGGTTTGCTGGAGTGTACGTACTCTACCGAATTCTGTACATTATTCCAACTAGTTTCTCTGTAATTTTGTTTAGTGGGATGACTGCATTGCTAGTTGCTCTATTGCAGCCTTACAAGGTTAAGTTTTTCTCTATATTGGATGCTCTATTGATGGGCATATATACTTTCACATACACATACCTTTACTTCATTGCCAGTGACAGTTATTCAGTGTACCCAGTTCTTATTGCTGTTACTCTACCGTTTATATACTTTATATTGTTAGTCACCTACAAAGTATTGGGTGCATTAAAGTTACTGAAGTACTGTAAAGACTCCTTTGTGAAAGTCAAACTCCTTGTGTTGCGCAAAGAGGATCAGAATGATGGTTATTGCTTTTCGTACCGGTTTTATCATCCTGAGGAGTATGAGCCACTTGTTCCAGTGATGTCTGTAGAGGACAGTGACTTTGAAGGGTCTTTGCCTCAAAAGAATTAATAATTATTAGTAAATTTAGGTAACTGTCGATAACTGTTAATGATATTTCATTATTATTGTATTATTAGCTATAGCATATCATTTATTAATTTTAATTTGTTGTAGATGCCTGCAGATATTATCAGTAGATACAAAATTAATAATTTAATAGATATGGAGTTTAATTTAATAAAAATTTATTTCACTATGTTAGTGAAAATTCAATGAGTTCAACTGTACATGTATTGTATTGTTTAGCACGACCTTTAATGTCACTACAACTACCAAACAGAGGTTTTTCTTCCTGAGATAAAGCAACTAAAACCACCAAATTTTGTTCAGCTCATTGATTAATACTTTGTTGTTTAAAAAAGATCAAGATTTAGATAAACATTTGGTACATAATATATGCTTAGGTAATTTTTGTGCTTCAACTGTGTGCAATGTAATTATTACTGATAATAATATTATTATTTTTTCACCTAATTTGACATAATTTTTATTTTTATTCATTTTCATATTATGGAGCTACCTATAAGTGAACTGGTACATGTTAACGTTCATCTTCCATAAACTGAAAGAGCGGAGACTATAGTCTCAAACATTAGAGAACTCTATGTCATGGCTCACCACAAGGTTTGTGCGCTGCATCAAATTAATTAATATTAATGACTATGAGGCAGCACAATTCTCCTCTATTCAGTATTGTTTGTCTGTGTGTAGCATGTGTTGTCGTGATCCTACTATAGACTGCTTGTTACTGTGGACCAACTCTTTCTCAACTGGTTCACTAAGGGATAAATTGCTTCATGCTTGCGCACACACACACACACAAACTCACACACCATTGTTGTTTTTTTTTCAAGTGAATAGCTGATTTAATTTTAGATATTACTATAGTTGTAGTGCTGGACAAGAATTAATTTTAGTATTTATTAATTTTGATATCAAATGATCATTTTTTTAAAATTTAGTTATAGATATTGTAGTTTGAGATGCTTTCACATTAAAATTAGTTATGTATACTTATTGGCAACTAGTGGTTTGATTGCTCACACTCTATATATAGAAAAGGCCTGTTTTATGTAATATCTCAGTAAATTTAACCTGTTTCTTTAGAGTATACAAAGCCTCTAAGGGGAAATAATGGGTATGTGTACTTGTTTGGAAGGATTTTTAGTTAAATTATTTAGTTGAATTTTAGTTAATGTTTTAATTGAAACACAAATTACCAATTGTTATACTTTGGTTGAACTAAAAGTAGTTTCAGTTTTTATTATAGTTAACTAAAACAACAGTGACACACACACACACACACACACACACACACACACACACACACACACAATTGTTCACTAGATGTGATGAATACACTAAAAAGAGCTGAACTAGTGCAATGTACATTGTGTGTATAATGATTGAGCGAGTTGCTTGCAAACTGATGTTCACCCTTATAATATTAAAGAGGTTTAATTATTGTATGAAGAGGAATCCAGTGAGTTGTCATTGCAAGCCTCCATGAGTACCAATGCTAAAACTCCAGGGTAAGTACATGATAATAAGATAAGAAAAGATCGAGTTAAGTTCAATTCTGTGACATCCTCACTGTACGTGGCCTTCAGTTAATTTACTAAATTAAGGTCTAGCGACTCCTATCATGCAGAGACTATATATACTTCATGACTGCATTCTTATTGTTAAGATGATGGTCAATTAAAGAAAGATTTGTGAAGAAGTGCTGATTCCAAACTAGAATTTCAAACTGAATGTTCAAACTGCCTAGATCTGCCAATTATAATTTTCATACTCAAAGTTTTCGCACTTTTGCAGATGTAAATATACAGTACACAATTATTATACTGATAAAATAAAAGTACTATAATACATACACATGGTAGATAGAATAGAATAGAACACAAAATTAATTATAATTATTATTGTATTATTATAATACTATTATAGTGTAACTTTCAATAATTATTAAGGGGACTACAACAATTTACAGTATAAGTTGGCAGTTATATCCAAGATCCACTGGTAGGTTCTTCCGTTTGTGAGCCAGAGCTACTAGAGCTTCTTGATCTAGTCTCTTCACTAACGTCAGCAGCAACAATGTTAGTGTTTCTTTTAAGTCGAAGCTTTTGAGTAGATTTGCTTACTTTCGACTGACTAGGTGTAATACGCTGATCTTGGCTCTTCATTGCAATGAAAATTTCAGAAGGTGATGAAGTCTTTCGAGGGGGTGGAGTTGTGTTTCCTGAAACGTACAAGGGTGAATCAGGTCTTGGAAACAGATCATCCATGCTTTCTTTTCCGCTCACTAGGGTGACTGACGATTTCCTAGCACTACTGTTGTTATTGTTGCTAGCATTGGTATTACCACTAACAGGTGGTAGTTCTGTGACATTTGCTGATGACAGATTAGGGCTATACTTCACGCTTGAAGACTGATCTCCAGAATCTTCAAAACTGTTTCCAGGTGATGATGACCATTCTTGCAACGGATCCTGGCGTTGATAAGACTGACGTCGAGCATTGGTGCTTTCTTTAACTTCAGCTAACTTACTCTTCTTTAAAATCCCATGAGAATCTTTCTTTAAAATGGGTTTGTGAAGTCGTGGTTCACCATCAGGTGTACTAACAGCTGCTGATATCCTGGGCTTTTCATTGTTAGAATCATGGAATTCAGCAAATTGGACAGCACTGGTCCTGGGTGATTTCGATTTGACTTCAGTCTTGGTTTCTTCATCGCTGTAATCAAAGTGCTCCTGGGACATTTCTTGTAGTTTGCCGAGAGCATTGTTCTCACGTACAATCTGTCGCCATTTCTTTACTGGAATTACACTTGGTGGATTTGATTTACGTACTGACTTGAGTCTAGACGCACGTCGGTTCAATGGAGGTTTCTGTGTTTCTTCTTTCTGAGAGGAGGCTTCAACTCTTGCTTGAGCCAAATATTGTGATACAACATCTGATATGGTCTTTTTCTCACTTTCAGCTGATTTCTGCTTGAGTATATTGGCAGAAATCTTCTTTGTAGCAGCATGCAGTGTTAGTCTACTCTTTCTTTTAGCTTTTGCTTCAATTTCATCTCCCTCATCGTCTTCTAAAAGTTCATCATTAGTCTCTTTAATGACAGCTTGAGTAGCAAGGACTCGACTGTGCAGCGTCCTTTGTCGTGATCGGAGGTCAGTCTTGGAAAGAGCTGGAGTAGTAGGCATGGACTTCTGTTTCTGCTTCTGCTTCTGCTCTTGTTCTTTAGCTTTCATAAGATCTTTAACAAGATTAGCTAACTGTGGACTCTTCTTTGGTCTCCATACCTGGTGACTTTGACCTTCATGGAGGTAGAACGTCTCTCGTTCAGGAGACTGAGGTTGATCGTCTCGAAGCTGGAGTGTAGCTGGTCGCTGATCATTGAGTTGGACTCGTCTCACTTTGTTCCACCCTGATCCCACTTCAGCCTTATTGCTGAAGGAGGTTTCAGATGTTTCTTGAGAAACCTTTCCAAGAGCATTCCTCCAGTTGCCACGAGCATTGCTATTCACTCTGACAGGAGATCCTTGTTCGTTTTCATTCTCTTCATCCTCATGAATTGGTGACAGTGGTGATTTTGTTGCTGGCACATTAGTACGTTCGTCATCAAAAGAAGCCTGGTTTTCTTCAAGGCTGAAGCTTTTTTCGTAATGTTCTCTGTGAGAGTCAAACTCTTTACTTAGAGAATCAGAAGGGTTCCTGAAGAGAAGGGGGGAAGGTCATAACATTAAGTTAACATTCAGTGAATCAATATCATAATATAGTATGCCTTTAAACAAACTCTGTGACTATAGTCGACAAGAAGTTAGAAATTGTGACATTTTTGTACAACTTTTTGTATGTCTGGAAATGCACATTTAATTGTTACTACTCGTGTAATGGTGATCAGCTGTCGTTACGACTGTAGTAGCTCATGTAAGTGCACTTAAAATTTCTTGTCATGTTTAATTTTTTAGCAACTTCTTGTGTACTATATAGTTACAGTTCTTTAAGAGGTTTAACAAATTACTAATACAAGGAGTGTGGCTCGCTTCGCTTGCCACGCTCCTTGCTTGTGTATAAAGTATACTGATGTTTACTGTTAGATCTGATGCATGTACAGCAATCTGTACTACTGGCATGGCAATGAGCTTTCTGCACGCTTTCTGTAGCATCATAGATATACGAGCAGCCGGGGGTAGCATATACAATTCCCGTAACGTGATGTCACTAATGAACATTACCAATTTCCACCATTTTCTAAATATCAGCTAGCAAAAAAACTCATTATCTGGCCAGCTAAGTTTTGTGTGCAACATCAGAGAAGCAGACTCCTAGGAACGAATGTTACTACTTTGTCCGATACAGAAGCCTTGTCAGTGATCTTAAAGCAGTTATATAGTCATCTTTGTAGTGCCTGTCATTCTATCCTAGGCTTGCACTGTATGAGCTAGCTCTCTAGTCACTCCTGTCTAAACCTGCACTCTCCACAGTACAAAGAAAAAGTAGCATTTTCGTTCGAGGTATTATTACTTCCAGTGACCCTCTGTTACACACACAACTTTGCCTAATAATATCATGAGGGGTACCTCCAAAACTTTAGGATAATACTAACGCCATTATTCAATTCAGGGTGGAACTCTTATTTATGTAAAGTGTGCATAATGTTTATCAATTTCTTAAATCATAGCAAGCAAAGGGCCTAATGAAATTACACAAATGACATTTTCAGAGTTATACACTGCACCAGAGGAGGTTGTAATTAAGGCATCACCTGGATGTAACAATTGCAGTAACCACTGATTCAACAAAAATCTAAAGAATATGTTTTGCTATTGGAAGATTTTCGAATTTTTATCATACACACCCCAAATCAATCGTCACAATCAACACTTCTTTCAAAACTATAGGCATTGTGCTAAATCCTCAGGCACTCCTTAGATATCTGTCTGGTATACTCAGGACACTGCTTTTAAGTTTGCAACTTACATGTACGGTCAACGACTGTATGAGAGATATAGTCCAAAACAGAGTGTGGTTCTTTAACAGGCCATATGCCTTACAATCATCTAAAAAACCCACAGGAAGTGTATTGAAAAGTTTGAGCTTCTAGCTAGGCTGTTTGTCGTCCATGTGGAGCACAATGTGGTATGCAAACATTTAATATTTGCATACTCATTATCGCACACGCATGATCCTTTAATTGCTTCCTTCCAACTTTCTCTGACACTGCACTAGACTGACAAAACCTCAAACAAAAGCCAAGCCTGCCAAGAAGCAAGCAAAAATGAAAAAGGGAAAACTTTTGGGAGATATCACTTGTACTTAATTGGTTTGAAGCTTTTTGAACTTTATTGTCTGTCATCAGTTATTCAAACTCAGCTAAGCTTGTCGATTTGAATGCTATAATTATAGGTATTACTAAAGTCCATCTGGTTTGAGAATGCCGGTAGAAAAACTTGAATAACTTTCTAAATATCCAACCGATTTCAAAATTTCAAGCACCATTGGAAAGCGCTCGATCTCCCCGTCCTTTTGGTTGCTTTTTCAGCTTCCTAAGCCTTACCAGTCAAAAGTTAGCTATTTTGTCCCATAGAAAAAGTATGGTTATGAATCTCATTAATTCACTTCCGGCGGCATTCTCAAACCAGATGGACTTTACTGCTGTATTTAGGACTTGCTACATGATAATACATATAATTATGTGCAAAAACAGATGATGTCATAATATTATACCAAATGCACGGGTACATAGGGAATAAATCACAACTTTCTTTACCCACCTACTAAGCACAGCTCGAACTCGTTTGAGCTTGGAACGTATGGACGTATGTCTCACAGCATTAGCAAACACAGCTAGGCCAATGAAGAACAGAGTGAAGACCAAGAGGATCTGTATGAAAGAAGAGGTCAGTATAACACAATAATCATTCTGCATATACACAACAAATTAGCTATCATGTTAGTTGTCTATTATACTCACAAGAATATGCAAGTAAGGGTTGATATTGCTGAAAAAGAACTCATCCAGGATATAAGGCCCTGAACCTAGGTAGCATTCAAATTCTGAACCAGCACAACCAGTATCAAAATCAATGAGCAACAGGTAAGACACAGCAGAGAGACCATAGTAATTGGGATTGATATAGGCTATCCATCGGTACCTGGGTGAAAGGAGAGGAGACAAGATCATGAAGAAAACTCAGCAATCATAATTATTAATTTTTGAGTCACAACAGCTTCTCTAGTAAACATACACGCAGACATGTACAAGAATATCTAGCAACAAAAATTTAAGAAAAATAATTGTACTGTATATAATTAAATTCAATATTCACTGTAGATGCAAACATACCCCCAGTGTAGTGCTCCAATAGGGATGAAGAAACCACTGGTGAATCCAAACACAGCTGACAGAGCTGGTGAGATACGGAAGGCCTTGAGAGGGAAGGCACAAATGAGGGCTATGAGTAGAGCAGTCCAACACTGGTTCAATGTGATGTTCACCAGCACTACTTGAAAGAATACCAAGGGGTCATAGGACCTATGATTGACCAACTGCAGTAGAGGGGAAAAGAATTAGCAATAAATATAAATACAGTAGGAAAATATTGCGGAACTTGCAGATCATGATCAGTAAAAATTTAAATCCATAATAATACAAACTATTGCAAAGAAGACTATAGATTATTATGAGTTAGTTGACAGCTTTTATAAAAGAACTCACCAATAGATACAGTATTGCTGTAGACAGAACTGCTGGTAGAAAGGCCAGAGATGAGAATCGAATGAACCCTTGAAAGACTAAATCAAAGGACCTCCCAATGCCATCAGCTCTCTCATAGCAATAGACTTGTAGGGCTCGTTCAAAGTAGAGGTGGAGGGCTGGAAACATAAAGAGAGCACTGGCAGTGGAGAAGACACAAAATCCAGAGAGCACCAGGAGAGGCTGAGTACGTTGAATGTAGACCGTTCCTAGAGTACAAACAGGTGCAATAATATTGCTATAATACTTGTAATTCAGCATAAACAATCAAAAGGAATAAAGATATCAACAAAGTGCACGTACCAAGAATAATTCCGAAGGCCAGGAAGAAGAGTGGTAGATACAATATGGCTCCAAGAGAGAGTCTTTTAGCACCTCTAGCTTCCAATGCAGCCCATCGAGTGAACCAGTTTCCATGACGTCGAGCTACCTTCTTGGTTCCAACCAGTGCATACTGGAAGGCTGACCGTAGAGAATCCACAGATGTGGACCTGCTTCTGTACTCCTTCCACCTAGACAAGGCAGTTAGATACCATCATAGGTCATGTATGACACATGTTGATTAGACACTAGGTGAACACTAGCACATGCCAATGAGACAGCAATCTCCACCCTGCATGCATGCTAGCAGCAGAGGTTACAGTGGTGGTTGAGTTTGTGTATAGATGTCTGTCTACCAGAGGAGGTTGCAAGCAAGCAATTAGAGACCACGTGAATAACGTTGATTGCTTAAAAATTGCTGAATCAGCGATCTTTTTCTGCTGATTCAGCAACATTTATGGAGGTACCTGCAGTGCACGGAGAATAAATGCTGATCAGGCAGAAAAAGATCGCTGACTCAGCAATTTTTAAGCAATCAAAGTTATCAGCGTGATCTCTAATTGCGCATTTGCAACCTCCTCTGTCTGTCTACCATGAGAGACTACACCACAGTAGACATATTATGTAGATGAAGCCTGTTTTGAAAATACTTTCTCATTACATAATTATAGAATTTTTTTATACACATATAGTAATTAGATTTAATAGTCTAGCATCCCAATTTTAATGACTATAGACTGGAGATTCTGATAGAACAGATGTTGACAGCAGACATAAATTAATGAAATAATTATGCTGAAACTCTTGTGTACGCACATGCCACACATGCCATACGTATAATTCACAACGTTCATGAAGGACTGTTCACACGCAGTTGGAGTACAATAGATATTGTAGGTACCTTGAGATCATGATGGCTTTTCGGACCAGCCTGGGTTCATCAGAGCTCTGGTAGTCTCTTGTTATGAGTTGACGCATTTTTGGGTTCCCCAACATATCCATGATTACATCTATAAAAATGCAATAATAATAAACTATAGTGTAGATTGATCTAAATATTCATATTTTTTGTAATCTGAACAGTATTATCAAGAGAATTCCTCCTAAGTTACCCCTACACATGTGGTATATGCCATATCATAACCTGTGCAGGTAGTATACCATTCATAGAAGTGAAAGTACATACCAGCTGGGTTGTGATCCTCCAGTGAGGGAATGATGAGTCCCTGCTCATAGAGTCTGGTCGTCAGGCCATTGACAAACACTTCATATGCCTTGTCTGGAACACCGTGGTAGGCAATCTGTACATCACAACAAAAGTTTGAATGGGTCAACAAACAAATCATATGCCACTGCTCTAGGTATACATATGAGGTCTCAATACTGCAGTGCAAGCCATAGAGATCATAGGCCTCAACCTAATTAAGACTTTTCCTCCAATAATATTTAACACATGTGTCATCAAGTGACTTCTCTAACATACCCTATGTTATGCTTTTGTAGCGCTTTTAAAAAATCTTAAAGCCTATCATGGGGAGCAGTGGTAGGCTTGCACAAAAGACCCCTTTGCTTATGGCCAGCTTCAGAAAGCAGAAATCGTACAAGTACATAATTTAAGAGCCTATAGACTATGATGTGTCAATAGATGATTGCTCACTATACATGGGCTACAACAAGCAAATGGCATGTGTTACAAAAGTGGGAGTAGTGAGTGCAAAATTTTCAGAGAGC
Organism: Tethya wilhelma; assembly: GCA_964030475.1. Lineage (NCBI taxonomy): Eukaryota > Metazoa > Porifera > Demospongiae > Tethyida > Tethyidae > Tethya > Tethya wilhelma. Next base: position 249,422 of record CAXIPT010000016.1, read on the forward strand.
ATTGTATGCTCTATATGTTGAACCCCTTAAAATCCTGGATCAGTCACCGGAGAGCATGGCAATAAGCTATGCAATACCATATGTATATTTGTAGCTGCACTTTAGAATATAGCACATAAAGGATGACCAGAGAAGCAGGGAGTTAGTATAGCACATACCTTTCCATCAGAGAGGAGCACTAGACGATGGAACATGTGAAATATCTCCAGTCGGGGCTGATGAATGGTGAGAATAACAGTGCGGTTGGAATCTGCCAGCTTGTTCAAATGAGAGAGAAGTTCCATGGAAGAAGTAGCATCCAGACCTACATCAGAGATAAATACACATCTTATAAAACAACAGAATATTAGGCAAGCATCTGTAAGACTTTGATCGTTTCACACTTTATGTAGAACTAGTGTTAGTACTGATACATGACATTGTAGCCTCATTTCCAGGCTCACTGGAAGCCTGGTCACTTATCTCATGTGAGCCAAGGGTATGCTAATTACATACGTGGGTGAATGTGCCAAATTAATACTTCCCAGTCTGCCTATGAGTGTTTAACATTTCTGCCAAAGGGTTGTCGAGCTAGGATGTAGAATCAGAGTGACAATTGTATACTTTTGATAATGGAATGAAGAGTTCGAAGAAAGGAATGAAAGAAACGGCTCTAACAGTTTCTTGTCTCAGAAGACTCCTGAGAGACTGTGATGATGGATGCTGGCTGGGCAGTCTAGTATGCTCAATCTCAAATGCTGCCTCAGCTGAGAAGCAAAGGGATTATACACCACAAGGAGCCTAGGAACAAGCCTATTCACATTTATTATTTGGCATTGATCATTACTCCTTTTTATTGCAAAGTACACTCTAAAATGTACACATGTGTAATCTCATATACTGTACCTGATGTAGGTTCATCAAGGAAGATCACACTAGGTAGCTTGAGCAGTTGAAGAGCTACCACAAGACGTCTCTTTTGTCCTCCACTCAAACCAGGACCAGTGGAACTGCCAACTACAGTGTCTGCCAGCTTCAATAGACCAGTCTGTCAGTAAGAATGTGTGAATGTAAACATAAGGATGATTACAAACAGATATCACACATATTTTGTGCATCATAAGCACAGATGAGTCTGCATGAACGAGATTTGGAGAATAAGATATCATATAAATAGGGATTTATTGTAAACCTCACAAGCTCCTGGGCCTTACATTTATTTAGATACTAAACTAAAAACTTTCAATTTTGTATGGCTGATATTTGGAGTTGTATATGTTATCTGTGTTTGCTTACCACTTCCATGACTTGCTCAACCCTCTCAAACTTTTCCCGTGCCGTGAAGTTACTAGGGAGTTTGATCTGAGCCGCTAGAGTGAGGTTCTCTCTGACTGTCAGCTCCTCATAGTAGGGATTGGCCAGTTGAAGAACATAACCGGTGTTAGCTATGTACCAGTCTCGTATCTCATCCATTGGAACACCATTCACATATATCTCGCCCTAATTATACAACACATTATACGTATGTAATTTGATACATGTAAGTCAAAATTGTTGTCTTCTTGGAAAGAAATGTTTGGTATTGGGGAAATTATGTACTAGTGTATATTCTACTATAACCAGAACATAAATTACTGGCAAGGGAAGTGAGTATAGTCAATCATAGTGACATAATTATACCACAGTATATCATAACAAATATTAATCAGTAAAGCCCACAAAACACAACAGTTGAACTACACTTGTCATACTAGAGGTACAACTCTTCAGACATAATACTCCAATTGTAGGAATTCAAAGATGATATTGGTATTTTATTCATTCATTTGTATTTTATGTTATTTTAAAATTAACTTCATATGAATGCACCAATAGTGCACAACCTTGGCACCTTCAACCTGGAAAGAACTGACTCAAATGTAAATGTTACTCACAGAGATGGTTCCAATCTTTCTCCTCCCAGTCAGTAAGTCCAGAAAGGTTGTCTTGCCACAGCCAGACGGTCCCATGATACCAATTAGCTCACCAGGATTAAAGTAAACTGATATTCCTTTCAATATTTCTTTCTTGCTGTAGCCAAAGAGTTTCTTTGAGGTATCAGGGTTGGCTGGACTCTCCTGTGAACATCAATAAGTAACAGCAACCATAAAGAAATGCTACAAGCAANGCAGGCCATCCCCAAAAGGTGAATTACGTAACAATGACCTCATCATAATGTGTATATTGGACTGATTATACCTGAATGATGCCACTTCCACGCTGAGTTCAATGGAGGTAGAGCCAAACACACTCCTACCCTCTTCCCCCCACAGGGTGGATGTGGTGAGGTAGATGTGCTGGAGACACTGAGTCGCATAATAGCTGAAGGATGAGGACATCTGCAGGGGATATAGTGGACGAATTACATCTAAGCCACTTTATCATTAAGTAATTACTTACTGTACAAGCACCCACATGGGACTAATTATCTCTTTAGCACTGTATTCAGTGGTGGCACCATAAAAAGGAGAGGTGTTAAGTGGCAATTCCTTCATTACACCTACTTTGGTAATTGGCTTATAGCAAAGGTATGTGTACTAAGGCTATAAGACAAACCTTTGTGACACAAGATGGCACGTGAGAAGCTTATGCAACACAAACATTAACTGCAAAGCTGCTAAACAGTGGCACATTATGAATACCGTGCTAACACCACCAACTAATTTGCACATAGTCTTTACAGTTGCCAAGCAATAGTACAGAACATCACAGAGGTAACAAAATTAAACATACACACACACACACACATACATACATACACACGTACACACACACACACACACACACACACACAAACCTGATTATCTGTAAAAGTCAAGGTCGAATTCATTTCTCCACCATATTCTCCTATCAACCTCAGAAAGTCAATACTGCTATTGAAGAGATTACCATCCTGTGAAGAGTCTAGCCCTCCTATTCCACTCAGAGCAGGAGCTAACAGAAACACATCGTAAAGGCTCACCATGGCAAACGTTTGCTGGTTGCTAGGATAGTAAGGCACACCTGAGCTATCTTGTTGTGTTAGCACACAGTGTGCTGATAGGCAGCAAGGATAGCCCAGTGTTGTATCGTTACATGCTGGGGTTTGCTCTAAAATACCAAAAAGACGGTCGGCATTATCTTGCTCTCCCTGAGACATTGGCATACCATCTCTGCCACTTGTTTGTCCATCAAAGATCTCGAATATGTTATTGTGAAAATTAATAAACCAAGATGAATCAAAAATTACTCGAAGTTTGGTAGCTGCACCAGAGGTAGTGTTCATATCGAGTTGTTCTCGCACCCACCTGGCATGGTTTATGACTCCAAGTCCTCCAGCACTAGCACCCACCAAAACCACCTCATCTGCTAAGTTCATACCATGAGAATCAATCAACTGAGAGAAGATGCTACGAAAAATAACTTTTCCACGAAAGGCAAACTGTAACGTTGTCGAACGAGGGTTAAAATCAAAGTCAAAACAATCTTGAACAGTTTCGTTACCATCGTCTGCTAGCCATACATCACTACTGCAGTAAGGTATCACCACATGATTGTAGTCTCTATAGGGGTTGTCTTTGTCCGTGTTGTCAAGTATGTCACGGCCTTCTATTCTAAATCCGTCTGGAAAATACTGAGTTCTATTTTGAAAGCACTTCATTGAGGACATTTGAGGATTGATGACAGCTGATCGAGGCATTGCATTGTTCAAGACGGTATTCTCCCAGGCACGCTGGACATCAAAACGACCATAAGGTGGGAACTCTGGACTGTTTCTATCAGCCAAACGATCAAACTCATCGCGAACCTATAGATGGGTATATTGGGTAGTTAGAACTTGGGCAAAAGGATGCAAATATCAAACCACACCAGACAAAAATTTGTTAAGTGTATAATTTGTAAGGTGTGCAACTACAAAATACTTTTGTACATGTACATAATTCTATTATGCATGCCTCACAGCATACAAAAACTTAGCTTTTCTACTTTGAACGTACAAAAACAAATACCTGCAACTTTGAGAACATAATACAACACATCACCCACCTGACTGACTATGAATCGCCTATTACAAGTTTCATTCGAAAAGCACAGCCCTCCACTCTCCAAGTAGATGACCCACTTTGAGGAGTTAGAGCGACGCAAGAAGAATCCAGCTTGTGTACGATCATTACAAATAGCCCGAGGGTCTACAGCATCTTGCCACACCAAGAAACTGGTATCTTGACACTGACCAGAAGAACATAGCAAACACACGAGAGCTGCAACTACAAACACTGCAGCAACTGCTTTCTCCATAACTTGTACACCTTCTACACAACGTACATTTAGACTATATCCTTCGCTTTGTGCACCAAAACAGAAAGTAAAAGGCTAACAACAGCCTTTTATTTAGCTAGCTATAACTTTGGCAGAACAAGGGGTAGAATAATGCTATCAGTTCCACCCACCTTCCGGTACCACTTCCGGTATAACAAAAAGAGCATATGGAAGTCATACATACAACGAACAATAGTAATAATAACTCTTAGGTAATAAGTTGTGCATTTATAATTATTATGACAGTATAATGTTTGTCAGTTATAATACTATAATCACCGTCTTCCATTTCCCTGCACAAACCAGAAAAGAGATACAAGAAAGAGATACAATCACAGCAACATTGGTACCCTTGCTGGAACAATTGCATTGTTCCCCAATCAATGACCATATCCCACATAGTTTGTACAAGTGTCAACTTCAAAACTATTTCACAACCAACTTCCAAACAGTTAACTCACACTGTCATAAGAGTATCTCTGCTGATCTCCTTGACTGTTAGAAGGAGGAAGGTAGTATTGGTCACTAGGAGGGGGTCTGGCAGGGTAGGACGAGGAAGAAGAAGGTGGAGGGTGGTGGTACTGAGAGGAGCAAGAGTAAGAACCTGACTCCCAACTGGAGTATGATCTAGGATCTAGAGGTGGTTGGGTGTGTGTGTGTGTGTGTAGGGTAAGGGGTGAAGGTCATACCATCCTGTTAAGTGTTGATAATCCATAAGGCATCCTCAAGTTTTCATAGTCAACACGCTTGACAATGTAATGCATACAGTACATACCACTATAGCTTCTTGGTGGTCCATAGTCTTGATTATAGCTGCCAGGACCAGAGCCTCTGAATCCATGACTAGCACCCTGGGAGCTGTACCTCTCACTGTAGCCTTCTTCACTCTGAGACTGGTAATAATCAGACCTATATGCTGATCTCTCTGGCTCACCGTAGCCAGACCCTTGAGGATGGTTGTCCTGGGCTGAATACTGACCACTGCCATAGTAGGATTCCTGGGAGCTGCTGTTGTAGCTACCACCATGGTGAGGTCTGTAGTTTGCACCGTAGGAATAATTGTGGGGAGGAGGGTAGGGTGGTCTGAGCGAGTTACCATGGGAGTCTGAAAGAGAGTGCGTGTGTGTGTGTGTGTGTGTGTGTGTGTGTGTGTCTGTGTGTGTGCATGTGAACCAAGGAAACTTCTTTTTGGTGTTCAGAACCCATGTAGTGATCAACTTAATATCTAGAAGTAGAAATTTATGCACTATATACATGCAAAGTATACATAATTTTCCTAGTATGTTGTAGGAATGTCTGTGTCACATCCCATGAAAACTTGCTATTGCAATTAACATCAGTTCATGGAAATCAAATTGACTCTGAAACAGGAAGATTGACCAACATGAACCAAGTATTTCAATAATTTCAGTTTATATATGTTTGCATGAGGTCATGATAAATGAACCTCTACGATTTCTCATCATGCACACGAAAATATGTGTCACTTGAGCATGTGCAGCTCTTGCACAAAACAACTTCTCAATATCAAAACAAACAGCAAATAAGTGTAGACTGTAAACTTGTGTGTCACCTTGCACACTAACATTTACATTACTTGTAACAACAAAGTGAGCATACATATATACAAACATAAACAATTCTTCGTATGCTAAGACATATATTCACTCCCAATGAACACAATGATGTTTTCAACTACCTTATCATTCTTTGTGCTGACTCAGGAGTGCCATACTGTCTGGGAGGAGGTGTGGAAGTCCCAAATCCTAACTTTGGTCGATATGATCCAACAAAGTTATCTGGCTTAAGCATTTTTGGTGGTAGTTCAGCACCCAGCAAGAGTTTAGCTTCAAAGATATGACCGTCAGGATACTGAGGGTTGGAGAACTTGGAGCTACAAATCAGATAAATACACGCATCAACCAAGGACCTTTAGATCAGTAAAAAAACATTACTGTAGGATTCTAAGAAGTCATTGCATGAATATTCCTAGCTACGGTATGCAGCTGGTGTATAACAATTATCAAATATTTCTTATGGTCACCAGACAGTGTGGGATATGACCCATTAACCAAGACAAAGTGTTAAGTTTCACTAAAATGCAGGAAACTATACACTGATACGAACACACACAGTTGCAGTATTCAATAGCCTGGATTAAATGTTAAGGCAAGTATTGACCTGATGAGGCATAATACTTTGATGGAGACAGATTTTAGATGCAGCCCAGGCCTGCTATACTATTGAAGTGACTAGAAAGAGGTTGAATGTATCTCATTCTGTACTAAAGCCCCAAGTATGATGAACCCAGCAAGCAATAATCTGGGCTGTAATATGTGTACACAACCCAAAATTGAAAGTACAAGGCATATGTTAACCAAAATAGTTTCAAGAACAGGACAATTAATCATACTGCCAGACAGGATATGAAGGGTCAACTACTATCAGTTACACTGAGCCACAAAGGAACAACTGAGATTCCACAAAAATGCCAACATACTGCTGTTATCCCAACTACATAATATTATCTTCTGTTTGATAACTATTATGGATAATACACATGTATTCAACGATATGCATGGATGTGTTATGACGGTGAGAACCTACCTTACAACAAATGATTTCTTGATGTTAGGTAGACTGGGCAATGGTGACTCTACGGATGATTCAGCTTCTAGCACCTGACTCATGTACCCATCAATGGCTACAATACCCCGTACTCCATTTGTATAGGCAGGGTTTAATTCAGTGCCACAACTTTCATCCTGCATAATTATTCAATAACATAAACAGTGCAAGTTTTTACACCAAGAAATTTGTGAGCATAATACACTATCTGGTTGTGAGTAGCACAAATTCATGAACCATGATCAGATATAGTCAGATACATGATACCAAAGTTCCTATGAGAATGATTTAATACTTGGAGCTGCAGTCAACATGATGATCAATGGCCAAAACTAGATTAACTAGTGGTCAATGTGAAACTGAAGTATGTAAAGTAACAATTTTTGCCCACAAAGATGTACTCTTCAAAGAGAGTTCACTTCCATAGGTAATGGCTTAGGCCAAGAGACACATTGCCATCATACCAGTAAGATGTGCTAAGTGCATGAGATACTTACTAAATAAAGCAAACAGTATACCAGTAACACTTATGGTTACTAGACATGGTATACCATAGATATTGTACAACATACATAATATAGTGACAAACTGTGCATCAACAAATCTTGTTATTGTACCTTGTGCACAAGAACAATACATATGTACATACCGAAGTCCCAGCTTGAACACTGGCATCATAGAGTCCTTTGAGGAATGGGTAACTCCTATGATGACGATACATAAAGATTTTGTCACATCCCAAGCTGTTCCTCTCCTCTGTATATATGTAGCAGGGAAGAGAGATCATGCATATCAGGATTACTTCATGGAAATCATTTTATACTGTACATCATACACATAGACCATCCAATATTTATGTACAAGAAGGACTTATGTAACAGTTCCAGAGAAAAAACAGAAGTTACATCCTTACATCCTTATACTACCATCCATACCGACCACTCTATTGTTACAAATCTAGTAACTCAAGCTTGCTAGAAGAGAACAGAGAATCTCTTAATGAGCAAGGCCAACAGATTATGATGATAGCAGAGCTTATGGTAGGAGGATGGCCTAGCTACAGAGGTGTCTTGAGGGGGATACTGGGATACTGTATCACTGTCATATTGATGGGAATCTTTGAAATAAGACTAGCACTGAAACCCAAACTACATATTGACTCTAGTGAATGTTTGTATGTAATTCAAGTACTGAATACATTCACTATCAGTGAGGAATGTGTTGTTATGAACACATTGCAAGAACTAAGTTAAAACATACAATAACAATGTTCCACTTTAAATGGGAAACAAAACATAACAACAGAACCATGGGTATGCATGGTTTTCACAGATGTAAATATCACAAAATTAAAGCTCTAAATTTTAATTTATGACAATATGAAAATATTTTGTGAATTTGTATTGTATATTAGACAGAGGCATTTCATAAACAGGCATTGGTTCCAAGCAAAGCACTCAGTGAAACTGAAAATTAATATTTCCGAGCAACTACAAGTGTTCAGTAATCTATGTGCAAACAAAAACAAAACAACTACCACACATCAACACAGAAATTTCAGTGAGATTCTGGCAATTAAAATATTTCCCCATGTACACACATTAGATTTCTGTGCATATTGCTCAATCACCAAACCGGTAAAGAGTACCGCCAAGTAACATTTCCACTTTTACAGTAGTACACTATGTGTAGGCCTCCCTCCACACACCAACACAAGGAGCAAGGGTTTGCACCAACCTTCACTAGGGGTGAGATCAGGGTAGACATCCAGCAGAGACTCCAGCAGCCTCCTCTCATCAACGAACGGCAGGAGGGCCACTCCCTGCCAGGCATACTTCTTACCATTGAGGTCAATTTTGAAATTAGTGGGATAGAAATCAATGACTGGAGAATCCTACAAAATAATAATAAATTATTATGGTACAAGAGTAAGTAAAAATCATACAGCTATAGTGAGAGATATATAATCTGCTATAGGTAACATGCAAAGCATATATACATATATCTTCAATTGTAAACTACGTACCAAATAACTAACATAATATCATAGCAATTTATGCACAGTCAATTCGTTATTCCGAGAAATTTATTCATATCATCATCCAAAAATTTTGTGCTTCAAAAATAGAGCAAGTTAAATGAGTGCAGTGATCATTACATTAACTTGAAATTACTTTAATTCTGATCAGTACCTACACTATACCCAGATATTTTAACCCAGAATTGCTGCACTAATTAAACATGACAAACTACTACCAATAAACGTTAAACTTTAGGAATCTTGACAAGAACATTGAACAAGCACTTGTCAGTGAGAGTTGGTTCATTGTCCAACTGTAAACTACCGAATCTGAGAATTGTCAATATTTCACGCTTCACAAACAAGTTAATTAACCACAATATGCGTGAACATATTTGTGTAATTTGCCAGTCACTACTTTACCTCAGCTGACATGAGGTGTTCCCAGGAAGAAGGCAAGAACTTGCCACTTGCGGCAGGAAACACGCCCATCAGTTGCTCCAGGGGTTTAAATGGCAGTGTACCTTTGTCAAAGTCACCACGCACCTGAGTGACATTCTTGAAATCAGATGCAAAGGGAGCATAGTGGTAAGAGTAGAACCACTTCCATGAAGGACATCCCTGGAAAATTAATAAATTTATACACAATTTGCAATCACCAGACAGAATATAATAACAAGATCATAGCCACTACACTAGTACAGCAGAAGTTAAACACATACATAGTGGTTATGAACAGTTGCTGTTTGTTATTATTGTTGTATTTATTTTCACCTAAACACTCATACACACACACACACACACACACACACACACACACANCAACTATTTTGTTTGCCATTGACCCCCTGTGACCCCTAGCTACTCTATTGTCACTTCCAACCATCCAGTAACCAGTAATTAGCATATAAAAACTTTGGTTGCTAGGCAACAGCAAACACACACACACACACACACACTCACACTTACACACACACCTGATAATAGTAAGCAAACACCCAGCACAGCCCTCTTGTGTACTGTTCCACTACATTCTTGACAAACTCATCATCATCGCTGGGAACACCAAACTTGTTGTTATAATATCTTTCCTTCCATCCATCCTCCCAGAGTCGAACATCATCTTCTGGTTCACTGTCTTCACTATCATCACCACCATCTGTGGAATTGTGAGGGCAAGTCGACACATACGTAGATTAGATAAAACATAAAATTATTAGCCACTAGGTACACCATATTGATTGAGTGTACTAACCATTCCATCGTCTCTTCTGTCCTAGTTGTGGGCCATTGTGATCAGCCTGACTAGTGTCTGACTGGGCTGAACTACCTGGTGCTGACTGTGACCTCTTCAACTGTTCTTTGAGACTGCTAGCAGCTTGCTTGTTAGCTGACAGGCTACTCATTTGACGCATCTGATAAGCGTCTTGCCGTGGGTTCTGTATGGCAGCAGGTGTAGAGCCAATAGGCTGCATGTGCAGAATCAACAGGGCACAAAGCAAATCATAAAAACTTCAAAATTGCAAGTTTAGAGGTTGCTTACAGTGGGAGCAAATTGCCCTTGGGGTGTCCACCTAGGAGCATCACTATTCTGTAAGAGTAAACAGAATCATTACTTAAAGCACATAGTGCTCAATGCATGTGCTTTGTTATTTATAGCTAACAGAAGGATGATGCAGATCTCGACAGAGCATACACTGGAACACACGTACACTGTATGTAACAACTAATAGGATATATGTGGGGGGTAGTTTTGAAATAAAAAGATAGTGTTACGTAACTATGCATACCAACCAGACTAACTTATTTCTAGAAGTGTAGGAGTAACCTAGATATATAAGGATATAATTTGATCTGTACTGTCAACTCTTACATATTTCTGTCTCTTCCTGCTAGCCTTATTCCTCTCCCTCCACTGTAAGTCCTTCTGACGACGGCGTCTAAATATCTCATCTTCAACCTTACCCAGCTCTGAAACCAAAAAAGAGATACCGTATACCGCTTAATTTTCGCGGTACTTAACTTTCGCGGTTTTCGCGGATCGAACGTTATCCGCGAAAATTGTTCAATGAAAAATTGCGCGCTCATATGCGTGCGCACACGAATGATATCAATCCGCGAAACTTATTCAACGAAAATCTGTAATACGTCAATCCGCGAAAATTAAGTGACCTCGAAAATTAAGCGGTATACGGTACATTAAACAGTAAGTTAAAGAAATGTTTTATCAGTCAAACTGAAACACGTATTAAATTATAAAAGTTTTGTTATGTCAAGCTCAAGAATTCTAACTACAATCTGAGGTATCTAATCTGGATATACATGGTGGAGTTTGCCAGCAAGTATTTAATTTCCCATCACATTAAGGAATGCATTTTGTGTGCGTAGCAAAGTTCTGATATCAGATCATGACCTCTCTTTGTGGGTAAATATGTACCATGCACTCTGCTCAAAACTAAGAATCTAGCTTACTCCAGCAAATGCTAAAATTTAATGCTTGAGCTTGCACGATCTATCAAACTGCAGCTACAGAAGGTCCAGAGAGCAAAGAAGACTCACCTACTTCTACCTAGAGCATACAGGGATACAAACTCAATAGCTCTAACTAGCAGACTAGCCTAGTTGATGCACATTGCATGACCTTGGATAAATTTTCAGTCAGTTTCAATTTCAGTAATCAAGTTGATGGGTCAGCAATTTGGCATCATTCCAGTAGCACTCAAGAATATGCATACATGTGCAAAGGATAGCATATGGCAGGTACGTTGCATACTCCTAGTGTACTATGTACCTGTCAGTATGAGTTGCACTCTATTGAGGTTCACCTTCCCATTGTGAGTAAGATAACCCTGTAATAATTAGCATTACATGTTATCTACATGTATTATAGTGCTTATCCAAAATAATAAGCTCAACCTATTCCAGCCTCTTGTAATTCATGGAAATGAACTCACATGTGTTTGTGGGACAACTTGTTTGTAGAGTCTTATGAGTCTATCGATGGCTCCCTCTCGTATCTCCAGGGAGGGGAGGTGAGGGAGGAAGTCATTGCCAACAAAGAAACACATGAATACCCAGTCATCTATTGCACGCTACATACACAGGAATAAATAAACATTATGAGGGCAGACAAAACAGTTTTACGTAACAATAAAATTTGGTACCTCTAAGTCAAATGGAAATGGCAAACCATCAATCCTGAGCTCCCTCTCTAGGTACTGCATTGAGAAACACAGCACTACTATAACATCATGATCAGCAGTGCTCATGCAATTGAACTGTCATTAACAAATTTAGCACTATTCAAGCATGCGTATATCACCTCTCGTAAGATAGGTATTCTTATGAATATAAACTCCTTTTCTTGAACGGTTCCAGTGTTAGCCATCTCATCAAATTCTCCTTGCTTCTCTCTAGCCTCTCCGGTGCACTCCTTCATATTATGTCCTATTGCGTTGAGCATAACACGATTAATGCAAGTAGGTAAAAAATAATAAAAACAATTATTATCATTTATGAAGGTAGATATACCGTATAGCGGGTATTTTTCGGAGGGTAAAATTTTCGTGGACTTTGAAAATTTTGCTGATTCGTGGAAAAAATTTCGTGGTGACGTATACGGCACGTATGGATTAACCACACCCCAGCCTTTATTCGTGGTAAATATTTCGTGGTTTGTCAGTCAACCACGAAAACCACGAACATTTTACTCCACGAAAAATACCCACTATACGGTACATTATATAACCAAATTTATTCATGATTCATACATGCATGCACTCCTTCAGAGATTCATAATTAGCTAAAGTTAACAATGGAAACATCCACATACAGTACAATTGTTAACAAAGGTTGCCTGTAAATCCTTCAGTCTAACGTAACTAATGAACACACTTTCAACATAATGTAAATCCAGTTACGGCACAATTGGATAACAATTCTCACACAATTAAAACATGATCACCTTCTTGTCCACAGATCTCACAAGGTTTACTCTGAGCTGGCTTGAACTCCTCCCTAATGATAGTAAAATTAGGCTCATGGGTAGCTAGTCCCAACATGATGAGGTCAGCATCAGCACCATAGAGGCAGTGATGTGTGTTAGGATCATGGTCTGGCTGAGACCTCTGGTGACGAATGTAATCCATGATCTTGTGTTCACCCTCTCCAGGAACATTGGCATCTGAAAGGATGACCTGAATAGAGAGCAATAGCAAATAGACTCCATAGCAAGTGAACTTATAATGAATTTACACCAAATGGGTACTTTGTACTTTATACCGTAGATCGGGAAATTTTCGCCGTTAAAAAATTTTCACCACGCGCGCGAGTGGCGAAAATTAAACGCGCGAAAATTTAAAACGTATGGTGATCTTTACCGAATCGGTCAAAGTGGCGAAAATTAAACACGCGAAAATTAAACAAGCGAAAATTTACAGCGGCGAAAATTTCCCGATCTACGGTTATCAAGATTTTTCGAAAAGCATAGTACACAAAATCCTGAATTGTGTGTGGCTTCTAAATAAAATAATGCACAAACAGCAATATTAATTTTCTCCCCTCTCAGTACCACCATACTGAAAGAAATTTAGTGATCAGTTTTTCTTACTCATTGACATACTTTAATTGTTTCTGTGGTATGTATGGTATGTGTTTTTAGTCAGTCTCTAGTGGTAATTAATCTTATCATGTACCATATTTCCCTGGTTTAAAGCCGGGTCCAAATTAATGCCTGACTCAATGCCAGGGGCAGCTAGTGCAAATTGTGTATTAAAACTTGGGGTTCAAAAAAACAAAGGGTTCCTGAAATTGAGCACACCACGTGGCTGTAAAACTCATGTAAACTTATGTGAGCACTTCAAAACTAAGCCAACAGAGATGATGCCACAGCAGAGAAAAGCATACAAAATCTCTGAAACATGCAGAGAAAGCTGCAAAAAGTGGAAGCTGCGTGATCATGCAAGCCTTGGCTCACTTAAATTTTGGCTAAAATTGTCAATGTGACTCTTACCAATCTTTCTCACTGGGTCTCAATTAAACATCAGTCTCTAGTTAACGCTGCTGGAAATAGCCATTAGAAAATATATGCTCGGGCTTATAAATGGGGAAATACTGTAGGTCACAATCATATCAGAAATCTACCACAATACAACATAATTAACAGAAAATAGTACAGTACATGCTATACCTCCTGATATACTGACTAGCTATATGACAACAAACACTTACTGATAACAACTAGTTCTACAATACAGTAATCGTCAAAAATTAAACTCTTATTATAATAATCTGATATTTAGTTGGTGCTATAAATAGAGCAGAATAAGAAACACAATTTTAAAATAAATTATAATAAAGTTACGTGTTATCCTGTTCATGCATATCAATGATTACCAACTACAGAATTAATGACACATTCCTGTGGTCCAGCTGGAGTACTAAATAGAGGAGGATATTCATTGCTGTGCTCTAGTCTATACGGCACAGGATCTCTCAATTGTTCATAGTCACTTCGGTTATTCCAACACAACTTTTGCTTTAAAAAATCCTTAAGCTTAAAAATAACTCTTTTGGGAAATATATTACAGGTAAGTAGCAGAGCTCCATAAACAGGGGGAAGAAGCAAAACAAAGCAAAAAAATCTATACCATCTGCGATAGACATGAATGGGGTCAAAGAACTTTGCAAATGAAAATGAAACAATTACAAAACTAATTAGTGTGAGTAGAGAAAGAAACAAAACATCCAACACCACATATCTTGTTTTATCATATGGTCTTACTAGAGCAACCAAGACAGTCATTGCCAATGACAACACACCTCCAAGAGCATAGTACAATGGACTGGTAGTCACTGAAAACAAGAATAGATTCACCAACCTAAATCCTAGATAGATGCCTGCAAAATAGCGACAATCGTAAGGTTCGGTCTTGTAATAACCTTGAAGAGTGTAGATGAACATGTGTACAGCATTGCTGTGTACATGACAATAGTATTTGCAGCGCTGAAAACAGCTAGTAGGATAGAGACAGAGCAGGAGGAGTGGGATGATATTGAACACCAGGAGCATTACTAGGGCGACTATTGCATAAGGTAGGTGTTCCCTTCCAAAGTACTTTACTGTTCCTTCGTAGTAGAGGTATCGATTTGGTACAGCATCACCATTGACATCGTACAAGGATACTGGTGTTAGAAGGTCAAATGAGATGTTAGCAATCTTCACGTACGACAACAAGAAGAAGGTGACAAATGCATCAACTAGAGAAGACTGAATGTTTCACTCTCTGCGAATCTTGGCAAATATCCAATTAAAAGGCTTCCACAAACAAACAACTAAAGGCGTAGGGTACCTCTCATAGAGATGGACCAGAATGTAAGTAACAAAGATCAATACCATGGGATACACAGCAACAGCATATTCAAGAGCAAAGGTCTGAAGTGTAGTAGTGTCAGGATGTAAGCAAAAGGGCTGATAAAATGCTCGGAATATATCAAGATTCCACATCATGTGAAGAGATGTAATGAGTTTAAGACCAACAACTGACATTCCAGGGTAAGCATTTGTTGCCAATAATCTCATTTGGACTGGAGCTGCAATCAGTTGACTCGCTAAAATATATGTGCTGAGTTTCGGGGACAATACTTTTATTCTAAATATGATAATAATTAAAAATACCAGAGTGAGAGGTAGGAAAGCCACAGCAATGTACTTCAAAAAGTTGTACTTGTAGTCTTCACACTTTACACAAGCCAATAGGTAGGAATACACAGCAGGAGCATAACCATGCTGACACTTGCCACAGTTCTGACCTGTCCTGTGAATACCAATTCTTGTACAATCATGAAAATGAAGTGTATTGCTTCTGAAGTATATAGGTCTTACATACTGATAGTCAACGAAATTACATTCAAATATGCAGTGCCCTACCACAGTCTTGTTAAGGAGGTCACTAAATGTCAAGCAATAACAGGTCAACAAGAAGATGTCATCCAGTGAGTTAGATTCACAGTGAATAGTGCCACTCAGACTATCTCCACATTCACAACGACCACTCTTCAGCCGGCTCCATGGATGTTTGTTACACGAAGCTAGTTGATCACCAATTTCTTCACTTGAGGCAAAGTAGAATGATGTAAAAACTACACAAAACCATATAGCTATAATTCGAAAAAGCTCCATAACATTCATACTGAGCTACGAATAGTGGACCAGCTACAAAACCTAAATGCAAAATAGCATACTTGTATGATTACAAAACAATTGGCTTTGTTTTGATTTCATATACAGCTATTTAGAAATAGTGATAATTCTTAATAGAAACATATGTTTCTGTTTATCTAATACATTTTGTTTTGCTTTCTTTATTCTACTATAAATGTATGAAAACATTGAAACTGGTGTTAGGAAGTCATGTGCAAACTTTATTGATTGTGGTCTCAGAGCTACGCTAATTTTACATTTACCTAAATATATTAACAACACAACTATCAGGAATTGCGAAAATTCTACAGATATTTAGAATAGATACATGTACATAAATAGACATGTAAACTAATAAACCAGCACTGAATTAAACTTTCCAACTATTAATGTGAATGTGTTCAAAAGCAGCTGGATCCAGGAGGGGGAGGGGTTTCGTTAGGATGATCTTACTTTGGGCAAGCTTGCAAACAAACAGTAGAAATCATACTACTCACCCTAAGATGGAATATAAGTCTTAGAAAAAGAAAAGCCTACATACTTGCACAAAACAGCAAGTCAGCTACCTAACACGAGATACAATGGTGGAAGTGGTCAGACCAAAATTTTCTGCACATTAGTCCAAACCCTTCATTTTAAAATTTTGGATCCATCTCTAAATAGTACAAACTCTGATCATGAGCTTTTTTGAACAATCAAAACCTACTAAGTCTAACCGTCCTACACCAGCCATACCTTCAGCATAGTATTCTTTCAGCCAATCCATACATAATGTTAGTGGAACACAGAATGCTAGCTCTATAGTATATTAGAGGACATAATTAGCTGAATAGCTAAGATCAATTTCCACAAAATATGATGACGATATAATTATGCACAATGATAAATACAGTCTACATACAACTGCATGAAAATACGGCTGGGTACCAATTATTATTTAGTCTAGTGCTAAGAAAGCAAACGTAATTACAACAATTTACATTTGACAGTTTCATGAACTATGTAAACATATTTGGACTAACATATATTACTCAGAGATTAAACCATTTACTATCAAATCATTATTCTCAAAACTTATCCATCAAGAAAATATACAATACCGTAGAGGTGAAAAGCCAACATGGAATGTCTGCTAACCTCAATAGCACACAAACATTATAGCAGGGACTAGCCAGTACCATATAACTTGTGGGTTCAATAACTTTTTAGAATAAACTAAGAGTATCATACGCAAAATCTGTATATCTTGCACATTTTGTTGCTGTTTATAGCAATTATACACATTCATCACTGAAAAAGTTTACTACCTCAACATAATATACAAAAAAAGTTTAGTAACATGATTATTTCTTATGTTAATTTCAAAGTTAAGACCAGATCTATAATTATTCATTTCTCTAGTTACTATACACTGACTGCATTCACTGGGAACAAAGACAAAATACAATAATTAAAAAAAAAATTAATAAATGCATAATAATATTATAACAATATTAATTTAACTTAATTCCACACTAAATACTATTCTGGTAGGCTAATCATATGTTCTTGAGGACCGGGATGCTTCAAAAGAGGGGAGTATTCACCACTGTGCACAATACCATAAACAGACATTGGATCTCTCCGATGGTCTTCATCACTCTGCTCTTTAGGCCTACAATACTACTGTAAAGTATGCTTTATGGTAAGCAATACTTTGTTTGGTAGCAGTTTGAACAAAAGAAGACCCATTCCATACATCGGTGGAATCAACAAAAGAAAATATGCATAACTATACCATTTATGGTACACAAATATAGGGTCAAGAAAACGTGAAGATGAAAAGGCAATAATTCCGAAGCTAATTAGTGTGAATAGAGATAAAAACAAAACATCCAATACCACATATCTTGTTTTATCGTATGGTCTTACTAGAGCAACCAAGACAGTCATTGCCAATGACAACACGCCTCCAAGAGCATAGTACAATGGACTGGTAGTCACTGAAAACAAGAATAGATTCACCAACCTAAACCCTAGATAGATGCCTGCAAAATAGCGACAATCGTAAGGTTTGGTTTTGTAATAACCTTGAAGAGTGTAGATGAACATGTGTACACCATTGCTGTGTACATGACAATAGTATTTGCAGCGCTGAAAGCAGCTAGTAGGATTGCTATGTACATGACAATAGTCTTTGCAGCGTTGAAAATAGCTAGTAGGATAGAGACAGAGCAGGAGCAGTGGGATGATATTGAACACCAGAAGCATTACTAGGGCTACTATTGCATAAGGTAGGTGTTCCCTTCCAAAGTACTCTACTGTTCCTTCGTAGTAGAGGTATCGATTTGGTACAGCATCACCATTGACATCGTACAAGGATACTGGTGTTAGAAGGTCAAATGAGATATTAGCAATCTTCACGTACGACAACAAGAAGAAAGTGACAAATGCATCGACTAGAGAAGACTGAATGTTCCACTCTCTGCGAATCTTGGCAAATATCCAATTGAAAGGTTTCCACAAACAAACAACTAAAGGCGTAGGGTACCTCTCGTAGAGATGGACTAGAATGTACGTAACGAAGATCAATACCATGGGATACACAGCAACAGCATATTCAAGAGCAAAGGTCTGAAGTGTAGTAGTGTCGGGATGTAAGCAAAAGGGCTGATAAAATGCTCGGAATATATCAAGATTCCATATCATGTGAAGAGATGCAAATGCCTGAAGACCAACAACTGATGCTTGGGAATACAAATTTATTGCAAGGATTCTTACTTGGACTGGAGCTGCTATCAGTTGACTGATTAAAATGTACGTATTCAGTTTTGGTGACATTACCTTGATTCTAAATATGATGACGACAAAAAATACCAGAGTGAGAGGTAGGAAAGCCACAGCAATGTACTTCAGCCAGTTGTACTTGTAGTCTTCACACTTTACACAAGCCAATAGGTAGGAATACACAGCAGGAGCATAACCATGCTGACACTTGCCACAGTTCTGACCTGTCCTGTGAATACCATTTCTTGTACAATCAACATAATGCCAGCTATTATTCTCAAAATGGGAGGTTTGAAGATACTGGTTGTCCAAAATATCGCAACGAAATATGCAATGCCCTACTAATGTCTTGTTGAACAGCTCACTGTATGTCATGCAGTGGCAAGTCAATAAAGAGGCGTCCATTGTTTCTGAGTCACACCTAATGGCACCATGAAGCTGATCTCCACACTTGCACTGATGGCTTTGGTCATCTTGTCTGCTCCATGGGTACTGGAGGCATTCAGAAAAATTACCATGTTCATTCTCAACATGTGATGCAACAGACTGACAGTGATTTGAAAGAAGATGTAGTGATATAATATAACAAAGCACTTGCAGAAGTTGACTGGCCATTATAGTCTTTCAGTCCTCTTTGAACATTTGATACTACAAGACTTCTACATTTATGTCCAGGGTTGTTTTCAGTACCAATGATGCAATAAAAAGCAAAAAAGGAATGACTATGCACATATATACTACATGCAGCGAGTGCTAAACTAACTATCAACATGACTGCTAAACTAGGCCTACTGAACTTAAAACTACACGGATACCCCAATATAATATGTGTATGTACAAAGGTCATGCAGTTTTAGATGCATTAAGGATGCATTGTTACTAGTAGAGGAGTGGTCACTCAAGTTATGTAGCTATAAGGACTAGATTGCCATGCCCTAGGTTTATCTACCTGCAGGAAATGGTGGGCAAAATGATTCGAAGGTTTGCAAACATCATCATGACAATAAATAAATAAACATTAACCTTTTATTTTAAGATACCTCATTTAATGCGACTCCAGTTTCATTTTTGTCATTTTACTGTAAAAACCATGCCCAAAGAAAATCAATACAATTATTACAATTTTCAGAGATAATTGACAAACTCCAAATCAAACCTAAGAATCAACTGAACTAAACTTACAGTCATAAATGTTCATGACTGTAATCCGGGCAATAATCATAAATGAACTACATGCATGTTGTTACAGTACAGAATCAAATTGGCACACTTACCATTACACCTTGCCATGCAGGGTTGCTGTTCATCCTCTCATGAACATAGTACCTTAGACAGCTTGCAAGTCTTGCCATAAACTCAGTACCAGGAGTGATACAATTGCTATCAAAATGAGATTCCTTGGGTTTCTTTGGAGGAAGAAGGCAGCCTTGTGCTTCAAGCTTTTCACGGATTCGTGACACTTCATCAATCTTCTCACTGTACATGTCATATAATAATCCTGATGTCAATACGGTTATAATTCACAGAGCAATCAAGCAATGAAATACACAGGCAATATTGTGAGATGAATACTTACATGCTTTCCTTGGCTGCTCTAAATCGTCTTGATCTCTGTTGGTTCATTTTTGCTCTGGGAGCAACACCATCTATTGCCATGTAGAGCAAGCGACGAGGCCTCACAATATTGAAGATACGATCAATGTACTCAAAAATGGCAACCATCATTTCATCCTCATCCTTTGGAGCTGGCCTAACAAGTTAAATCAATCCAGAAAATACTTGTGATAAAAATTACATTTATATTCTACAATACTACAAAACTATTCTAATCATGAAGTTCTGCTAGGGCAAATCCAGAAATTATCATGCTTAACTTTGTAACTTATTGTGTGGTATCTTTTCCCCTGTATCTATTTTGGAGCAATTAGAAAAAAGCACATGTGCATTGTAGTTATGGTCACTTCTGTAAGTTATACATGTACCTCGAACACTGAAACAAAATGATACCATACTGTATAGCATGAAATTATCGTTGGTGCAAAACTTTGTATAATCTCATTTGTATTGCAGCCACTTGTAATACAGTACACAAAATGTGGAAGTAAATTTTCAGTTTTAATTTTCATATACTTGAATAGCATACAAATATAAGAAATTTGCACCATGTACACAAAATTTTTCCACTATATGGTACCTTTCAGAAATTACTATGTAATAAGTTCTAAGTAGACTTAACTCTGTCAACAAGGTAAAGATTATTGTATACTAGCTATTATGTAACTTACTTGTCCTCAGGGTGACAGCATGGATGAATGATACCATTCATGTCAAGGTAGAGATTATCAAACTCTACATCATTAGGATTAGGTTGGGTGGCATCCACAGGAATGTCATAACCATCAAGCTTCTTCAACTAGCAGTATTTAACAATTGACATAATGACTTAAAATGAAGCATGCAGTCATTAAACAAATCATGCAGATTGACAGATGGATGACTGAGTAATACAAGTACATCTTAAACAAACCGCACTGCTAGAAATATAAATGAAAAATTTTATAGTTTTAAACGCTTCTTAAATTTAATCCGCCAATATGTTGTTGACTCATGTAAATGTGCTTGGGCAAATGACTATCAAATTTTATTTCGATCATTTTTCTTTTTTTAGTTCTGTGACTAACTTAAACAGTCAGAGTCCTGATAAATGACCAAAAACCTCACAGTGTCAAGAAAGTACATCTTGCATGTGAGAAAATATCTGGTAGCAGTATGACTGTTAATGTATAGATATAGTATTAACAGCACTATGAATCTCATCAACAGTCACTGTCCAAAGTTTGCCTTTATGGTGAATTTATGGTTGCATATTGTTACATTTATACAGAGTTGGGAAACTAGCTACCTCGAGCAACACAACAGTCTAAAATCAGAACAGTCATGCAAGGCGGTTCCCCTGTACATCGTTTGCTTATATGGCTAGGTCTCTGACACAGCATAGTATCTATGGTCCATTGGACACAGCACTGACACAGTGACAGTCCCATATAGAAGAACACTTAACAAAACTATCCACATAAAACTAATCGCGGATTATAGAGTACACTATTCACAAATACCTTTTCTTCCACACATGACACTACTATGGTGGGGTACTTCCTAGAGAGCCACCTGAAGAACGCCGGAACACCCATGAGGCACGGTTTCTTAATAAAGCACACTGCATGCAGCAAAGGTTAAAGTCCAGCTGCGCGGGTGGGTGTAACCAAAAATCTCCAGCTTTGTACTGTAAATACAAGACAGAAGACAAACCTTTCACTGTAAGTTTTGTGCTTTAATTTTCTTACTCTAAATCAGTAAAAAAAGTGTTCAGATGAAGTCATATCTGGACGTCTATGCATAAATTTGTCAGAAAAATATAATTGCTGCATGTAGATCTATGGATCTACAGCAAGCAAGAAATTACCCAGTCTAGTTTTACTACATACCCACCTGTATTATTTTTGACATTCTAAACATATGCTTTTTGCTGTAGCATAATTTACTGTCGTATTGCATACGACAAAATAAATTGATGCTGTTGACAGTTGAGGGGTTGGCTGGTGTGTTAGGTACATACCTGGCATGAGAACCAGGGAGGCAGGAACTGCCCTGTTTTTGTGCCAAAAGAAAACCGAGCCATGATCCATAAATTATTGCCTGTAATGCGTGCATATCAGCTACATTATAGTTGTAGTTCATTAATACATACATTCTGTAGTCTAATAAATTTCAACTCAGAATGCACCAAACTTCTTACATCGATCAATGTTTTGTGGAAATGGTTTTTAAAATATATGTCCTGTTTATCTTATTTTTGATGTCACAGCTTAAATTTATAAAACTATGTCTGAAAAGAGTTACCTCCTGGCCAAGCCCACTAATACTGGAGACTTAGAAGACTCAACAACAATGCAGCGTGTTGCCAGACTTAACAAGCGTTCCAGGGATGTAATTGAAAGGAACTGGGCCAAAGCAGTGAGACTAATTCGTGCTAGGGAATTCTTTGCAGAGTTCTTGGGGACATTCGTGCTCATAGTAAGTGAATAAACATTACTCATAATGTGTGTGTAATTATAGTCATGTGTCTTGTGTTTGTCATGTGTTCTATATATAATGACATTCATAGCTGATCATTACAATAACATCACAATGAGATCTAGAACTTGCTATGCTAGCTGCTGCATGTGAACTGGCAGCATTAAGCATTAGGTCAGCCTTCATTGATACAACCTAATTTACTGAATCATATTTAGGAAGAGGGACAGCTAAACTTTAATGAATAATGCATCAGTAAATTGTAATTTAATTAATTAAGACCGTTGTCTATATCCGAGTGCTTGCATATTTCGAGATTATTCATTCTCTCTCCAGATTTTAGAGCTGCATTGGTGCAACAGTTCTGAAAATTATAGATTCTCACACTCAAGTGTTGTGTGCATTCTAGTCTATCCGGCTAGACCCTTGTCCTTCGTCATGTTGCATGTGCCGATAGAGAGGGTCTAGCAAAGGTGACGTTTAATGAGATTTCAACTGACCAATCAGATTCAACTACCCAGTAGTAATATACGTGTGGGCAGTAGTTTGCATGCTTGGAAATAACCACGTGTTCTATTACTGAAGTATGCTAGTTATCGATAATTTCTAGAGCTTTTGTAGTATTTTCGTACTCAAAAAAGACTTGAAACAGTCTTAGATGTAGCCCTAAGGCATTTAACTTTGCAACAAAAGTACAAAGAGACCGAACAGTGCATGTGGAACAGATTCTACCTAACTACCTGTCCAGTCTATCGACTTCTACTCCATCAATAATGGACTTTTGTCCTGTTTGCCATCCTTTTCTAAAACAATGTGCACAGTCAGCGCATATTTAATTCCGTGTTTTTGTTAATTGTGCTTTGAATGTGACCTTTGCTAGACCCTCTCTCTCGGTATGCGCAACGAGACTAAGGAGGAGGGTCTAGCTCGATAGACTACACTCAATCATTGAATTTGTGTGCATAAATCATGATTCATATGGTACATATTATGATAGAAGCAAAAACCTCTCTCTGTATTAGATATTTGGATGTGGTTCTATTGCCCAGTCTGTGTTAAGTCAAGGTAACAATGGTGAATTTCTTTCCATCAACGTTGGGTGGTTCATTGGTCTAACCATGGGCTGTTACATGGCCATTGGGATCAGTGGAGCTCACTTAAACCCTGCTGTTACTCTGGCTATGGCACTTCGTGGAAGAACATGCTGGCTAAAGGTATACTACTGTATGTATCCTCTCAATTCAAGTATAGCACAAATAGCAATATAAGATTGCGGTATAGGAGGGTCTCTGCCTGTCAGAATACTTCATTGTTTCAGTCATTCAAATAAAGCAGTTTCCATGCATGCATAAGGTAGACCAATATTTCGTGGGTAGACCAATGGCCCTCATACCTTAAGAACCATTTAGGTAGGTTGTAATTAGTATCTTAAGTCATAGCTACTAGTTACTTTTGTACAGTGCATATCTACCACTAATTTTACATAATGATGATTCTTTTTGGATACAGGTCATTCCTTACTGGATCGCTCAGTTTCTTGGAGCCTTTTTGGCTTCAGCTCTTGTCTATGGTGTCTATGTAGGTAAGTACCTTCATTACCTGCTATCTCCGATAGCCAGTAGAGGGAGGGGGGACAGACTGGCCTGGCACCCAAAACTTTTCCACCACTGTGTACAGTACTACAAACCTATTTTATCTCTGCCTCACTAAAAATCTTACAGCCAGACTCCCACTTCCAGTATACAAGCCCACAAATTAGCCAATTGCAATATTCACAAGTACTAGCCTTGTTTCAAACCTCTAGAGGGCCTACTACTACTCTTTGTATCTGTTGGGAAATTTAGACTCTGGTATTACAGTGTGCTATATATTTTGAGTAATAATATTGTTTAGCAGTCATCTTTGGTCAGAATCTAGACTGTCCAAAACAAACTTTTGATCTTTCTTTCGCTGCTACAAAGCTTTAGGGAGCATTTGAGCTAGCAAGTGAGCATATGATACAGTTCACTGAACAGGAGGGGCTAATATTAGCAAATTCAGTGTATGTAGCCTCTGATTACACAAAAAATTTTGGCGTGCTAGTATTTCTTTGCTCCTTTCATGAAATCATGGCTACATCCCTTTGCTATATTGTCTATGGTGATGACTACTAGACATTGCTTCTTTTATGTTATTCAGATGCAGTGAAGAATTTTGAAGCATGTAACAAATTCTGCGTTAAGAACTACACTGGACCAGCCATGTGCAATGAGCCTGGCTCTGAAGTCTCCTACACCCCATACACTCCATTGTGTACTGGAAAGATTTGGGCAACTTATCCACAACCATTCCTAAGCATTGCTGATGGTGTTCTTGACCAAGTGAGTAACCTAATTTCTACTCTATAATTGTGGCCATCCTTGTGTTTGAGGTGTGCTTTAAATTTTGTCCTTGGCTTCTGTCTATACAGTTACTTGCACTGAATCAGTTGAGTTACTGGTTGTAGTCAAACTCCACAAAGATAGTTGAAACTATGACTATTTGAAATTTTGTATCTAGGTTTGTGGCCATGCTTGTGTGTTTAAGGTGTGCATTAATTATTAGTCCTCGGCTTCTGTGCATGCACTGAATCAATTTGCTGCTTGTAGTCAAACTTCAAATGATGGTTAAAAACTTTTGCCATTTCAGAATTTTGTATGTAGATTTCTAGCTGGTATCCTTACCTGAAGTTTGTATGTGGACTATATATACTGCTGAAAATTTAATTTTAGCAATTTACGGTATTCATAAAGTATGTTATTCTATACATAATTTGCACAAAGCAAAATTAACTCAATTTATGTTGAGTACTTTTTGAGGCATTATTGCATTATGCATCCCACCCACTCTTTTACAACAAGTTCGTTAAAAAAATTTCACATTTCGTATATAGCAACTATACAAAAATTTCAATTTTTCAAGATTTACCATACCTAAGAAGCTTAGATAGCACAGCTGTGTATAGCCACAAAGCCATACTATCTTGGTCAATCTACCTTTTTACCTCTGAACACTTCAAGGTTTTCTAATAGCATTCTGTTGTCATATAATTGTGTCAAAATATGTACAAAATGTGTATGAATATATATGTATGACAACATTCATGTACATGGCCAGAATATTGACAATAAATTATTGACAATGTCACTGAGTTATGCTGTTGGCATGTCTTTGTAAAAAAATATTGTATATAGTTTCTTGCCTTTTCAGTGCTCATGTTCTGGCAGACAATAAGGTTGGATTAGCTACAAGACAACTTTTTCACACACTTTAATCTCTCAATTTCATATCAAATCAATTGATATAATTATTTCATTCTTTGGAGACACTGTAAGCTTAGTATTTAGAGATTCAAAAATTGCTTATCTACAAAAAGATCGTAGATTACGTAAGCATTACATTGCCAAAGGTTGCTTTACTCTGTTCAACCATGAAATTTACTGCAGCACAATATGCAAACCACAAGAAAACAACCTTTCCCATTAAATCACAGAGCAAGTTTTTCATTAAAGCTACTACTAAGCTAGTGATTGGCATGCCTGCTACAGTCAGAAACTTCTCATTGTCTAGTATCAACTCTAGCTTAACAACTAGTATTTGAATTTTCTGGTACTAGTCCGTGCTATCTGGCCATTCTTTCTTTGTTGTCAGTTAAAAAAGCATGCTTGGTACTAATTCAGTTTACCAAGATAGCAGTTGCCTCTTAACTCTGTTTGTTATACTGAATTCTTTGATATGAACACACATGCACTCACACAACTACCACAACCATCCACATGCCAGTGGTTATATCATAGTTACACTCACTGACTCACTGAGAGTTATGTACCATGGTCTTGCTATGGTAATTTAGTACTTTTTGGCTACAAATCATAATTGCGGTGTATTCTTCCAACAGGTTTTTGGTACATATATGCTCATTTTGGGTATATTTGCCATCTGTGATGGACAGAATTCAGAGCCTAAAGTTGGATTGAAGCCTGTGTTGATTGGAATGGTGCTCTTTGGTGTTGGTATTGCCTTTGGATTCAATGCTGGGTATGGAGTCAACCCTGCTCGAGACTTTGGACCAAGATTCTTTACATTTATTGCTGGATGGGGAAAAGATGTGTTTGTGTAAGTATAGCTACCATAATTAGAATATCATGTAGATAATTATTTTGAAGCAAAATAAACACTTACGTTCAAGACCATTTTGTCAACATATTAAATGTTACTATGAGAGAGAGAGAGAGAGAGAGAGAGAGAGAGAGAGAGAGAGAGAGAACAGAAAGAAATGATTAGCTGTCAGTCATGATTAACATGATTAAAGGAGCCAACTCATACATAATTCACAAGACATTTTGATTTCTATTAAGTAAGTATTCATCTAGGCTCATATTTACCGTAGGCTATCACACAAACTAGCCAAATTCACGTAGGCACACAATTAACAGGCTATGCATGTGTACTCAATTTTGGAAGATACATCTATAAAGTAGTTATGTGAGCCCATTCATTTAGACAAAATCACCTCCAGATAAAAGCGCATGGAGAGATAGTATAGAACACAGATTGATGCATGTAGCCATGCACTTTTGTCTGCCTCATACTTTGCCAGATAAATAGCTATAAGAATGATTGTGCACATGGCATGTAGAAGTATAATAACTTCATTCTTAACCTTTCTAGATCCCTCCATTAACATGAACGTTGCCAACAATATGGTAAAGGATGATTTTACATACACAAGATGTCTATACAGAGTATCAAAGTCTAATCGTCTAAAATTTCATTATTGGTAGATTTTATTTTAGTGGTGGCACTTCCAGCAATATGCTCTATTGTATGTGCAGAGATCAAAATACATGCTGTCATTGGTTATTAAGCCTCAGTGTGTGCATAGCATGTGCAGAGGCTTACAGTAGTTGTTTTGTGTGTTTATGTGTGTGTCTGTTGCTAGATTATCTGAAGAATGGTAGCTCTATGGTCAAAATGGAAGGTATACTTATACGTTCATTAATTAATATTATCTTAAAAATGGTTATGTACAGTCTTGCAAAACGCTGTAGTTTCTGAGATCTGAGGCTTTTGTGCTTTTCTGAACGCTTAGCTTCGAGACTGCACCCATTGATCACGCCTGTATAGTGTGGTTTATCTTGAAATACAGTAGAACTTGGACCTGGTGTGCATGTCAGCTTCTGGTCATGTGCTTGGCTCAGTTGGCTTACTAGCTGCTTGGACAGGTAAGTAACTCAGTTGATTGTAAGTTAAATTTTGTGAAATAATACTTAGAACTATGCATCATCTACTAGTAAGAAACTTAGTTGTTTGTTGTTTTGTGTCAGTGCAGCCAAACTTCCAGTGCCTCAGTGACTAGTTGCTGGTCAGGCTGGCTGAATATAAGCATTAGTCCTGTTTAGTTCTGCATGCTAGTTGAGTGTGCTGACCAGTTTTGTATGGTCATCACTAAAATAATTTTGTCGTTCTTTCATATTATAGCCGTTTGGAATTAGGCCAGTCTCTTAATGGCAGTGCACATAGGTAAAATGCCCACACAAAATGAGGTTTGTACTGACATTTGACCCATGCACTCTAGAAAAATTATTTCAACCTCTGTATGTGTGGTGGAAAAATGACTTAGATGGATTTAATATTGACAATCATTACCAAAACTGTCAATCCCCCAATATTAAGTCTGACCAATTTTGCTATGTGTATTGATTCTGAATACTAAAACTCTTAAAATGCACAATGCATGTTTGCATAAATCTGTAGGTGCTCTCAGTGTTCTATTAAACAATGGTGGTGGATTCCAACTTTTGCTCCAATGCTTAGTGCACCATTAGCAGCCTTTACCTACTGGTTCCTAGTTGATTCACACCATCCTAAATCTCCTGAGGATGAAACTGCACCGAAGGATGTCCATATTCCAGGGTATCAAGATTTGAACAAGCCCACATCTTAACTATACCCTTTGGCACTGATTATGTTGAAAATGACACTAATAATTATTGTACTGAGTGGATTATAACACCTTGACATTGTGTGGTGGACACTATATAATTGTATATAGTTAGTATCTTTTGGGTTAATTATGTGGTTTTATAAATTGTCTTTGTTTGAATTGGAGCGGTTCTAGCTAGCTAGAGATTCTAGTCAGTTAATTTTGTACCAAAATGTAATGAGTTATATTAATTTTATATTAATTTTGTTATGCACATTAATTGATCCATGATATCAATGTACATGATACCAGCTGGTCTGCAGGATTCAAGGTATATAGAATACATTTGATAGCACGCAGCTATAGAGAAATACACTTATACAGTCAACTTGTTTTCTCATTATAATTATATATTATGTATGCACTCCAGATAATATTATAATACAGTAGTAATATAATTGCCATGATATTATTATAATAATTATAGCTATAGTTGAATGAATGATGGACACAATATTATACAAGCATGCAGTACATGGTCATGTAATATTTGCTGCTCTAATGACAATAATTATAATTATACAAACAAAAGAATTTCTATGATTATGGTTATGAATTGAAAGTACAAAACAAAATAATTTATTATGTCTGGTGATGAGAAATTAAAGTAACCGTTATCTAAATCAACTGACAGGAAATTGATCGGCTACTGTGCACATAATATAAATGCATGATTGTACGTGTGCTGGTGTAAATAATATTACATTCATTATTAAGCAGAACTTTCACTAGTAGTGTCTCTTGTGACTGTAGCAATATTGTTATCATTTGAATGGACACCAACTTGAATACCTATAAATTTATTCTCCTCTGAGTTGCGATTCACAAAATTGAGGGTGCTTGGATGACCACAATCTATTTCCTTTGGACTAGTGCCTGGTAACATAGCAACATAGTCGGTAGTGAAGACTGCTGGCTGGGAATGAACAGACACTTCATTGAAGTTGATAGAGTGCCTATAGTAAACAAACGACCATTACAATTATTTTATAGTACATGATCTTAAGTTCAAGTTTAGACTTTTCATTTTTCACAAAAAAATTGTCAGTTAAAGTCCATCTGGTTTGAGAATGCCACCAGAAGTGAAATAATGTTATACTTTTATACGGGGAATAGCCAACTTTTGACTGGTGAGGCATAGGAAGCTGGAAAAGCAACCAAAAAAATGGGGAAAATGTGCACTTTCCAATAGTGCTTAAAATTTTGAAATCGGTTGGATATTTAGAAAGTTATTCAACCGGCATTCTTAAACCAGATGGACTTCAATTTTATAAGGGTGATGGAATAATATAAGCTGCAGCTACATTTTTTTCTCTTGGAACATTTTGATAATCCTAACACATAGTCTTCACATTCATCTTTAACTATAATTAAAGATGCCTCAGAATGCCCCATAATTCACTATCATAAATTATACAATTATAATTACAGTTAAAGGCGCAGCTTCACGGAAGTAATTACACAACCGAATTCCTGGCCCAAAAATCAAAAAATCTATCTGATTGGTCGAAATACGTCATCGGAATATAACTTTGTCGCACATGCACTTACGGAGAAACACACATTTTTGTCAATGTGTTTACAATTGAGAACACGCAGATTTAGCATTGAAAACAAGTGCAGTTAGGAAAAAGTAGCTGGGTAAGCGAACAAATTAGCGAAGAGTAATACTAGAGCTTTTCATGAGTGCTGGCTGAATTAAAAGAGCTTAGAGGCTCATGCTAGCGATGGCTTATATTCTGTGCGCAGGAATTACGTGCACAATACAGCTTCATTAGATGCAAGCACAACTCCTAAGGTTTCCGTGAAACTATGCCTTTAAGATGACTGATCTACAAACACATTACAATCATCATTGCTTTTGTACACATGCACACACAATTATTTTATTGCGTTGTATGATGTCCATTACCAGTTCTGCTCTATAAGGTGATTCAATTCAGCCTAATCTGCTTGACTGGTGTGGCTAGTTGAAAGATTATGCATTGGCTGAGTTCCAAGAATCAATAATGATTAGATAATTCACACAATTTAGTACGTAAGCAGTGCTGTGTCTCTGACACACGTGATGTAATCATTAATACTCATGTTGTGGTCAATTTCATCCCATCACATTAACGTACGGACTACAAGAAAACCTTGTAGAATGCATGTAACATAACATAGGAAAGGAATCACAAACATGTAGGCTAACAACTTGGGTCTGCACAAAAATGCCATGAATCAGTACACATTCATCTACCATTTAGTGCACTTCAAAATGGAAAAGGACAGTCATGGTAAAGTATAGTCACAATTAATCTCAGACTTTGTGGCACTTTGTGGCATTCCAAACAGGTAAACTCAAAGTACCAAATAGAATTAAAGCTCTGTAGCACATCAACTGGCACGGTCATGTGTGTGCCTAGCAACAACAAAAGTAATGGCAAGAGTCAAAACCATAATCATGCCAAGTTTATAGGTCTCCATTTCTTGCTATCAGATAATAATTATTATAGACAATCTTTTTTTCTTATTAACATTATAAACATTACTTTATTCATGTACAAACTTTCTATCACTATTTATCACTATCAATATTATTAATCACTAGTCATGTATAGAATTAATTTGGTGACAATGTGTAGTTTACATAGGTGGCAAGCAATGTTTAAGTTCCAAAAATTTTTCCACAATACTTGATGTTACATAGAAATTTTTCATATAAGTTCTATTATATCCTTAGATAATAACTCAAATTAGCCACATGGCATTATGTGTTTATGTGAACAAAATCATTATTAGTTGGTTTTTTATATGCAGGCTAGATATAGATCAACTGGGAAAATGCATGCATGGACATTTTTCAAGAAGAATGCTTTACTTGAACATGGGAAATTTCAATAACAACTCATATAAACACATGCAGGCAAAAAAACAAACTATGCAGTAACCCAGCTGGATCTATAAATGTATTTTGTCCAAATGGACAAAATACCATAATTACTATATACCACGCATCGTCAACGAAGGAAACCTCTCCTGCAGCAGGAGGTTAAAAACAGTAGTCGCTATACTTGTGTATAGATTCTAAGCTAATTCACGAATCACAGTAGCTAGTGCTTCTATAGATCTAGTAATGCAGGTGTTCACTAGCAACACTACAGCTAAAATTTATATCACCAAGGTTTCATAAATCACCTGCAAAACTAACAAATTTACTGTTAGATTTTAACCAACTTAGAAACCTTTTTATATCTGCAATCTAATTAGAGACATTACATATACGGGTAATCTACAAAATAGAATATGTTTCTATGTACCTTTTTGGAGATAAGATCTCATTACGGTCCTTTGAAGAGACACTATGTGACCTCATCTCAATGTAGTCATCATTACCGGTGGGTATGGGTAGCAGTGACCCTCTTCTTTTCTTCCCTTCAGAGACATTCTTGTTGTGTGGCTCTTGGAAGACATCATTGGAACCAAGACAGACATCATCAGTAGGAAACATCAAGGTGTTTGGTAGGCTCTACAGGTTAGTGTATGTATGGGTGTGCAGGCTTGACTTTAGTGTACATGCATATGACATGCTTCCAATTGTGTATTTCTTTTGGGTCATATTGTATAGTGTGGGTGGCATCGGGTGTGTTTGTGTTTTTTTGTATTGGTGAATAAAAGAAAAATCATGACATTAATTTCAAAATGCTTAATTATCTACACTACTAATGGTATTCTGTACAATTTGATGTAAGAAAACAAATAATGTGTAGGACTGTACCACAAACATAAAGGGCTATATATTTATGACAAAGTGGTCAGGTATAACCCACATTTACTTTATGTAATCAATTGCAACACTGACAGAAATCCATTACAAAAACATCACTTGGACCTCGGTTAGCAGAAAAAAGTCTCATAATTATCATTCTGTTACATTGGAAACTATGGTCATGGGTTAGATAATATTCTCAGGAAAATAAACTACTTCCTTCACAATAACATCTATAGTGGTAAAGCATGCACTGTACCCAGCATTGCCTGTTTTAGATAAACAGACACAACCACATTTGCAATTGAATTAAGGTAACCAATCCACACACAAACTGTGTGGTTGAGTTCAACCCCAATAGTACTCTATGTGGAAGGTTAGCAATTATTATTGTACAATGTCATTAATTGCAAAACATACCAATTCTCTTGACAATTCCATTGTATTGTGCACAAGTGTGTCAGGGATACTATCATACACATTCTCCTCTCCAGTCATGTATCCATTGTCACTAACATTCAACTCCATCGTCTGTGGTGATGATATTGACTCTCTGGGGAACATGATCAAGATATGCAATTATTATGTATGCAAGGGGAGAAATACTGATGTACAAGCGAAAATCTACCATAATTATGGATGTTGTATTTGCTTGGGTGAATAAAGATACATACATGTAGACAGTAAGTTTGTAAGAAATCCCACAATGCTGCAAAGAGCATATGAATTGCCGTGGATGATCTAATTAAAAAGAGAAAGTACCTTGAGTTGGACCGTTTCAGGATACAGAGTATACAGATGATTATAACAACACAGGCTATAATAATAGCCAGCAGTGCTAGTGCTCCAAGTAAAGCATACACAAGTGGTGCCCATCGAGAGAAAGAAAATCCACTGGGCCTAATGTACTCTAGAGTTCCAACTGAGTAGACCAGGGAACCATTGGCAATAATTACCTATGTTGAGATATTACGTACATTGAATAACATACTGGTTCTATGGAAAACATGTTGCTTTAACATGTAAGTTATGTGCATGGGCCAAACAATTCTTGACATACAATGTCATAACGTACACAAATACCTGTACTGTCCATAACAACTAACATAAATGACTTAGTGCTTCCTTACTTTTACTTCTAACAAGTTGTCTTGTAGCTGGGAGAATTCGGGTGGATCACATTCCAGTATCTGTATAGTAGAAGTACGTAGATTGCTTTATCTGTAATAGCACTGTTACAGCAATGCGCTTACGATTTGACTTGGTTGGAGAATGATGAAAGTTATATCGCACACTTTGTCGTTCATTGTTAGTCTGATTTCTGATGTCTGTACACTATCTAGGTTTTTACCCTATAGATTTGTAAAGAATATTATCAGATAAGTCAAGCCATGCACATAATTCACATTTGCATCCATGAGAAATTAAGCATCGATTGATGTATTTTTATAAAAAAGTGGCTTACTGGTAGTGTTATTCTGTCACCAGATCCAGTATACTCTCTATCAGCAGGTAAGATATCAGACAATATAGGATTAGGCTCTACTCTAAGTTCCAATAGACTATTGCCATTTGAAGGTCCTGGAGCATTGTCCATCTTAATGGTGTAATTTAGAACTAAGCTTGCACTAAAGGTGTCATTGGCTCCTCCTAATTGCAACAGTACTGGAGCAATACAGTATAAAGTTGCAGATCCATCTGCTGAACAGTTCTGAAATCAATGACATTGAGAATCCATTGAGCAAACTGTGATACAAATAACCATACAAATTTCCTCATAAAACTTACTGTGATCAGTACTGTATCTTCTATGATGATTATTAGTGTTGGTTGTTGAGTAACATTCAAGTATTGTCCACCAAACATTAGAGTCACTCCACCACTACAGTAATCATCAATTGCATAGATTATGTGTTAAAATATAACTACATAATACATTACAGGTAAAGAAAATCTATTCAAAGGAAGGCTAGGTATGCATCTACCTGGAACCTAATGCCTCTTAGTATCCATGACATTGTACTAACTGAAAATAAAGTTTAATGGTAGGAGTTCATTTGTCTTTCAGTTTGATGCATATCTAGAGTAGTCTGTCATAGCTATGTAGATGCTATCTATAGTTTTCTATGTCAAACCATATGAAACATAATATGGTTCAGTGTGATTATGCAACTTTTACCAAGTTATTCTGTAGGCCCAAACAGATTAACTATACAGTAACTCTGAATGACATGTAGTTCATGGAATGACACATCAACATGTACTAGCTTACGCTGGAATTGTATTTTGTGGTTGCACTTTGGTGAATGCTGGGTCTGGGAAGAAAGAGTATTTCAAATTTTGTTCATTAAGTGCAGTGCCCTTGTCAATGTGAAGTTGAACTGGTCCTTCTTGAACTTGACTGCTTGGTTTGGAGATGCAAATAATTTCATCAGATGATATACTCCTGCAAGGATGGTGTACATCCACATTAATAGTTTGGCTATTGACTATTAACTTTGCCAAAAGTATCAGTCAAAACTGTTCACATCTATACAGATTATTATGTTAGTAACTAAATTACCTAATGTCACACAGGACTCCAGCTATAGTTGCTGTGGTTAGAGATGTGTTGCTAATATCCAATTTAGCTCCTCTTATGCTGACTGTAGTACCTCCACTCACTGGTCCATATTGAGGGAATACTGATGAGATGGCAGGTAGAGCATATCTGAAGTTGTGATAAGTTGCATTCCGGTAGACACTGCCTCTACGTATTACAACTGACACCAACACTTCTCCTTCTACACCATCAGTTGATCTGGTTGTATTGCACACAATTTTTGTTCCTGCATAATGAGTATGGTTTAAACACAATTAAGCCTAATTACAGCATAGACAGCCTGACCACACCATTGCAGTGTGAGAACCAAACTCATGCTGAGTACATTGCAGATGATTACATAATCAAAAGCATAATTCTGAAGCTTCTAGTATTCTAATCTTAAAGCTTGTATAACTACCTACAATTTTCAAACTACTAACTACTTTAAGTATCCATGGTACAATAAATTAAAGCTAAACCTACAAACTAGCCTGGACTATAATGTTGACGATCAATTATGCAGGGGAAGTTGCCAAATAACACTTGTACAATATCATCTACTGTGACTCCCAAATCTGATCCAGAGATTGTCACTGTAGTCCCTCCATGAGTGTGACCTGACAATGGACTGATGGAACTGCAAAGCAGTTAATGTATGGATGTACAAAATCAACATGTAAACACAATAAATAATGATCATATAATATTCAACCATATCCAACCTTATTCTGGGTGGATCACATAGGTCAATATTGCTGATATTGGAGATGTAGTTGGAAGGGCAGCCTTCAAAATGAGAGCAACCATCAGGTTGCACATCTTCACGATTGCACCATCCACACTTAAAGCCAGTATTCAAGTTAAGAGCTAAGCATGATGAGCAGCTTGAAGCCAGCATAGAACAATTGTGAGGAGGTATGTATGTCAATTGTCCAACTTTATACTTGAGTGTTCCATTTGCTATTGATACCTAAAATGTATGAATGATGTGGGCAATGAGCAAGACAATGAGGATCACAAGAATAAATCTTTTACTCTTTAAAGGATACAATTGTAGTCATGCATAGAAACCTGATTTCAATGAAATCCATGATGAACGTTTTAAGCTACAAATTATTATTAACAACAATGTGTTCGGCTATAGTATACATACACATACATAAAGCCCTTAGTTTATAATAACTCTATGGATGGTTCTTACCATTACATCAAACGTTGATACTTGTAGTAAGGGCAACTCCAACTGACTACAGCGAAATATCTGCGGTTAGAGAATTAAAGCTTTAATCATCAAACTTCAAAACCTCATACAAACATTCCCTTACAAGATGTGTGGAATTGTGTTCTTCAAAGGAAACAATACAAGGTATGTCTCCAAATAATATGTCAATCTCTGATATATCCACAGAATCAATATATCTTCCCTACAATGGATAGCAATTATGATACGAACCAAGGCAAACTTTGACTACTATAATAATTTAACTTACAATAATTGTAATTTTATCTAATGTTCCTATATGTACTCGATCAGAATCTAAAATATCCACGAACTCTGGATTACGTCTCAATTCCAACTGAAGCTCAGAGTTGTCACTAATCAAGGGACCAGGAGCACTATCCATAATAACAGTGTAAGTTAAATGCTGCCCATATCTATTGTCTGCAACATAGATTGGAACTTCAGGAGCAAGACATTGTAGGGTAGTAGAATTGGAAGAGGGACACATCTAAAATTAGTACAAAATAAAGAATAAATATATACAATAAATTCAAGAAATTTTGCTATATTAAAATTTTGCTCACACTAGTAAGAGTGACATTTTCTATTGAAATCTGTAGCCGAGGCTTTTGTGAAACATTTAGACCTACTCCAGTGAAAGTAAGTAAAACTCCACCACTATAAGAAAATGAGTATTATTTTAAAGTTTAAATTCTATGAATATTCATATACAATGTAGCAACAAACTTACGCAGGAATTATCACATTTGGGTGAATAGAGTTGTACACTGGATCTTCCATATAAGAATATCCCTGCCCATCTAATGTAGTATTGTGACCATCAATCATCAAAGCAACCGTTCCGTCAGCAATAGGAGTAAGATTTGGCCTTGTTACACAATGCACTTCGAGCTCTGACACTTGTCTATGTTTTTAGTGACAAGAACATAATTAAAATATTTAATACAAGACTGAACTTGTACTAGAGATGTGATTGTCAATTCTGTATGTGAAAGTAGTGACATCATGAAGCAAAAACCATTCAGTTTTATACAAATTACAAAATTAATAATTGTATCACAGGAAGCCATAAACTTCCATGCTTGCTTTCTTACAATCTTTGATAGTCCTAGTTCACTATCATAAATCTGCCAACTCCTTATAAGCTGTCAACTTAAAGAAATGCTCATGCTTAAACTAAACTAAAAGTATCAAAAAATTTAGAGTACCTCAATTGATACACGCAAGTATTTTTTCAACATGCCTACTGACAGATATTATTTAACCAAGTGCACTGATAATATTAATATTGACAAGCCTTAGAGTATACATGATCTAACTATTTCCTAACTTTAGTGCTGAACCCTGAATACATACAGAGACAACTATTAACCAACATTATTGACAAACCTTATGTCACACTGGACACCAGCTATTATTGCTGTGGTTAAAGATGAGTTGCTGATATTCAATTCTACTCCTCTTATGGTCACTGTGGTACCTCCACTTACTGGCCCATACTGAGGGAATACTGATGAGATTACAGGTAGAGCATATCTGAAGCTATAAAATTCTGCACGGCGATTGTTGGCATTTCTTCTCCTTATATCAGCCGTCACATTGACATTCAGCTCAACATTTGATTGGGTTGTTGTACAAACGATTTCAGTACCTGTATGTAACATCGTATACAAAACAAAAAATGGCTACAATTTATTTATTAGGCTATAACTAAATCAACAGTACACACAAGTACAGCAGCTATATATTGTGAAGTTGCATTCACTACATACACAGACTGCTTTGTTGTCTGGATAAGCCAGCTATGATAAACCACAGGAGCACACAAGTCATAACAAGATTGAATTAATAATGCTTACATGGTCTAGACAACAAATTTGTGTGCCGTGTTTTCATGCATAAACCATGCAACCAGGACTGCCTGTATGTTTACCTAATAGGATGGCCACTAGGTACAGACAGTCAAACAACTTGGAGACAAATCACTAACAGCATGTGACTCAAGCCATGAAAGAGATGTAACAAAAAGGAAACAGCTATTGTATTCCCATCCAATTTGTATGTAGCACAACTTCTAAGCATCTGAGATTGGTGTAGTCAATGCTTTATGGTTGTGTTTGTTAATTGTAACCGATTGCAGGCAATAAACTTCATTGGCATGGAAAATTATAACAAACTTTTGACGTGAAAAGGTACACAAGAATGAAAACATTCTTTTTTCAGAAACTATCATTTTAAGCCAACATTTGAAAACAGCTAGAGAGTTCACACACCATGCAAGGTTGTCTATGGACTGCCAAAGGCCCTTGCTAGCACTGTGTCAGGGGTTAATTAACTTTAAGGAAACGATATTTCTGAACAATCTTCAAATACATGAATTGTTGAAAAAATATAAGAATTCTAAAGATTTGTAGTACAATGGTACAATCATTGAGACAGAGGTGTTGGATCATTTTCAAGGGAACTGATTGATTCATAACAATACTTCATATTGGTTTGTGCAATACAATCTCCTGCAACATGTCGGCATGGAAAAAAAATAAAACCCATTTTATACACTGCATGATGCTGATTAAAGGGAAAGGAAAAGGATTTGGTAAGAATTTTACACACTAAGGTTCTACTCAAAGCATATCTATAGCTCCATCAATGATTCTTGGACTATTTGCTATGAAACAATTATAATAACAATTTATATTAGAGCATGTGCTTTATTTCTAGAATTACCTGGTGTGAAACTCATTATACTACAAGGAGAGTTGCCAAATGACACGCCAGCAACATCACCTACTGTGACACCCAAGTCAGTTCCAATAATTGTCACCACAGTTCCTCCATAAATGTGACCAGATATAGGACTGATAGAACTAAGAATAGAATAATTAAAATTGTTTGATGTAATTTATACTCTGAATCAAATTGACCATCTGTACCTTATTCTGGGAGAAGGACAAAATCCTGAACTGCGTACAAAGTGGTAAAAGCAGTTCTCTAAACCAGATATGCAATACTGGCCAACACTACACCAGCCACAATTGTAACCTGATCCAACATTAAGGCTTAAACATGATGAACAACTGTTTGAAGATTGTGCAGTAGTACAATTGTAGACTTCCACTGAAATAAATAGATAAATTGATTTTTTTTACTTTAATTACACATAACACGCAGCACAGCTTACTGTCATTGTGTGACAAGCGATCAGATGATTGGGTGGGTCCATCTTGGTCATCATACTGTATATAATCTATATCATAATGGAAGAGGAATCTGTTAAACAATGCTAATACCATACACTATACCCACATCAGACATACGTACCATCAGTATAACGAAGAAAGTCAAACACATACTGAACAATGCCAGATCTATTCAGCCAAACAAGGTCTAAATGTAGCCTTTCTTTTCCAAAGATGTTACTTGAAGAAGAAAATAAGATCTGAAAAAAGAGTAGCAACCATAAGAGGAAATCAGACTAAAATACAAGTATGGGTGCTATATATCACCTGTTGACTTCGAACAAGGCAAACTATCTGGTGATCTTCAGACTGACTGTCATACATAGCATCAATATATACTCTTGTAGAATCTTGATATTGTAGTACGCAGGCATATTGTAGCTCAGTGACCTGTTGTGAGAAGGCAAATAAGATTGGATAATTACAGAATTGTAAATGAGAATTTTTGCTCACTGGTGGTGGCAAACGTCTGGTATGGAGAGTAAAGTTGCCTTCAGCTCCAACAGGAAATAGATATCGTCCATTAATAGCAGGTAAAATCACTGGACACACACTATCATCCTGAAAGTTTCACTGTAGATTAAACTCTTACAGATTTTAATCGTTTGTGACTAACAATAAATACCGTATTATTATGTAGTGATGATGAATTAATCCAGTCATCTTGGGACTGACATGATCTTGGAGATGCAGTACAAACATGACCATAGAGACACCATCCACAAATTGATACTGTGTGGCAATCTTTACAACTAGAGTGTATATAATACGGGTGAAAACCATGTCAATGCATGAAAGGCACTAGTGTGTATTATCGATACCTTCTCATGTGACTACAATTGTACAATAAAATAGCATCTTCTGCTTGAAAAAGAACCAGGCCTTTTGGTGAGAGCAAGCTAACACGTATTTCTGTCAATATAGTGCAAAACAAATACATGTTACACTATTTTAGTATGCTACAGGCCACATTGAATTCTATATGATACCAATTTGTGAGTTGTTGAATGGAGGGAAACTGTCAAGTCTGTTTAAGCACTCCCCTGTCTCTTCATTGTAGATCAGTAAAACACTGTAGTTAACTTGTGAGTTCATTAAAGAACAAAAATAATGCTCATCGTTGTTCAAAGTAGGTAATGTAGCAGTAGGTGGAGCAATGAGAGTGTTAACCTAAAGCAAAAACATTGTCTTAAAGGCACTACACAATGCATGTAAATAAAACTTATAACACAAACCTTATGAGTTGTAGATACTTCCACGTTTTTATCAATTATGCCGATTCGTTCAATACAATGCTGATCATTAGTGACCCATCTGTTTTTTGAAGTGAAATTTTTGCAAGTGCTCCTTCGTGAACACTTTTTCTCAACTACACACCATCCACACAGTGGATCGGTACTTGTTGTACAACTAAAGCAATCACCATGTGATGAACAATTTTCCAAGTCAATATTGATTACCTGCATATGTGTAGGTAATGCTACACTTTTAAATGGGCAATACTGTACTCAAAACTATCAGTGATAACATACATTGGTTTCAGTAAAGGCATAGATTTGTTCATTTCCAACTTTCAGCAAAATTACCGGATAAACAGTGTCCCTAGCCTCAAACAGATCTGGCATTTTATTGCTAGTGATATAAAACTACAGAGACGAAGAAAAACATACAAATAATTACTAATAATTATGACAAAACACTACTGGTTATTAGAAAGTATGTATATATTATATATTATTATAATAGAAAATTAATAGACTATGAGTGGATCAGACATATATACGAGTATACAGACATAGAAAAGGCATTTCCATGGTAACACTGAAAATGGGAGAACATGAGAGATCAATAAAATCTTTGTTTGGTAGCGACTCTAAAGTGACTACATTGCACAACATACCTTTAATATTGCATGTCTTGACTGATTGGTAACAGCAACATAGATACTAAATACTCCATCAATAGTTACTGCAATTGAAGCTGTAACATTGACTTGCTCACTTAGTTCCAGTACTGTTTTACCCCTCACTGCCTTTAGTGATGCTAGAGCTTGGACAGATGCAGCAGAATTGGCTGATCCAAAAAAGCATTCACTAACCATTGCCTATTAATATTGTTTGTTCATGTGTACATGACAGTATGTCATTATTGTTGCTATTAATATGGCACAAACACCTGGAATACATGTGCAACTATCAAGGATTAATCCTATGTATGCAAAACGATGGTATACACAATACCATTCAATAAAGCATTATAGCTAAAAGTTATTGTACTAACCTTGTCAAAATCAGCACAGGGTGTAATCAAATTATAATCCATCCAAGGTAGTGGTATCTTTTGTATTCCATCAATACATTCTTGGAACACTGTTTCCATTGCCATATCAATATCAAGAACATCAAAGCTACAAAATGAATAGCCATCTTCATCTTTGAAACCAACTACAACCGACATTTCTTGTGTCCCTTCAAATATTTCTATCACATTTATACTATTTTGCATTACTTCTCCAGTTCCAAAGCTGCTGCAGTGTAGTTCAACTTCAGTCATAGCATTGAATGATGAATCATTTGCAAAATCTTGGCATACACGGATTACTTTTACACTGTTCATATGCTGTGAAGTGTTTGATGTATTTGTGCTAGTGTCAACTACAACAAAATAAACATTGGAGCTGTCTTGAAACGCATAGTAAAACTTTCTACTGACAAAACTGTTATTTGTTATTACAAAAT
Organism: Tethya wilhelma; assembly: GCA_964030475.1. Taxonomy (NCBI): domain Eukaryota; kingdom Metazoa; phylum Porifera; class Demospongiae; order Tethyida; family Tethyidae; genus Tethya; species Tethya wilhelma. Next base: position 291,987 of record CAXIPT010000016.1, read on the forward strand.
TTTCTGAAGATCTCAATAGTACCTGGCCTTGCCAAGCTGAGAGGTCATACTCTCGAACAAGAATTAGGTTATTTTCTCCATGCTGATAAATGCCTGAGCTTCCAAAGAAGAAATGACCTGGTTCACTTAGTCCTTCAATAACAGCAACGCATGTATTCGCTACAGCAGGAGAAATCCTGTACTCAAACAATATGTATGAACAGTTTCCTTGCTCCACAGAATAAATTATACAAGTTCCATCCAAAAAGCATACCACAAGGATATTTTCATCTGAGCTCAATACCACTTTCACTGCAACGGTGTCTTTTGTTGTTACCAACTCAGTATTCTGAATATTGGTTGACTGCAAACAATATAATCTTTTACCAGCTACTACATAGACCTGTCCACTGCTTGAAACAGCTGCATCAACTGGACTAGAATGAAAACTAGCCACGACAAGGTCTAGGAAAGATAACAAACATATTAAAACTGATACTATCACTATTCTCTTTAGACAAGCCATAACTACTAAAACCATAAATAATAACCACAACTGTGTAGACTGTACGTGATCAGTATTGTGACTTTGTCATGGATATTATAGCTCGCAGTAATATCAGTGCATGGCACTGTTTTATGCTCAAGAAACAGGAAACAGGAAACAGCTAGCTCGCGAATTCGACCCGAAACCCGCGACCTTTGACCCTTGAAAACTTAGCGTATTTTGCTGCGAATGGTCTTCCTGGCAAATTTTTTTTGTTGTTACTCAACCAATTATCCCGCATGGTGAGTTCAGGCTAAGTAAAAACATTATTTGTAGTATCTGACAGTGAGTAGCCCTCCAGCATTTTATTCTTTTAAAGTGACTAGCATTGTATTTCAGTCAGTTTTGAACTAGATGATTGTCCTGAATCATATGCATAGAGGCCAGGGCCGGTATAAAACAAAATCCGTTTTTTGAGTAACCAGTGGTATGACTAGTATCTGACAAAATAATTTATCATAATAGTTGATGGCAAGGTAACAAGACTTCAGAATAATTGTTGAGATGGTTAATCTTCTGACGAAAAGTAGTTACAATAATATCACTTCACTATTATACCAACTCATGTTCTCACAGGGGGTTACACTATTGACACACCGTATATGATCGCGATGGTTTAGACGCCATCATGTATCACTGTGCTGGAACGGAGACTAGGCTGCGAGATTGCCATCAGGAGTGCGACCACATAACAATCACTTAATACTGGCATAAGCAACTGGAAAGGGAAGCAATGCTGCATGTGCATATTCACTGCTTAGTGTAGTGCATGCTGCTCAGCTCAGCAATGTATCTCACTACGTGACGTCACAGACGACCCTTTTCAATTTCCAACTTCCGCCATTTTTGTAATCAGCTGGCAAAGAAACTTGTTATCTGGCTAGCTGTGTTTTGTGTACAGCATCACTGCGACAGAGAAGCATACTCCTAGAAGCGAATGTACTCCCCTCACTACGCTTCTTTTGTGAAAGATTGGCTTCTTTTTCGTCGGATACAGATGCCACTGGTATGCCTTGTCAGCGATCTCAAAAAAGTTAGCCATACTTGTAGCTAGAGAAAAAGTACCGTTTTAGCTTGAGGTCGCAACACTTCCGGTGTCATAGAATATTCATTCCAGCTAAAATCTCCTTCCCCAGAGGATCTGGTCTAAGGATATTTCCTCCCCCTGGACCCTATGATGGATTATAATTTGATTACACCCTGTGCTGATTTTGACAAGGTTAGTACAATAATTTTTAGCTATAATGCTTTATTGAATGGCATTGTGTATACCATCGTTTTGCATACATAGGATTAATCCTTGATAGTTGCAACATGTATTCCAGGTGTTTGTGCCATATTAATAGCAACAATAATGACGTACTGTCATGTACACATGAACAAATAACATTAATAGGCTATGGTTAGTGAATGCTTTTTTGGACTGGGACTCCTCCCATAGGACTTGCGCTTCGGGTGCCTTTACTGCCTTGAACTTGTTGATTATGAAGAAAAAACGATATGGTATGTTGTAGTAATGCTAGGTCTAGGGTTAGAGCTAGGGCTTTGACTAGAGCTAGGACTAGGGATAGAGCTACCGTTCCTCGTTCTGTTCCTCAATCAGTCACGCATAGCGATAAAATAGAAAGTTATTATATTCAACTCTGTCCAACCATATGTTTGTGTCTGACCATTGGTTCATAGTCCTACAAGCTTGTATACAATCTGACATTCATCCATAACCTTTTTAGTACCTCATGACCATCAACAACAGTATAAACCAACGTGAAATTTCAAGAGTGGCAAATTGAAGTCATTGCTAGTTGTTTGTGTAGACCTACTCTAGATCAACTATCTGGTTTGATGCAATCACGCATTGTTGACATCACATTGTGCCATCAAAGTCCTGAACTTGTCATCCCTGAGTCGGACCTGAGCCCAGCTGAAGTGGATCCTCCAATGTTTTTCTATGAAGCAAATAATACCCCTGGAGTCTGTGTTGATCGGGGCGATGGTAGTTTCAGTTGGTCTCCAGTGAAGGTCAGCAGGTCAAGTGTCAAGATTGGTGCCGTCCACTCTAGTGACTGTGCGAGCACTAGTGACCTTGACAGTGATGATTGCATCAGTCTCGACTACCAGCAAAGAGATGGTGTACCAGGATTTGTGATTGAATCACACGATGATGTGTTCTGGGCTCCAGTTGCTCACAGGACACGGCTGCGTAGCAAATTTAAGTCAAAGTCTGGAACTTGATTCTGATCTCTCTCTCTCTCTCTCCTCATTTTTTCTTTGTTATTTTTGTGATGATTGTTTTGTGTGTGTGTTGTTCCCCCTTCCCCCCTTTGCGCCTATGGTGGCGTGGAAATGAATAATAATAATAATAATATATGTATAGCGAGCTAACGAGAGTTGCCTGATCGTGCGCTAGCTGCACCTCGCTAGAACACTGGAAGTCTGAGATAGCGACACCGACTCTAGTATAAATGCTTAGAGGTAACAGAGTATTTCTAGTCCAAGCGCTTGTGCTTTGCAAACTCTGCAGCAAGATAGCTTGTGATCATACGTACGGTAGTAGGAATGGGCCGACTGTCCCATAGACACAATACAAAATATTTATCGCCATAAAAATCTAACAACACAAAGTAGAGGCTTCAAACTTGCTCAGAGGCTCTCCTTTACAGAAAACCAACTGCATGGAAGGCTTAAACTTAGCCGAAATGTTTCTGATCATTCGTAGAGAGAGCGCTTGCGAGAAGCCACACTAGTGCAATTTTGTTCTCCTAACTTACTTCCTTCTAACTGACTTACTTGAAAACGATTTCCAGAGAACCAGAAAGTGTTGAGCCAACTTTGACGCCACAAAGTAAGTTCTTTTCTTGGGTAGTACGTTCCTTTATACTCATTTTCATCGTAAATAGGCCTGAACAAAAACTAGAAAGCTTTGAAACTTAGTGTATAAATTCATGTGCTGCAATGCAGCCATCTTTGTAGGTAGAGTTCAAAGGTCATTATCCACGTGGCATTATTATGCGCATGCGCACTAGCATCTAGCATAATGAAGTGCATGTAGCTGAGACTCAAGCTTTTTGTAGGGACTAACTAGTCTCTGATAGTCTCCAAACTGTAGTGTTGAAAAAAGTGAATGAACAAGTAGTAAAAATTTTGAAAAAATAAGTAGTGTAGGAATGGGCAGTGCGGTAAAAAGTATTGGAACAAGGTATAGGGTCTCAGTTTCGGCACATGACTACTTCATTTTTATGCCCAACTCTTGGCCAGCAGGTTATATACCTGTCTATTATAGTTTACTCCATGGCTTAGCCAAATAATTATTATAATAGTGAACCAATGCAATTATTATGATAAGCTATGGTACTATTATAGTGTACAGATTATTGCAACACGACACTGAAAAATCCATATGAGGGTTAAAAAATAAAAATGAAGTAGTCATGTGCCGAAACTGAGACCCTACCTTGTTCCAATACTTTTTACCGCACTGCCCATTCCTACACTACTTATTTTTTCAAAATTTTTACTATATTATGATCGCGACGTTGCCTAAGTAGCCACGCCCATGCACAGTACAGTCTGCATGCATTGCCAGCCTCGATGTTATACAGCTGCAGTAAAGTATAGAAAGTGTGTTTTACATGAGATTGCAATGCTGACAGTATACGTACAATCATGCCTCGATGTCCTTCCTCATTGCCTCATTATAATGCATGCAATAAATTCATTGTATTGTATAGACGGTGTGTATCACAGTGTATATACGCCGAGGGTTGTGCACCATGCATATGGTGCCTTTCATTTTATGAGTGTTTGTAAGATTCTTACTGCTTGTGACAAATGCGGCAATAGCATGCGATTTACGTGCATGCGTACGTACGCGTACTAAATTCTGGTCACGTGACCATTATATACCATTAAAAATGGCAGTTGCCCCTGACAGTGAGATATCTGTGTTGGTGGTGGATGGGTCTCTTAGAGCCCTCCAGAGGCTTGGCTTTCCTCTCCCAGCTATTGCTTCCATGCAAGAGGCGGGAGTCCTGCTGACAGATGCCTCCTGGAACATCAGGAAGACTACTGCTGGACTGTCTTTCAGTCTCTTCTGGCCCTCTGTGTCCACTTCAGTAGTGGCCAAGCCCAGTAAAGTAGGTCTAAGTAAGTCAACGAAGAGAAGATTGAGAAGACAGAGGAGTAAGAAGTTGGCTGAACAACAACCTGCAGCTGTGTGTCCCAGTTTTGTGCCTACTCCACATCCTGATGATCGTCCTCCGCTGACCGTGACTGAGTCTCAAGATCCTTCTCGTGATTTTCATGATGTCTCAGAGTCCCTGCTGTCCATTGGTGGCAGTGAGTCGGCCTTAGCCCCTCTAACTTCTGATGCTAGGACGGCTTCTCCCCTGTCTCAGTACAGTGGTGAGTCCCAGAGTCAAGTGGAAGAGTCTCAACAGTCTCTTGACATCACATTGTGTCACCAGTCTCCTCATCTGATCATCCCTGTATCAGACCTGAGCCCCTCTGATGTTGATTCATCTGTATTTTATCATGAGATGAATGATGCCCCTGGGGTTTGCATTGATCGCGGTGATGGTGCTTTTAGTTGGTCCCCAGTGAAAGTGTGCAGGTCCGCTTTGAAGGTTGGCACTGTTCTCTCTGGTGATGACACTGGCACTAGTGACGTTGATATTGATGACTGTCTCAGTCTCAATTATCATCCTAGAGATGGTGTTCCTGGATTCGAGGTTGAATCACATGATGATACGTTCTGGGCTCCTATCGCTCATAGAACTCGCCTCCGTCTGAAGCCTTCTGACTCTAAGTATGGAACTTGATGCTGAATTTATTGACCTCTTCTCAATTTTGTTTTATTTGTTTCTTTTGTACTGTATAGCTGTTAAGTGTTTTTTGTGTCTGTCTGTATACGTACATGTGCTGTTTCCCTTCCCCATTTGCGCCTTTCCGTGGCGTGTTCAATAATAATAATAATAATAATAATTATTTTGCAAATTTGTGTTATATTGAAACGCCTCGCGAAGAAAAACAATGCATGATTACATCAAACCATATATATTTTTCAGTTGTCCTATAGTAGGTCTACACAAATAACTAGCAATGACTTCAATTTGCTACTCTTGAAATTTGACGTTGGACACCCTAATGACGTAATGCTTTTTCGCGCTGAAATTAAAATTGTAATTGGGCGTGCGTATAAGGACTGGGTGAGTTCTAAGTAAAAACATTATTTGTAGTATCTAACAGTGAGTAGCCCTCCAGCATTTTATACTTTTAAAGTGGCTAGCATTGTATTTCAGTCACTTTTGAACTAGATGATTGTCCTGAATCATATGCATAGAGGCCAGGGCCGGTATAAAACAAAATCTGTTTTTTTGAGTAACCAGTGGTATGACTAGTATCTGACAAAATAATTTTTCATAATAGTTGATGGTAAGGTAACAAGACTTCAGAATAATTGTTGAGATGGTTAATCTTGTGACGAAAAGTAGTTACAATAATTATTGATAACTTAATCCTATAATATTATACCAACTCATGTTCTCACAGGGGGTTACACTATTGATACACCGTATATTTCCTACAATGATCACGATGGTTTAGACGCCATTGTGCATCACTGTACTGGAACGAAGACTAGGCTGCAAGATAGCCATCAGGAGTGCAAACACACAACAATCACTTAATACTGGCATAAGCAATTGGAAAGGGAAGCAATGCTGCATGTGCATATGCACTGCTTATTATTATTATTTGCTTTACAACCAAAAAATAAACAAAAACAATTGAGATGTGCAGTAGGTGACAAGCAGTATCTTTGTAGTACAGTAGAACCTCGATTATCCGAACCTCACTTATCCGAACGCTCGATTATCCGAACAGAGCTGGAAGACCAAATTTCGGTTAATTAGAACAAATCTGAACAGACTCCGCCCTTTTTTCGAGCTTGAGGCTTACGTAATCGTGCACGCGGTCACTATTATTCAAGTTTGATCGAAGAAAAATACAATCTATTAGTGTTCTGAGATACTAAAGAGCTAGTAAAACTATCGTGGCTACTGCTAGAGTGGTAAAAACAAGCGTAATTTTATCGCTTCAGTTATCCGAACAAATTTGGTTTTCCGAACACTTGAAGTTAGGCTGTGCCCCAAGGTGTTCGGATAATCGAGGTTCTACTGTACATAAGGTGTGGTTGAAGGACTGACACTAGTAAAAAGTGCAGCCTGGCTCTATAATATTATTATATACTTAACTATATGGCGTGCATGACTGTTTCTTCTTAAATCTAGTTTTTGAGGCAACTGGGCTTGATTTTACTGGGGTCTACGTTACATTTCTGTTTGCTGGTCCAGTATGAATGTAGAGGCCTGGGATGTCCTGATGTACCTGATACTGTACTTCCCTGGCTCTGCTTACGTCAAGGACACTGCCACTATCTTCACTGCCATTTCCACTAGGTTGCTTCATCCTCTTCCTCCTCCTCTTAACCAGCCTTCCTTATCATTTTTCTTTGTAAACTTTACTCCTGCAATCTCCTCTCTCTTCTCGAAAACGACATTATTGCACTCTGATAGCTTGACTTCTTCGTCAGTATCCTCATATCTTGAAGTTCTGTTAGTGGAATCAGATGCATCAGGCTATAGAGACAGTTCTTTATCATCAGTCTCATCAGCATTAATTAGAGATGGTTTATCAGCTCGAATGGTTGAAAGATTCCCATCCTTAGGGGCAGTTCCTGAACTTCCAGAACTGAGTTGACCTCATGTTTTTGTTGTTGTTGTTGTTTCTTTTCTTCCTTTTTTGTTGCCTGGTTGGTGTCTGGCCAGATGAAAACCTTTTCAGGGCTGGCCAGAAGAAACAAATTGAGAGAAGCCTGCATTTGTATGCTTTGCTGTCCATTGAGCTTGGTCTATACAAGTAGTAAAAATTTCAAAAAAATAAGTAGTGTAGGAATGGGCAGTGCGGTAAAAAGCATTGGAACAAGGCATGTCTCAATTTCGGCACATGACTACTTCATTTTTGATTTATTCTTGATTGATATCCCTAATATGGATCTTCAGTGTCATAAATGCAATACCATAGCTTTGTGTTGTGTTGGTTCAATCTAATCAGTTGGCTAAGCAGTGGAATAAACCATAACAATTAAGACAGGCAACTTAAACTGAACTGCCGGCCAAGAGTTGCATGGGCATAAAAAATGAAGTAGTCATGTGCCAAAATTGAGACATGCTTTTTACCGCACTGCCCATTCCTACACTACTTATTTTTTTAAATTTTCACTTTTTTCAATACAGTGTGGAGACTATCAGAGATTGGTGAGTCCCAACAAAAAGCTTGAGTAGCAGCTAGCTACATGCTCATTATGCTGGAGGAGGCTAATGCGCATGCGCAAAATAAGGGCACGTGGAGAATTAATTAATGACCTTTGAACTCTACCTACAAAGATGGCTGCATTGTAGTACATGAATTTATACACTATAAGTTTCAAAGCTTTCTAGTTTTTGTTTAGGCCTATTTGAGATTGAAAAGAGTATCAAGGAATGTAGTACCCATGAAAAGAACCTACTTTGTGCTGTCAAAGTTGGCTCAACACATTCTGGTTCTCTGGAAATCCTTTTCAAGTAAGTCAGTTACTGCAGTTACGAAGTAAGTACGTTAGTACGTTAGATGAACAAAAATGGCACTATGGTTGCTTCCCAATAGCGCTCACTACGAGTGTTGAGGAAAGTTTTGGTGCATTGCATGCAGTTGGTAATCTGTCAGTAAGAGCCTCTGAGCAACTTTGAAAGTTTAATTTTGTTTGACTAGATTTTTATTGTGGCCAACATTTTGTATTGTGTCTATGGGACAGTCGGCCCATTCCTACTATACGTACTACCGTACGTATGATAAATGTAGACCTTTTTCTTGAAGGTGAAGGCATAAAGATTTTGGTAATCCTGCTTTGCTAAGTTCCACAAATGGGTTCTCAAGAACACAAACAGATATGGAGCTTGTTGCAGCCTTTTTTTTTTTAAGTGTAGTGCATGCTGCTTTGCTTTGGCCAGCTCAGCAATTTATCTCACTATGTGACGTCACAGACGACCGTTTTCAATTTCCAAATTCCGCCATTTTTGTAATCAGCTGGCAAAGAAACTCGTTATCTGGCTAGCTGTGTTTCGTGTACAGCATCACTGCGACAGAATAATTTAATTAATTTAATAATTTAGATCTGACCAGAAAGAAAATTTGCAGCTAAATATCCCCAAGTATTTGCAAAATCAACGAAAATACGCTAAGTTTTCAAGGGTCAAAGGTCGCGGGTTTCGGGTATATATTGGCATTCATGGAGAATCAAGTTAGCCAGCGAGTCAGTATGGCACTGATGCCTGGTAACTTGGTTAGGAGATACTAGATAGTCCCCAGTATTTTCAACTATTAGCTATCTGCATATTATAAGAAAAGCTGTGTGTGTATGGGTCCATATGTGTGTGTGTGTGTGTGTAACAGAGGGTCACTGGTGTCACAGGATCAGAGCTTCCCAGCCTAAAAATTTTCTCGGGGGGAGAATTTTCCCTAAGGGTAATTTCTCTCCCTGGAGTTAATTTCCTAGGACGGAATCTTTCCCCTTAGGATACAAGCTCCCCCCAAACAACAATAGTTTATACTGTTGTTGATGGTAATGAGGTACTAAAAAGGTTATGGATGAATGTCAGATTGTATACAAGCTTGTAGGACTACGAACCAATGGTCAGACACAAACATATTGTTGGACAGATTTGCTTCTATTTTATTGCATGACTGATTGAGGAACAAGCGTGAAAGAGAAGCCAATCTTTCACAAAAGAGGCGTATTGTGGGGAGTACATTCGCTTCTAGGAGTCTGCTTCTCTTTTCTACTAAATAGAAAAGAAGGAAATCACACGATCTTCACAGTCATTACTTCCTGTTGATGAAGACTATTGGTCGAAACATGTTCAGGAAGACTGAACCAGAAGACTAAAGAACATCCAACCCAAGAAGAACAGGAAACCTGAAGGTCCAAAAATACAATAATTTATGTCAAGAAAAAGGGCTACTAATGGTGGACAGAAAGCCGTCAAAAATTGCTGTAAACCGGAAAGTTTAAACATTATGATACCAGTTAAAAGTCAGATGAAGAGATGATCTGCCAAAAGATGCTAACAGCCCAAAATCTACCGGAGCATCAGCCTGTTACACCACCGCCCACACCTGGCAACCCTTTACCAACAACTACAAATGATAGCCAAAAATTTAATGAGAAAGAACAGAATATTATCAAGCCCAATGAATTATCCATGGTACTAAGAGAAATGCCAAACTGGGCAGATGCTTCACCAAGTGTAGAAGATATGCAACCAGATAAATTCATTATACATCAAATGACACAATACAGAGATATTAAATAAAATGATGACATTCAAGATGAAGGCAAAAACAGAGAACGAGAGACAACATATCAGAGAAACACCACGGTCAGAGAGAAGAAAGCATGGAACGTCACGAGTCTGCCGATCACAGGGCAGCACACCAAGTACTCACTAGACGATTGGAGGAAATAAGTAAGCAAATTTACACAACTTTAATAATATTAACTAAAGCTAACCACAACAAGAAATTCATGGAAAACTGTCTGATAGCCAGAAAGCCACCAAAGGGCCTATCCATATGGTGCCAACCACATATTTACAATTCAAATACAGATGTTGAAACTGAATGGCACAAAAGTAAAGGCTCAAACTTGGGAACACACTTTTATCATTTCCAAGTCAAAAAAGTCATTACTCTTGCCACAATAATAAGGGACGAAAGTATATGCCACCAAATTTGAGTATTGCACAGGCTCTTCTGCACGAACCAGATCAGGCTGATGGTGAAAAACCTGTAGTGAAGGAATGGCTTTACAGGAAAATTTCTAATGAAGAATTTATAATTTTGGATTTGTATTTCAACGCAGTGATACCTGTGAATAATGCTAAAATTGCTATTAGTTCTCCTGAACCAGAGGATAAAAACGTTGACCTGCAGGCAGAATTAGCTGCTTATCATAGCAAAGCATCTAAAGACTACCAATCTCTTTGCACAGATACCGCAAATTCCCCAAAAAATTCAGATTCTACCTTGTTAACATTTGACTTGCAACAGAATCTTCCCGTTCCCAAACTCACTCATGGTGCTGTTTTATTTGAGACAGTTGTAGGTGTACAACTTTGGAATACACAATTGGTAAATCTGCTCTTATGTTTATGTGGAATGAAACTATTGCTGGAAGGGGTAGTAGCGAAATCATCTCATGCCTTTTGAAATATTTCATACGAGAGCACCTTCAAGCAAATAGAATCATATGCTACTCTGACAGCTGCTTTGGCCAAAACAAAATACCCACGTGATTTGTTTTTGGAGCAAACTTGTCAATAATGAAACATTTGTACGCATTGATCACAAGTTTTTAGTGAAGGATAGTGCTAGGTTTGGTAACGTTTCGCCTATATGCATTTCACCTACTTTACGTTACAAATCACCAGTGGTAACTGTTCCTGGGCACTTAGAGTTGGGGCTCTGTGTGCACCTCCAATAGACTACTGTGCCATCTCTTCCCCGCCTGTTAATCGTGTAGCTGTAGCCCTGGTACAGTAGAGATCTGGCACCATGCTGGGTTTTAGTGAACTCCATAAATCCAAATGAAGATTGTTGTTGATAATGGTAGGAATGAAAATCATACTGGATACAGCTACTTTTATACAAAAATCCTTCTCTTTTGGCGTGCACATCAAACACAAAGTCCAGAGCAAAGTATACAGTTTAACCTCGATGACGCAAATATTAAATTGAACAAAGAACATTTGAATACGCATGCCTTCCAAAACACGTAGAACCAGCAGATGAGCTGCTGAGTGTAAGCAATACCCATAATCATGCCCCCAGTGAAGCACAAGTTCAAGCCACCAAAGTAGTCTCTGAGATGAGAGGCAGCAGCATCAGGCCAATCTCCCAGCTGTAGTACACACAGCATTTGGCTAGGCTGTCTACTTTACCCAATGCAGATGAAGTGGCAGCCACATATACCACCTCTGTGTACTTAAGGCCTGGGTCAACAGCATACCTTATAATGTATAGTGAAATAATCTCATCAATATTCGGAATGGTCATAACTTTTAAAATAACTAATTAGTAACCATGAAACGTAGGTATAGATTCTTCGGGATATTTCAAACATCCTTAAGTCAAAAGTTGGTCATGTGACTCTTCCATATTTGCTGAATCAGCAAAAAATGAATAATTAATTAGGCGGAAATGTTTCCCTGTTGCTATGGTAACCATTTTTTGTATAAATATATTTTTCATCAAAATATGCCTAAATCTGAATTGGGGTTCAGAAATACTGATCTGGATGAAAGAAATGCAGCTTTTGCCGTTCTCTCCTTCTCGGCTATATCTTATCAACAATACGATCAGCGGTAACCCCAATCAAGATTATAGAGGTTCATGATAATAGTTATCTCCTGAAAAAGTTTGGTTGCCATAGCAACCTTCTAAGGTTTCTGCCTAATTAATTATTCATAGTTTAAGGTGTTTCATTGACCTATCACAGTAACATGAAAACGAAAAAGAAATTAGGAAAAGTTATTTGATATTCTGTAGATCTGAATTTTAATTCAGGCAAAATTTCAATCATTTTCAAGGTGACCCAGGCCTATGTACGCAAACACTCCAAAGCCTGCTCTCTACCGCAAGAGGAAAGCAAAGCTTCCTCGACTGCCTCAGTCTCGTGCTGAAGTCCACTTCAGTTGTGAATGGGCTGACCCCTCTACTAGAGACCAGTTTCTCCTGAAAGAGGATGGTGACGATGATGTTTGCCACTGAGGCTGATTTGCGTAGGCTTGGGGAGGCAGAAACCCTGTATGTGGTTGGAACTTTTCGGATATGTCCGAGGGGTTTCTACCAGATCTTTACCATCCACAGCTGTGTCCATGGGATTCATGTGCCATTGGTGTACTGCTTGCTTCCCCATCAGAGAGAAGATACCTACGAAGGTGTCTTGAAAATTGTAGCTGAGGGGGTAGCTGATTTGGGTTTGCAACTGCTCCCCTCCATGGTTGTGTCAGACTTTGAGCTGGCGATTATGAATGCTGTATGCACTGTGTTCCCAAACAGTGAGGTCAAGGGATGTTACTTCCACTTTTGTCAGGTAAGTTATAGCTGTGTTTAATTTTTTTATGCATCCCAGTAATAATTAATTTTTTATTCTACTTTCCTAACAAAAAACAGGCACTGCAAAGGAATGTTCAATGCCTGGGTTTACAGGTCCCCTACAAGGATGATCCCGATGTGCGCTCTGTTGTTCGGAGGATAGCTGCCTTGGCTTTTGTCCCTGAACACTTTGTCAGAATTGGATGGATGGGAGTGAAGGCCATGGTTCCTCAGCAACCTGTTAGTGGCATGGACGAGTTCATGGACTACTTTATGGATGACAGGTTCGTTTCATCTAGCAACATGGAATGTTTATCATATGGGGGATTGTAGGACAAACAATCATGTTGAGGGCTGGCACAGGAAAGTGGTACTGATGAACCACCCCAATGTGTATAAGATTGTTCAGATTTTCAAATCTGAGCAAGCTACTGTGGAGGTGCGTCCGTTACAGCTTTCAACAGGAGCTTGCCCCCCTCCTAGGCATAAGCGTGCTGTAGCTAAAGATAAGAGGGTAGCTGAGCTTCAGTGTAGGTTTGACAATGACAGATTAGTTTGCACGAGTACATTAGTTCTATGTCAGCCCACACAAACATAATAAATTAATGCTGTTTTCTACATATGCACACATTACATCACATCTGTTGTTGTTGAGTCTTGATTTAACTGGATGTCTTATTTCTTGTAAGGTGAGGTAACATTGAGCACTTAGTTATACACTTATACACTAAAGAAAAAAAATAAATTAAGAAAAAAAACACCACATCCCTTCTTATTTGTTTATGTTTGTGTTTATATTAATTTTGTGTTGTTCATTCCACACGCACACACACTGTCGGAGTTCTCTTGTCCTGTCTGTACACACCATGGTAAGTACTTACTATACACCCTACATCTTTCTTGTTGTTTATGTTTGTGTTTATATTAATTTTATGTTGTTCATTCCACATGCACACACACTGTCGGAGTTCTCTTGTCCTGTCTGTACACACCATGGAACAGAATAATCTCTGCTTTACAACTGTGCTGAACTCCTATTATTACAGGTTCTGAGTGTCTCTATGTTGTACTATATAAGTTTCAAGTTTCTCCTACTGAAGTTTCTGTTTTACAAAGTTATTAAGCACGAATAGAATGCTAAGAACATGCGCGCTTGAAATCTAGAGGCTTTCTTAGATACCCTACGCGGTTATTAATTTATGCGTTGTACATAGATTATGTAATTGAACCACTTCCGGTAGTGTAGGCGAATTGACACGTAGGCAAAATGTGTGTAGGCGAAACGTTACAAAACCTAGTGCTATGGTTTGTGTTCCTGTAGACTGGAAAAAGAGGCATGTGTCACCAAGCCATTTTGTGTTCAAAATATGTGCACTGAAATTTTTTTTGATTTCTCACCTAAAAAAATACTGTTGGTGCTCCTGTTTTGATTAGCACTGCCAACCGATTAAACTTTGGTGAAGGAGATGAAGGTGGCAAAGTGGTAGCTCATCCTGGTTAAAGAACGCAAGAAAGTTCTTCCTTCTAAAGAAATTATAGTGCCACTTTCGAACCGTAATGGACATCCTCTCAATCCTAAAAAAATAGAAAACTTGCAGAAAATGATCCCATTTCTCTCAGAATCATTTAGAAACTATTATAAACAGTTAGCTGACCATCCTACGTCAGCCCCCTTTTTTTTTTTTTATTTATAATAATTTAGCAAAAAAGCTAGGACACATGAATAGCAATACACTTGCTAACAAAAGTATGTACCCAGTTAAAACAACAACAAAACGGTTCAAAACTGTGAAATTAGGACAAAAACAATAGTAAAACAAAATTCTAGTTAGTTAGTTAGTGCAGGGAACGAATGCAGTGTTTGAAAGAAGGGAGGGTCTCACAATCGTACATAGTACTTGAGAGTTGGTTCCACAATGAAATAACATCAGGAAAGTAGGAGAATCTATGGGCATTCGAGTGCACCTGGGGTTGGACGAAGAGATGAGGGCTTGAATTTCTTAGGTTCAATGTTGAACGTCTCTCTAGAGGGGCATTAGGGAAGCATAGTTTTTTTTGTTTTTTTTTAAGTGCCCCTCCGGGTTTACCACAATTGTGGCTAACGAGGGCCTGCAAATAGCCTAGGGCTAATGAATGCAGGTCCCCCAGGACCGACGGCTTTACATCCCCTCCGAAGGATGCGGTGAAATTCACCTCCTCATTCTTTGGGGTAGAGCTGAGTTAACTCCTAGGCAGAGCTCGAAAGAGAAAATGGGAAACAAATACCTGTGGCACTGGAGGGACTCAAACCACCTACCCATGGGTTGGGAGTCAGAGTCAATGGTGAACAAGCCACCAGGCCACCCCCAAAGTTGACCATTTAGAACCTGAAACAGGGTGCAAAGTTTCAGCTGCTCCCTTCTGTCAGAGAGTGTAGGCAGGCTCCAGGTGTCTAACAAAATGTTGTACTCCTGGTTCCAGTTTTTTGAACACATTCTTAGCGCCATCTTTTGAACCTTCTCGAGAGAGTTAATTAGTCCAGCTTGATGAGGGTCCCAAACTATAGCTCCGTATTCCAGATGAGGTCTGATGTAAGAGAGGTAAAGTTGAAAGAGGGTGGCTGAGTTAGAGTACTGGAGAAGTTTCTATAGACAATACCAAGTTGGGATCTTGTTTTCTTACAAATTTCGGAAATGTGTGTAGACCAGTTCAGTGATGGTGTCAGCCAGACTCCAAGGTACTTGTATGAGTACACTCTTTCAAGGATTGAGTAGTTGATAGTGAGAGGTTGATTTGGAACAATTGGAGCTCTCTTCCTTGAGATAATCATGAACTTACACTTTGTATTGTTGAAATGGAGATGGTTATTGTTTGTCCAGCCACAGAGATTATCTATGTCAGATTGAAGGAGAAGGTAGTCAGCTGGCATTTGGATTGGCCGGTAGAGAAGGATGTCATCTGCAAATAAAGAAAGGGACCCATCCGACCGGGGGATAGACACGATATAGAAGACAAACAGCAGGGGGCCAATGACAGAGCCCCAGAAGCAACAGGTAGAAGGCAAGATGAAACACCATTCACACACACGTACTGAGACCTAGAGGTGAGGTAAGCAATGATCCATTTGAGGACGAAAGGGTTGATATTAGTTGCCTTAAGCTTATCAATGAGAGACCAGTTTGGCACTGAATCAAACGCCTTCTTGTAGTCAAAGAACACTGCACAGATATCCAAGCCCAAGTCCAACCACTGATGCCAGAGGTTTGTTGCAGCAAGCAGGGCACATGTGGAAGATTTTCCTTGGCAGAAGCCCCATTGATCAGCAGATATTGGGGAGTGTTGAGTAAGATGGTCAAGCAGGATGTCTCTCATGTGCTTCTCGAGTAGTTTGCTCAATATAGACAGAAGAGAAATTGGGCGATAGTTTGTAGGGTCAGTGCGAGAGGATGATTTAGGAACAGGAGAGACTCTGGCCACCTTCCACTTATCTGGCATCAGTGGTTGGACTTGGGCTTGGATATCTGTGCAGTGTTCTTTGACTACAAGAAGGCGTTTGATTCAGTGCCAAACTGGTCTCTCATTGATAAGCTTAAGGCAACTAATATCAACCCTTTCGTCCTCAAATGGATCATTGCTTACCTCACCTCTAGGTCTCAGTACGTGTGTGTGAATGGTGTTTCATCTTGCCTTCTACCTGTTGCTTCTGGGGCTCTGTCATTGGCCCCCTGCTGTTTGTCTTCTATATCGTGTCTATCCCCCGGTCGGATGGGTCCCTTTCTTTATTTGCAGATGACATCCTTCTCTACCGGCCAATCCAAATGCCAGCTGACTACCTTNCACATAGGCAGCACTCTAACAACTAGCATACCTTACATGGTGCCTCAACATGACAAACAGTCAAACCCAATGTTGACTTGCAAATACGAAATTTCTCTCTAATTAAAAGAATTAATACAACCATGTGTGTCAGGAATGTCACAGTGATGAAAAGGAATGAGAGTCAAACGTGTTTGTTGGATTTGTGGTCATGTGAAAAAAGAAGGAAGATCACAAGTAAAGACCTTACAGACAGTACTTCTTTTGAAAGCAGGGGTGATAAATCTGAGACTGATGTTTCTGGAGATGAGTCACTACTAGACTCTAACAGTGCGGAGCAACCACCAAAATTAGACTTACCAAAATCTGGGTCTACTGACCAGAGTTGCACGTGCTGTAGCGATGATCAGCAGGCATAACACCCAGTTGAAGGCAAAGCCCTCTGTTTGTTTACAAGAAAAGGTCGCAAATTCTTGCCAGCATGGTATGAAAAGTTTCAATTGATCACGCTATGTACAGCACAGAAGAAAGTGTTTTGTGTGTACTGCAGGTATGCTCAAAAGCATAAATTATTTACATTCAGTAAGAAAGGGGATGAAGCTTTTTCCGTGAAAGGGTTTGACAAATACAAGAAGGCTGCAGAATACACTAGAACTCTGACTCTCATATGGAAGCCAGGCTAAAGTGTAAGTCCCTTAAGGTTACGGGGTACAGTAAGCTCATGAATATGCTAATCAGTACACGCTAGTTATTTTAGATGCGGAAGTACAAAGTACGTAGAGAGATAATTGTGTCAATTTTTGCAAAGCTGGCTAAAAATCAAACCGGATATGGGCGGTCATCTTACCATTCTGTCAACTGAGAAGGGCCAGACAGAGAGTTTTCTCGAAAAGAAGCAACTGAACTGTCCAGGTCGCCGCAGTTTGCTGCCTGACAGCTGCCTAGGGCGCTTTGGAGAGCGCTTTTTAGCTCCATAAAACTTTTCGTATTCCAAGTAGAAAGAAAATCTCGATGTCAGGCCCTGTCAAACCAAGGTAGGTTTTCTGTGTATCAGCGCTCTGGATAGCACAGTCATGCTACTTGGAAAAAACTGATGCAGAAAATTTATTTTGACCATAGTTCACTGTAGCACTCAGCAGAAAAGCTATGAAAACTAGATTTTTTACTTTCCAAGAACAAACTGACTAATACTGTACTTCTGAATAGGAAGAGTTTTGATCATACAGTTGTGTTGCTAGATTTTAGTAGATTTTTTGTGCTCATAAATTATTCATATCAATTATTTTGCACTTTGTACCCAGTAACCTTAACAACCCATCAATCTGAGAACAGCTCAATAGTCAATGTGCTAAAGTTCAAGAAACCTGACGGTTAAGACTAGTGAAACAACTTGAGGCAATGAAATTTCTTCTCCGGCAAGGCATTGCACTTAGAGGCCATACTGAAGAAGAAGGCAATTTGCAACAACTACTGAAAACCTGGTCGAACGATAATGCTACTATAAAGTCATGGATTGAAGAAGGAAAGTACATGTCTCACGACATTGTAAATGAATTAATCACCTTGATGGGTCACAGTGTTCTTAGAAATCTTTTGTTCCGAATCAAGAGTGTTGACCGCTGTTGGTTTGCCATAATTGTGGATGAGGTAACTGATGTAACATGCAATGAGCAACTTAGTCTGACCATCAGATATGTTAACGTTGATTATGTTATCAGTGAAGATTCTGTTGGCCTGTTTAGTCTTCCCGATACAACTGCAAACACTCTGTACATGGCTGTAAAAGATCTGCTCATACGTTGTAACTTACCTTTATCACTATGCTGAGGACAGGCCTATAATGGAGCATCAGCCATGCAAAAAAAGAGGAAATGTCTTGCAACCCGCATTTAGAATGACGTCCCAGTAGCTCTTCCTGTTCACTGTCTGGCACATTCACTAAATCTCTGTCTTCAAGATGTTTCACAACAAGTAGAACTTCTACGCGATGCTATGGATATTGTGAGGGAAATAGTTAAATTACTTAAGTACTCTCCAAAGCGAGCACATCTGTTTAATGAAAAGCTGTTGCAGCCAAAGTGCGGTGCCAAGCCTCTTTGCCCTACTCAGAACGGTAGCTGTGGATGCAGTGATTAAGCAGTACTCTGTGTTAATGGATACCACGGTAGAAATTCATCATACTACTCATGATGAATATGGTTTAAAAGCTGCTGGAGTTCTATCTGCTCTTGAGATGTTTGAAATATTAAAATTATGTCATCTGCTTTTTGGCATTGCTGAAGAAACATCTAAAGCCTTGCAAGCAAAGGATACCTCTGTAAAGGAAGCAGTTTCAGCTGCAAGTCTAACAAGATCGTTTTATCAACGACAGCAATCTGATGAAGCCTTTGATGAGTTTTATAAACGGGTTGTATATATATAGTTCAAACTGGTAAACTGGAAATTGGTGAGCCAAAACTGCCAAGGTATCGCAGACCTCCAAAACGGTTTGGTGGCAGTGATCCTCATCAATTTGATGAATCAAAGGAATATTTCCGACAAAAATAGTACTCAGCTTGTGACATTCTCATCCAAGAGTTGTTAGATAGGTTTGAGCAGAAAGAATTTACGGAGCCAGTTCTTGCCATGGAGTCACTTTTGATCAAATCTGCAAATGGAGATCGTCATGAAGATGAATTGAAGACACTGAAACAATCGATGTTAACAAGGATTTAAACTTTGACTCACTGGAAAGACACCTTGGAGTACTTGTAGATGTTATTCATCAGGCACTGCCACAAGTCAAAGAGAGTGACTAGCATTCAAACTATCTGTGATGCCATGAAATGTGATAAGTACAGAATCATGTTGTCAGAAGTTCATAAGCTCTTACGGCTTTACCTAACAGTACCCATTACCTCCTCTACATCAAGGAGAGCATTCTCGATTTTAAGGCGTCTACTGACCTACTTGAGAGCAACCATGACAGAGCAAAGACTAAACAACTGCATGATACTTCACATCTACAAAGACCTGATAGATACCTTGAATCTGTATGAAGTAGCAAGATACTTCATTTTGGCAAATGAGGAAAGAAGCAGATATTTTGGAAATTTTGTTCAACAATAATTTTTGTACTAATGTTTAATAATATGGGATAATGGTATGAAATGGAAGTGAAATTAAAACTAGCATATGAAGGCAAAATATGTCTCAAATGGCCCCAGAATCAATCTCAGAGCATCTAGAGTTTCAAATTTTTATGGGAGAGCATGACCCCCCTAGAGGGCAATGGGCTACGCCCATTGCATCGAAGAAGCCCTTCGAGACCTATATAGCCCCCCAATCTCAACTACCCTGAGCCACCGCTGAGTTTACATGTGTTAAATTGACATTCCTAATTACATGCTTCAAAATCCACCTTCTCCTCTACCATGGTTCATGATCATTCAACCAGTGAATGATGCAGCACCTATATGCAGAAAAGTCAGTATTCAAAGGGGTTTGTCCCACAAACTGATACTATAATGGGAATGAGGCTACTTTCAGGGGTACTGGTGTAATATCACGTTCAGTTAAATCCTAGTGAATATGAAGCATAAAATTGTTTAGCCTTGTTTGAGACAAAATAAAATGCAGGTAAGTTTTCAGTAATGGTAACCTCTTGTATCAGCTGATTCAGCTCATTTAGTTCAGTGTTCAGTCTTAATCAATAAATTTTTGTCAAGCCTCAACAAGATACATAAACAATCTTTGGTCTTTTCTAGCTAAAGAAGCTTATAACAGTTTTATTCAAGTTTATATAATCTGTCTTGCTCATGGTTTCTTAGAAGAATTGATATAGTACTCCTTCAGGAAGGTATACTTTAAGGCACTGATACTGTCTGACAGTGCATCAAACAATTGGTTTTGTCAAAGACAAGGCTTACCGATCACTGCAAGTGCTAAACTAGAAAAATTACTAATTAAGATCTCTCGGGCAAAATTGTTGAGTATTATACAATGAAGATTTGGACAAAGCATACGATACAAACAAACAGTATTCCCAGACATCTATTCAAAATGTTACAAGTTTTCAAACAATATGTCTATAATTATACAGACATTCTTCAAATTTAACGACCATTGTATTGTAGGTTTCAATGTAATCTTGCAGTGATTAATTCTGTCTCTCTCCAAAAGAGTTTTTCAGTCGTGAAAACACACGCTCTGATGCAGCTGATGACGGCTGCATGAGAAGAACCTGTTTGACAGCTTTGCTCCAGTTTGGTAAATTACTTTCATGATTTTTCCAAAACAAAAGTGGATCAAATGATGAATCAATGTCTTCTGCTGCTGCAACATATCGAGGAAACTCAGGTTTGTTAAGGCATGTAGGAGCCATTTTGGCAATGCAATAGTTTGGTTAAGAATATCTTTGTACTAGTTTAATTTTAGGCATTTAAACTTGGTACAACACTGCCGTTTCTTCAGACACACCAAGTTTGAGCATCACGTGATAAAGGAGGCGGGGCTGGTCCTAATAAATGAACTTTTAAAATGTGCAACTGTAGCTAATTAGCCACACCCACCAAAATTTTTTTGTGACATAAGTGGGCAATGTATTGGTGGGTGGAACCTAGGGGTGGGGTAATTAGCTCTAGAGATATTCTAGTTTTGCATATTTAAGTAGGTGTGCAATTATTAGAATTTAAGGTTTTTGGAGCATTTATCCAAAACTAAAGTTCAATCCAGGCAGATATCAAGCAATTGTATCAAAATTTGGTAGGCATGGCTAATTAGCTACAGTTGCGCATTTTTAAAAGTGCATTTATCTGGACTAGCCCCGCCCCCTATGATCACATGATGCTTAAACTTGGTGTGTGTGTGAAGACACTCCAGTGGTAAATATTTGTACCAGGTTTCAATGCTTAGAAATAAACCATTACAAAGATATCGTTAACTAAACTTTTGCATTGCCGTTACATTCCTTAACTGACCTGAGAACTCCTCCTGTAGATCAGAAATTACAGGTGAGAGAAAAGGAAATGATTTTATATAGTCTACAGTGGTCACACTTGGATTCATTTCACTCAGTTTGAAAGGTGAAAAAGTCTAGCTGCCTTGAATGCTTGAATAGCCACACTCATGTTTGTAGATATCTGTTGGAATAGTATGTTATTCCTGGATGTACACAGGATTTTGCATGTTCAATGAAATCATCTTTCACAACAACATTTCCACCGGAAATTTCGTTAGCTACAGCTTCTAGGTTAGGATAACGTGCTTGTCTAGTTGCAGTATTGAGGGTGCTTACACTGCACAAAAAGTTGAATTTCCTAGTTCATTTAATCAGTAAATCTGTAGTGGATGTAGGTCCCGAATTTCTTGCAGTAACTCTTGAAAGGAAACGTGATATGCCCTACACTTTTCTTGCAGCATAGGACACACCACATTTTGTGTACATTTGTAACAAAGGAAATGTGAAATGTCCTGTACACTATATACCTATAGCTAATTTCATTTGAAACTCACATGATGTGTTGAGCATGCATGCTATATATTATGGAGATTTAGTATACTACATGACATTAATTTTTATTCTATGTGTAACCATTATTCCCAGTACAGTAGTACTGGGTACATAGGAATGGCACGGATGGCCCATTAGCGCAATACAAATATTCACGCGAATAACTCCGCAAAAAATGAGCGCTTGACACTAAAAGGCTTCTCAAGCTACTATTTAGCTCTTTCTCTCTCTAATGAGCCCAAAAACATGGCCTAAAACCATCGCTGANGAGCATGTATGAAGACCAAAAGCAAGAAATTGACAAAGCTATTGTGGGTATTGGAGAGTACCAACTGACTTCCCCTTACAAGTCTTATGGAATTCAAACACTGGTTTAAGAAAAACCAAAAACAACGAGAGATCGCTTTCAGAAGCTGATTCTTAATTGAATGAATAAACTTGGTATCTTTGTCTTCAGTCGCTTTTGGCATCGGATTTTCATGTCTCTTGTCCATACAGGACGGAAAGTGCCTTCTCAGTATGGCCGCCATTAATTTCTAAACTCATGCATTATTCATGAATACTTGGGAATTCAAGTTGACAACCCTTTCCACAAAGGCAAGTGGGCATCATTTGGAATCTACAGCTTACCTGACAAGTGCTGAACTCTACCTTTCTTCAATATCTACTTTGCTACTATTGAATAAGCAACTTAGCACTGAAGGCAACAAAGTTTTTTGATGCCACTGCTCCACCTGTAGTAATGCCAGGTCCTGCAAATTCAGTAAGCTAGCACCGTCACACATCCAGTCCGACACACACTCTGATAGATGGCACAAACTCATTGATAGAATTATGAAAAAATGAGAGCAAACAAGAATAAAAACATTGAAAATGTAATGAAACACAGGAATGGCCAAATCATAAAAAAGAAAGCAAACAAGTGGAATGGCTGTTAAAAATTCTTCCTGTGGGCGGACTTGACACAGTAAAAAGACTAGAAAGATTCTTTACACACTCTTAACAGCCATTCCACTTGTTTGCTTTCTTTCTTTGATTTGGCCATTTCTGTGTCTCATTACATTTCAATGTTTTTCACTCTTGTACAGCTATAGTAGAAGGGCTATACTACATTTCTATGGTCCCTAGAACACATCAAATGTTATACTACCAAGTTAGGGGTGATATCAATCAACCATATTTTGTCGAATACCAACACAAGCAATTTGGTATCTTTTAAGAGCTAGCACTTGGCCTTCCAAAAAATGCTAAGCTATAGCTTCTACTAGCTCTATAAGTGACCTTTGACTGATTGTAGGGAGAGCTGGCTTAGCAATTTTTTTATATGAATATCATCCCCTATATGGCCCCATACAAAAACAAAATTTGTGATAAACTGTAGATGTTTATGGGGACTTTCTGTAGACTAAATAGTACCATTTTTGTTCTAATGTACGTATTTACTAAGTCTTACTTCCTGACTGACTTATTTGAAGAGAATTTCCATAGAACCTGAATGTGTTGAACCGACTTTGACAGCACAAAATTAAAGTAAGTTCTTTTCATGGGTTCTACATTCCCTGATACTTGTTTTGATCTCTAATAGGCCTAAACAAACTAGAAAGGTCTTATACTAAGTGTATAAATTCATGTATTACAATGCAACCATCTTTGTATGTAGAGTTCAAAGGTCATTATCCAAGTGATTGTGATTGTCATGCACATACGCATATACGCATTAGCCTCCTCCAACATAGTGAAGTGCATGTATAGCTGCTACTCAAACTTTTTGTAGGTACTATATAACCAATCTCTGATAGTCTCCACACTGTAGTGTTGAAAGAAGTATTGTAATGGAACAAGTAGTAAAAATTTCAAAAAAATATGTAGTATAGGAATAGGCAGGGCAGTAAAAAGTACTGGAACAAATCATGTCTCCATTTCGGCACGACTCTCATTAAATCAGAATATACGGTATAGTTAGCGCTGAGCATGAGTTTCAATATGCATTGTTTGCATTTCTCCATTGACTTGAAGAATTTTTTTGCAGCAACCGCAGCAACTAGACGTGACCTTATGGTTAATTTAGCAGTTCATCAACATTTTTTACCTTACGTGCAAAAGGACTATTTTTCAATGCAATTTAGGCCACTATTCGTTGAAAATTAGTTTCTCATCCCCCGCTCGCATGACACTAATACCCCCGCTTGGAACTCATTATTTTGCCATTATGTCTACTGCGCATGCGCAATTATCATATGAGCCAGCACGTTTTTGAGACTCAGAGATGTTGAACTTCACAGTGTACAACAAAACCAGGTGGAAAACGCTAGTCCATTGGCGAATTTAACCTGTAAACCCTCCAGATGTGACCTTTCGAGGATTTTTTCATCAGGAATCAACAAGATTTGTTCAATGTGAACCTCAGTCTCAAACGGCGGCACGGCTACAGTTGGAGACAACCTACGTTGGTAGAAGCAAAGACAAGTTGGACGTGGTGGACTCTGACTTGAAGGTACTAGAGGTCACAAGTTTGTTCGGTCTTTACGCTAACACTGCACAAAAAGTTGAATTTCCTATAGTTCATTTAATCAGTAAATCTGTAGTGGATGTAGGTCCCGAATTTCCTGCAGTAATTCTTGAAAGGAAACGTGATATACCCTACACTTTTCCTGCAGCATAGGACACACCACATTTTGTGTACATTTGTAACAAAGGAAATGTGAAATGTCCTATAAACTATATCTATAGCTATTTTCATTTGAAACTCATGCATGATTGTGATGTGTTGAGCATGCATGCTATATTTATTATGGAGATTTAGTATACTACACGAGAGACAAAAAATTAATGATGACAACATTAAAATTAATATTAAATAAAATTAATGTCAGCATAATACATGCATACAAGTTTAAGTGATAAGCTAAACATAATAACTCAATGCAGCTAAAAATTGATACAAGGACACACAATTAAAGCAGATTCTCCATTCAGTTTTGTTACCAGAGAAGCAGTCCTGCATTGTATCAATTGAATCGGTACAATACTGTAAATACTATCGGTCTCAAAAATATTAGAGCACCAAACAGTGAGAGGCTTTCCCAACTTCAGCATCTGGGGGTGAAACTTGTACCAGGATAGAGCAACTAAGAGAAATGAACGATGTTCTCCATTTATATTGGGTTGATGCAAAAGCAGTGAATCGATCCTAGCAGGTCGAACTAGATTGTCGGATGATACTAAATCCTCAACAATAGATGACAGTGGGAATCCAAACAGGTCACGGTTCCATGTTGCTAAAACAATTGATGAGGAGTGTGAGTGACTGTTATGACTACCCAAAACCTTTCCCTGAAAAGTGACAGATATGTATTTCCAACATATACTTGGCATGTCGATGCTAGACGGTGTTACAGAAAGTAACTTTGTATAGAGCTCTTGAAGTGCTTGTGTCTGTAAGGAGCTCAGGATATACTTTGACCGGCAACTTGGCAAAACCATAGTAGTTTTATCATATTCCCATGATGACAGTGAGCTGCTGGCACTACTGGGTAAAATTGTGTCAGCCAAAGATCCAACGAGATGTCTTGGTCCAGCAAGGGTGTTGCATTGCATTGAAGCAAAGTGAGGATAAAAGCTTTCACTGAATTCACTTGGGAGTTGTGAAGAGAGCACTAAGGTGTCGTTAACAAACCTTTCAACAAGCTGGGGTTCAATACACCTGTTGTTCGTTGAAACATTTTCGAGTATTCCATTATAACGTTCAAATGCATAGACCCAAAATCCATGAGGCGGACCAAAATCTTCAATACATGATTTTATATGTCCATGTAGGTGCATGTTGAGGGTTATCTCGTTTTTCCCATAGAGCTCCTCAACCTTCTTACAAAATCGGATCAGCAAAGCATCTCCTAGTTGAAGTTCAGTCTTTGTGAGAGTGTGTTTGCATAGTATTCTGCATCCTAGAACAAAGTGACGCCAACATTCCAGATCAGAAGTATTGAGAATATCGAAAAGAACCATTGTTGAATAATACAGTGTCCAATTCTTCCACTGGTCTGCAGAGAATGACGAAAATCCTGATTGTATTTTAACTGGTATTCGTCCAATTCCAGGTGGAACTAATATCTTGTCAACTCTTTCTTGGATTACTTTAAAATCGTGGTCTTTTAAGATCAATCTAGGGATCCAAATATATTGCATGATGCGCTTTGAAGTTCCTAAAAAGAGATTATGCATAGGGTCTACGACCAGCATTCTGGGAGCATCAAAATAAGGTAACTGTAGGAGTGATGAATATCGAAAACCAGCCTGAGATTCCTTACGTTCTTGTTCAGCTTGTGAAGTGAAAGTTCGCATTCCCAGAGCAACACGTCGATGAGTTTTACCATCTCGATTTGGCCAACTATCTCTCTCAAATCCAGAAAAATCAAAATTACCAAAGTCACCAGGAAATCTTTTAAAACACCGTGAACAAGCAAAGCGAGCTGTGTGACCCATAAATCCACAGACTTTGCGTCCTGCCGGTATGTCACAAGCCACACAGAGGAGGACACACTTGAAATTTTTAGTTTGTCCATTACAACAAAGAAGCTGTTTTCCTGATGAGTAAAAGATCTTTAACTCTTCAACCATTGGATTTAGAAAGGAGTTAATGTCATGTGGAGGTTCAGATGGACCAGGAATTAATCCAATAAGTAACACATTTTCTTGTTTGTATCTGACACCACGTGGTAGATTCAGAATCACACAGTATAGTGCACCAACTGAGTAACCTTTCAGATGCTTATATGGTTGAAAGAAGTCCATGTTCAATATTAACGCTAGATTGTTAGGTTCAGAGAGAAATGGACTTTCGTTACAATTCATAAATGCTTGCCACATCTTTCCATCATACACATCTGAATAGCTCTCTACCGTTGGTCTTTGACGCCATTCTTCACACCATCTGTCAACATTGGGTCTCTGTGTAATTTGCTGCAAGGTTGTTTCTACACCAAGATAGCAGTAAACCAAGAAAGGGTATAGGATACGTTTTCCTCCTATAAGTTGGATAGATTTCATGAGTAGAGCCTGACAGCTTCCTCTTCTACTTCGGTGTGGATGGTCAGGGTATTGTCGATATGAGCAAAGTTTACTTCTTTGACTTGCAGATGCACCTTCAATAGAGTCTTTAATTGTGTAAATATTGAAGCATTTGCGACACACAACATACCGTATAAACTCTAGTCTATTGACAAAGTGCCTCTTTGCTTTGTAGAGTGTAGATGGGAAGCACTCAACTATCTGCTTGCTTAGGTTAGTGAAACGTGACAAGACTAGAAGAAAAGTAGCAATGAAACGAAAGAGGCAGTCAACAGCTCGATTCGGGAGATGATAAGCAGCTTGTAATTGGAGGAGAAACAGAGTTATCCACCTTACAATAGCAAAGTGTTCTGTGGGCATGCTTCGTATGACTGTGAAATCCCTAGGTTCGCCTTCTCCAATGTCACATTCGAAGGTTCTAGATGTTTCTTCATCATCAACCCATATTTCTTCTTCTTCATCAGGAATGTGCTCACCTTCTGAGAGTAATAAATCACCTGAGGCTATAAAAATTAAAAAATAAACCAATTA
Source organism: Tethya wilhelma (assembly GCA_964030475.1). Lineage (NCBI taxonomy): Eukaryota > Metazoa > Porifera > Demospongiae > Tethyida > Tethyidae > Tethya > Tethya wilhelma. The sequence continues at coordinate 319,586 of CAXIPT010000016.1, forward strand.
CACCTTGTAAATTCATGCATGAGCAGGAGGAAAATACAAACATGACTTACACTCATTATTGTACTCCATTTCCTCGAACTCATCTTGTAGTGGGGTAGCCGTATCATCATTTGGGCATGAAGTACTAAATGTGAGTGTTGATGATGGAGAGTTTGCCGAGTCTGAATCTGAACTGTCAGTAGCAGCACTGGGCCATCGTTTTTGGATTGTACTCCACGTACTACTTTTCTGCATACAGTTTAATAATAATTCAACTAAGTCACTCATCATCCCCGCACAACCATCCGCTAGATTTACATACATACAGACAGACTCAGTAGCTACCCAAACCAGCCTAGCTAGCTAGTAGTTGCCTAGCTCATAGATACTATATTAATATAGTATCTATGCCTTACTCTGGCTAGCGAGACTCTCTATGCCTAGCTAGCTACAACTTGAAATACAAATGATCATGACTGACCTGGTTGAAGTAGAGTCTTTTGTGTGATTTGAATGTTTTGAGGGACAACGACTGCTCACAATGAGGACAAATCCTCCTTTTACTCTTGTAACGTGACAGGCCCGCACTATTTTCTGTGTCAAGTTCCATTTCTAGAGTCTCAGTAAGATAAAAGCATTTCTAATTAAAGCACATGGTACCGCGCCCAATACCACACCTACTTTGATGAGCCCGCGCTGCTGACTTTGCAATTTTTGAAGTGAAAGATTTTTTTGTGTGTGACAAAGACGAAAGACAAAAGGAAACTGCTAGGCATGTCTCGTAAAGACTTGATAGACACTGGAGGGTACGCCAGTGGTGAAATTCTAGCTAGTGACTCTGATCTCTCAGAAATCGACAATGACCCCGCCAATTTTGCGGACTCTCCACCGAGAGACTCTGAGACCGCTGAACTTCTTTCGGAAGCAGAAGAAGTACTACGAGCACTTAAGAGGCCATCATCCACTGAGAGCAGTCGAAAGCGTGTTCTTCCCTTGTCTAGTGAACCAAGTGACTCTGAACATGAGACTGAGACTCCAAGTTCTGCTCTTATCAAGTCGTCCGCTGCCAGCTGCTCAAAAACTACACCTAGAAATACAAGTAAGGCTAAAAAGGGAACCATGACACCACAATCAACCATTTCTAAACTTAGCAAGCGTCCATCTTTTGACAAAACTCCAGCCAGAAAAGCCCCCCTAACCACTCCTAAGCCTAGCAAGCGTGCATCTTTTGACAAAACTCCATCCAGAAAAGCCCCCTATATAGAGAGATCCAGCCACTCGACTCATAGTCCAAAACGCAAGACCCCACCTTCTAATAATGATCGTTCTGATGGTATTATGGGCATGTTAAGTGAAATAAGCAATAAGCTTTGCCAAGTGGTTAACCGAATGGACCAACAGGAAACACGACTAGAATCTATTGAAAAACAGGTGAAACGACATGCTTCTTCATCTAGTGGCTCATCTTCTACTGAGTATTCTGCCAAAAAGATTCCTCCAATTATTCGTGTAAGTATATATGTGTTACATTGCAATGCACACAGTTAAGTATACTTAGTATTGATTTCTTTTCTCTCGTCACATACACCGCTCTTATTTTTACATATGTCTATGTTTAGTCAGAAGTTCGTAGTATGTACCGTACTTTAATTGAGGAAGACGAAAATTTCCAAGGATATAATACTGATCTTGGGTAAGTAGTAATCCACTATCAGCATTACATGTACATGCAGTTACTATACATGTCTCTTCTCTTTCTACATTTTTTGTGTACGTCTGTAATTATAGAACCTCATTTAAAGATGACGAAAACGTCAAAATTACAGACAGACTTGCTCGTGAGGTTAAATCTGCAAATGCTTCATTTCAAATGGGATCGATTAGAGGTCAGCAAGCTACATGTTGATGTCAGCATTAATTTTGTATGTTTACATGACACATTGTACAAATCTTCTTTCATGCAGCTGCAGCTTATACTTACTATAGAAGTCTCTGCCAAGAGCAATCACTTCAAAGAAGAGGAATGAAAGGAACCCGAGACCAGAAGAGAAGGAGGAGGGAACGGATTAATAGGGTACATATTTTGTGAACCAGAATGATATACAGTGATCACCAAGTGTACTCTATATGCTTCTTTATGATATTATAGAAATTGCACAACCGAGTATCAATGCTCAGCAAATCAGACCTGCCTGACAAAGACAAATCAATGTGGATGTCTGTGCTTGTTCCTGGGTTTATTTCAAGTGACTACAGCTGTAGTGATTCAGAGGATGATGCCTTAGTTACACAGCCACTAGAGTGGAGATCTAAGAAAGTTACTGAGTTCTTTTACAAGCTAGACGTATTTATTGAGGAAGAAAAGTCTCCACAAGCAAGAAAGCAAACCAAAGAGAGAGTTCTTGCCGAGCATTCTTCATCTCGATCTACTCCTAATGGAAAATTTCCTTCATGGGCTCTTGGTGGTAGTCATTGACAATGTACCAAAGAAGTGAACTAGGATATTATGCCATTGTATTCATGTGCTTTCAAGAATTGATTCAACATTTATTGTATGACAGTTTGATTCAACATTTGTCAATTATAATTCTAGGAAACTTGAAGGAAATGTGATAGAAATATGAATTTACTGCATCATTAATCATGCATGATATGCAAGCAGAAAGCAACTGGAAATTTGACCTGTCCTTTAGAAATCTGCTACCTAAAATTACGCCCTATCCTCTGAAGGAAATTCAGAATGACAGGTCAAATTTACAGCAATGTGGACATGTGTATACCATTTCACCTTTCCTACAGGAATACTGCTGTAATCATACAGTGAGAAATGTCAGTTTTCTTCCAGTGTAAGTTCCTTGTTGAAGAGATAGGCGAGCCAGCCACAGTTAGAAATGAAGGTGAGCATTAAATAGGTCAAGTTAATGATGTACGTATACCACTCAGTGCTCACTTGAATCATGAATTGAATGCTAGTATGTCTATGTTTTATATGTACGGTATATATATAAAGTACTGTATTTTTACTTTGCAGGCTCTGCCAATGCTTTCAGTATCCTGATGAGTAGTTCAAGACTTTTAATGCAGCCAGCTCTTCCATCTGCAATTGCTGAACCAAGGAATAAAAAGCAACAATTGCGAAATGATGTCATTTCCTTTCTCTCCTCTAAACAACTCAAGTGGCGTGCGAGTGAAGTACTCAGTAGTGGTGAGGCATTTATTAAAGCCATAGTAGACACTCTTTGGCAAATTGATGGGCAGCATGACATTTTCAAGTCAAGAAATTATCCTATTCCATCTTGTTTTTATCCATTCAATGGGTACAATCTGCCACATCTCTCGAAGCATCGCAAATGTGACAGGCAGAATATGTCATGCACATCACTTAAAGTTTGTGCTAAGTTTGTTTGGATGCTTACAAGGGGTCTATTGGGAGCTACGTGGTTGGAAAGAGTTCAAACCCGATGTTGAAAGTCTTTCTATAGCATTGTCTAAGTACTCAGATTATTTGACTGCACAGTGTGGTACCATGAAACGGGTCCATTCATCGTAACAACCTGTACACCAGATTTCATACAACCTGTCGTTTTGTGTTCTGCCTCTTTGTAGTAGTGTATCTACCAGCTTTAGCAGCTTCAATGTTCGTTGACTGAGAAAGATCCGTTTGAGTACTTGCTCGTGGAAAATTTTTTCCCAACTGAACCACGGAAGAAGTATGTATTCAAAGCTTAAAGAAACAGGATTACCACAGAAGGCTGCTCTTCTTACGTACTCACATGGAAACAATATTGGTTCTTTTCATTTTGTGTGGAAAGTGTTAGAATCTTGTGATAGTGACGTTTCTCAAAGCCAACAAACTATTGAAAAGATTAAAGAGCAGTTACCTGTTTTTCATACACGAGCAATGAGAGCTGCACTTCGTTCAAAGTTTGGAAGAGTGACCCCAAATTTGAAGCCAGTTATCCTCCGTGCCCTCTACCAGGAGCTTACAAATGATGCTTCAGCCTCAACCAATCTTGATGAAGCTGAGATTGACGAGAGGATGAGAATGATACTCTAATTGGAAGATGCTGATATCGTGCTTGATCTCAGACATTTGAACACAGGAAGAAAATCACAGTATGATGTATTTTGGAGTGAATGTAAGAAGTTCTTAGAAGAATCTATTGGAACGGCAGTCGACGACCGCAGGCATGGGAATGTGACCCACCTAGCAACAGTACGGGATCTCTGTGAGCAAGTTAAAGCTAGATGCCCAGATGGAACCCCAATCCCTTTAGAATCTTGGATCCGATTGCAGTTTTGGCCCAAGACAAAACATGCCAAATCAAGGGTTCATTACACAGGAAAGCTTGATGTCTTCTTTATGATACGAGCAAGGAAGTTTCGGAAAATACACCCAGATGCCCACTATGCAGCTGCTTTATTTCGGTATCAGCGTGAATTTGCAGTGAAATTCAAAGATCGTAGTGTGTTTGTTTCATTGGATGATAAGCACAAGGTTAAAGTGGGTGAACCCGGATTTCCTGTGGCTGCTGCCGAAAGAGGAAGAAGAGTTCTACTTCAGCGTAATACCTCTTGAGGTCGGAGATCATGATTTCACTCGCATGAGCATCGTACCCTCTGTCTGTTTTGTCATTGACATTCCTGAGACTATAGAATCTTCTTGGTACACCGGAAAGGTTTTTGTTGGTCTGAAAGAAGCCATTTTTGAGCCTTCTTCACCTTCACGACATGTTGCTGAGCTGTATGACATTGTGTTAAGACAGAATCTGGAGGGAAATCCTATCATGTTCATGTACACAGACAGTGGTCCAGACCACAGATTGACATATCTGTCAGTGCAGCTATCTCTGATTTCATTGTTCTTGAAGCAGGATCTTGATTTTCTTTGTGTTTGTCGCACTGCGCCTTACCATTCCTGGCGCAATCCTGTCGAAAGGACAATGTCAATTTTAAATTTAGGCTTTCAATCAATTGGTCTAATGAGAAAGCAAGTTGAAGAAGAATTGGAATCTACTATCTCAAAGTGCAACAATATGAAAAAAATCAGAGCAGTATCTGAAAAGAACCCAGCACTGGTGGATGCAGTCAGGGATAGTATGAAGATCCTCCTTTCAGACATCATTCGCCGTCTAAAGCTGAAGGGCAAGTATTTTGAAGTTTTTTCGGCAGCTAGTGAGTTAGAAATCAGAGAGATTTGGAACACTCTTCACTCAATTGACAGCACTTTGAATCATGAAGACAAACACCAGAAAGGATCATTGTCGTCACACCCTTTGCTGAAAGATTTTCTCACTCATTGTTGTCAACAGCGCCATTATTTGTTTTTGGTCAAGAAATGTGGAGATTCTCATTGTGCCATCCTCGTCTACCACCTGAAATATTTTCACAACTTCACCATATACCAGACCCTATTCCTGCTTCTGATGGGCACTACAAACCATTTGCTGAAGTGTATGCTACAACAACTTCTGAGTCTTACCGTCCTTCTTTGTCTAAGCGTACTGCTAAAGTCAAGTCTCTCCCTTTTGTTGCCAGTATTCAACATGTACATAATGTGTCTCTTATGGTACAATGCGAGGAGTGTGAAATGTGGCACCTCTTGTATTCCCCCCGAAAGCTATCCTTTCTTGCTAGACAAGAACTTGAAATGCTTTTGGATAACCACACCTTCTCATATGGTGCCACTTTGAGTGACTTAGAGCTTCCTTCCATTTTAAGTGAAGTTTGTGCTCGTGACCTTCAGTGCTATGACCCAGTGGGAAAGTTGTACTATTCTATGAACTACAACCCAATTTGTATATACTGTTGTAGTGAAGAGAATCTAGAAACAAAAGATGGGTGCTATCCTCAATGTAAATCTTGTGAAGAGAAAAGTGCAGTAACGAAGAGAGTTTAACTATATTTGTTTATTTTAATCAAGTGCTGTACTGAATTTTAGTGTGTTCTGATGTATGTAAAGTGCAAGTTTTTTTGTATGTGTTCTGTGTAAGTAGTTTACATAGCAGAGTACCTGCTGAAGACTAATCTAATTAACATAATGATAAATTTTTAAAGTGTACAATTTTACATTTAAAGTTAAAATTGAACACAAACAACAGGGCATGCGTAAAGACTGAATGATCGTACAAATCAAAAAAAATAGATGAAACATCTATGAAAAATGTGCACTTCAATGGTGTTCAACAAGTTTCACGAACTATTACGTACTGGTGGGAACCTCAAAATCAGCCTTTTGTGTTCAAACCCAAGGATAAAAATGTGTACTCTTATGTTTGATGGCCTCTAACCACAAGTGGAACATTAGTATCAAAATTGCTAACTTAGAAATGCATGAGGATGGCTTCTGACATTGTCATAGAGGTTTTGAATTACCTTTGCAGTGTACAGGTTTGCACCCAAATTGTTTGTATTTTTATCCAAATTGTTCGTTACTGTTCATAAATTGTTCGGCTACTGTTTGTAATAGTGCATGAAATTTGCATGAAACATAAAAATGTCTGTAGATATAAAAGCTTGCGCTGTATTAATTGCATGCTTGCAATGACTATTGGTTGCAAAAAAAGCTGTTCTGCGTTATCGGAAAGATCATTGGACATTAGATACAATGGTCTCTTTCATAATTTTGTCAGATAAATCTTGTGATATGTTACATTTACGAAGCTTTTCTTTAACATTCCTCTTTACATGAATAGAACATGTGAGATGCTGTGCAAATCTGAACTCATGTAAAAAAAGTGTCAATTAATGCCCGCTCTCCATCAGTTTCAATCGCTCGCACACCTTCAAGCTGACGATTTTGACCAATCAGAGAGGCAGCAAAAAACAGACAGGTAGAGAAATTTTCCGATAGTGGATCAAAACAGACCCCAATAGAACTGGTGGCTGTTTACTCCTAGTAGACTCGAGTAAAAGGTGCCTGTTAGTTATCGGAGTGATGTCAAATTCCCCCAAGCAGAATGTTGGGTCTACAGTGAGTACACAGGACTCGTGTGATACGTACAGAAACGGAAGAGATCAGCTATCTGTTGTTCATCACAAAGAACAATTGCTGACTCAGGAGCAGCCTTTATATCCCGAACAAACTTCTTCTTTAGGTCTTGCACACATGCACGCTGCATAACCACATACAGATCATCAGGCCTTTCTGTGAGACTACCAGTCTCACTCTTAGACCTAGATCTCACATTGCTGACTTGCTTTTCATTTCTAGGAAGCTGCTCAGGAGCTACTACATGGAGCATTCCTCCTACATCTCTTGATATTGATTCAACTGTAGCTTTCGGACCTTTCATTTGACCTTCCCTGATCTTCTTCATTGTACTTGGCCAAGTTGGGTAAAATGGCACCTTTTCCTTAGAATTCCATGGGGTACAATTGTCGGCACAAAATCATCAGGGATTCGATAGACATGTACAACGAGGCAAAGATGATGTGGATTATTGAAAGCATCTGCAAGAGAATGGTTATATTAACCATTATGATTATTAATTACAATGGGCTTGACCTCCCCCCCTCACACATACACATTTACACTCACACAAAACAGGTACACTCTATAAAAACAACACTTGCAAATGCCAGTCAGCATCATTATACCAGCAAAGTATCAAACAAGGAGGAAAAATAACAGTGATGACTTTGCTTCAAATTTAACTGATAGAAAACACACCAATCTCCTAAAATTGGAGTTTAATGGGTGAATGCAATGCAATCTACGAAAATACACCACATTAGATCCAGTGGCACCAACAGCACATTTCTCAAACGACATGTCACCATTTTCAGAACGATATACTCGATAAGCTTGAGGGTGAGATCCAGAGTACTTCCAGATGCCAAACTGGTCTTTGTTTATATCATCTGGATGCTGGAGGCTTATTACATTTACCACATAGGCTGAACTTTGTGTTACATTTGTTGGCTTCACTTGGCAGATCTTAGAGTCCTCTATGTCTGGATCAAGCAAGATGGTCAGAATATGCTCTGCACTATACTTTGTAGGTGGGATTTCAAACACGGGGTGGATTTTCTTCTCTTGTTTCACATGTAGCTTATCATCACTACAAAAACAAACGATTTTGATGAAATGAGAAGGCAATAAATTTACCCAAATTTCAGCTTCTTTTTCACAGGCAGAGCAGCGTAAGTTAGGGTTTCATCATCAGAATCAACTGAGTCATCAAGCAGCTCAAAGACATTACTGTAGAAGAAGAAGGGAATTACTTATAAGGGTTACTGAAAACTTGGCTTATCCTTACCTATAATCCTCTCTTGCATAAATTTTGAGCGGTAAACCAGTTACACGCACAGGAAGAGGGGAGTAGCTACTTACGTGGCTGTCTGTTGACTCAGAGTCGCTCAAGACTATTGCATCTTGCCTAGTCGATCCAGCCTATGTAAATACAGTCAGTAAGGACAATATTCTTCTATAAAATTTCAACGCTCTTACCGCCATGAACAAGGCTTTGTAGCTCTCAACGTTTATTGGTTTGTCAGTGACTCCAACTTCACATGTAAAAAAAATGACCAAACACGTGCTAATAATTTAGTAATTGTGCATGCACATTAATCCAAAATGAGTCCAGTAGTCCAGTCCAGTATTCCAGTCCAGCAATTCCATTCCAGTGAATAGGGACACCCACATAATTTGACACTTTTCTTTTTTTTTAATGCAAACATAAACACTGTTAATTATATTACCACACTATAGTGNGATGCATTGTAGACCATACAGCCTTGTTGATGATTACTGCATTGTAATCAATACTTTTGGCAGAATCGACTGGTGTTAAAATTTAAACTGTGAAATAACAGCTATAGTATTTTCATTGTCTATGCTGTTCCTGGTCTATAGGCATTTGAATCCGTTTCATTCTAGTTTTTCTCTGAGTGCATGGTTTTACTTTGTTCAGTGCATTCCTGGTATTTTGTTCTATTCTGTGATCCAGTTTTGCCTATTTGTGCTGATAGGTAGCATTTCTTTTATTTCATCCTGGATTTGGTTAATTATTTGTTTGTGTTGCTTGATTAGATTTCTACGAGAAGTGCTATAAGTTTCATTGTGTTTACTTTTTGGATTTTGTGCCATTCAGTTTCAACATCTGTATTTGAATGGTAAATATGTGATTGGCACTATATGGATAGGCCCTTTCGTGGCTTTCTGGCTATCAGACAGTTTTCCATAATTTTCTTGTGGTGGTTAGCTTTAGTTAAGATTATTAAAGTTGTGTAAATTTGCTTACCAGTCATCTAGTGAGTTCTTAGCGTGCTGCCCTGTGATCTGCAGACTCGTGACATTCCATGCTTTCTTCTCTCTGACTGTGGTGTTTCTCTGATACGTTGGATGTCTCTTGTTCTCCGTTTTTGCTGTCATCTTGTATGTCATCTTGTTGTTTAATATCCCTCATTTGATGTATAATGAAATTATATGGTTGCTACACTTGGTGAAGCATCTGCCCAGTTTGGCATTTCTCCCAGTACCATGGATGATTCAATGGGCTTGATAATATTCTGTCCTTTCTCATTTTGGCTATCATTTGTAGTTGTTGGCAAAGGGTTGCCAGGTGTGGGCGGTGGTGTACCAGGCTGATGCTCCTATAGATTTTGAGGTCTATCATCTCTTCAGTCTGGCTTTTAGCTGGTATCATAATCTTTAAACTTTTCCGTTTAGAGAAATTTTGGACGGCTTCCTGTCCACCATTGGTAGTTGTTTTACTCGACATAATTTTATTGTTGGATCTTCAGGCCTCCTGTTCTCCTTGGGTTGGATGTTCTTCAGTCTTCTGATTCAGTCTTCCCTAATGTTTTGACCAGTAGTCTTCATCAGCAGGAAGTAATGAGGCATAGTTCATCTTTGTTTAAGTGCTTTCAGAGCTTGTTTATATCCAGACTATGGACTGACGAAGAGTTTTTGAGAATACTGCTTTATGTAATGAACAAAACCCTTGCACAGTTAGCAGAGCGTGAGTAGAGAATCAACAAACTTCACTCTATTTCCCAAGCAAGTAAGTGATTTTTTCGCTAGACCCTCACAACTACAGTTGTATTTTTGTGTGTCTATCTTGATTCACATATTTGACACCAAAACATTTGCTAAATTTTGAGCTCTTCGTTTTAGTTGGCTAAACTTGTGCCAGCAACTAAATTCAGCCTAGAGTAGCATAAACTATAGCTAAACTAGTGTGTAAAGTCTAGGCACTGTATGAGCTATTGGAATTACAATACTGCCATTGCATCCCTTGGATCCATGAGACCTGGTGGATGTGATAGAATTGGCCCCAAATTATTGAAACACTGTGCTTTGGCATTGTATCACCATCTCTTTTCATTAAGTGTATCCAATCACTCCATTCCAAATGAGTGGAAATGTCATCCAATAGCCTGATATTTAAAGCTAGGGAGAACTCTTAGGGCAAAAGCTATAGGCAAATATTTCTTTTTGTATATAGTATCCAAAATTCTAGAACAATTGGTCTACAAGAAATTAACTACATTAATAAACGCCAACATTATCAATTTGGCCACTCTTCTACCAAACAATAACTAATGTTTCTTAACAATTAAGGTCCACAGTTTGCTTAATAACAATTGCTCTAAGTGTGATGTCATCTATCTTGACTGTAAAAAGTTATATTGACAGTGTAGGGAAATTTTGGAAAGTTGCAAGATGCTACCAGATCGGACCCCTTGCTCAGCAAGGTGTACCGTTTCACCTGAACAACGTGGCCTAGTAAGGTCCCACAATGTCTCTGACCCTTCTATGACAAATGAACTGAGTTAACAGTGGAAGAAGGATGCCTGTTACGAGGCATAAGAGTGATCGTACCCAAGAAGTTACAGGATCAATTGCTGGATGAGTTACACAGAGATCATCTAGGTATGACACATATAGTCTGTGGCAAGGAGTTATTTTTGGTGGCCTGGATTGGACAGTGAAATTGAACATCTTGCAAAGTCATGTCAGTCTTGTCAAGCTGTCAAGCAGAGTCCACCTACTGTACCACTGACACCATGGGTTTGGCCAACCAAACCATGGCAACGAGTCCACCTGGATTTAATTCTGGTCCATTTCAGGGAGCAATGTTTCCTGTAGCCATTGATGCATATTCGAAGTGGCCGGAAGTCTGGATTATGTCATCAACAGTCGTGACTAAGACACTTGATGTTTTAAGGTTACGATGTACAGTTGGCAATTTGGGTCATGAATATGATTATAGAATATGATTATCAGTATAGGTCAGTTATTTTAGATACGCGATATGGCAGTGTATTTTAGAACTCAAAATTTGAAGAACTGGCAAAACTTAGAACCACATATGAGCTTTATCTAATTGTTCACTCTTCGCTCCAGGGTCAGACACTGAGTTTTTCTAAGAAAAGAGCCACAAACAAATTGTGGCTGGCTCAGATGTCAGAAGGCAGCTGCCTTGTGCTCTTAGCTGAATGTTTTATTGTGTTCTAGAACACTTTGTACACAGTATATAGAAAGAAAGTCTCAGTGTCTGACCAAGGTAAGTTTCTACTAACACTGACTTCTAGATAGTGTAACTTCTCTACTTGGCAAATTTTGAGTTCTAAATTTTATTTTAGCCAAAATCCACTATATCTCCTTAGATAGAGCTTCGTAGAAGCATATTCAATGTTGATTTTTGAAACTCTAGAACATATTAGCCACAACTTTTGCATTCTAAAAGGTAGAAACTGTCAAAAGCACTTCTGATGCTAGATATAGGAAGAACAAATTTCCTAATGAATTATTCATATTCAAACTGTGCATCCTAACCTTAAGAGAGTGGTTCGCCTCTCATAGTTTGCCCGAGCACATTGTCACAGACACAATTCATTGCAGAGGAATTCAAAGAGTTTGTGAACAGGAATGAAGTAAAACATGTGAAGAGTGCTCCGTATCATCCTGCCTCTAATAGAGGTTCATTCGATCCTTGAAGGAAAGTTTAAAGGCCTCTGCTAATGATTGTCAGTGTGTCGTCATTTTTGCTTTCTTATTGTAACACTGCACTTGCTACCACGGGCACTCAGCTGGGTCAGTTGATGTTCAAGAGAGAGCTATGAACGAGGTTCTCTTTGTTAAATCCAGAACAAGAAAGAACTGCAACTGTATTGAACAAGCAAGCACAACAGAAATTGCAACATGATTGTCATGTTCGCTCTAGAAGTTGGGAAGTTGGTGATTGTGAATTCATAAGGAACCATCGTCCTGGATTCCAGGAACAATTGTGGAGGTACTGGGTCCAGTGACATATATGTTGGAGACAGATGAAGGTCAAAGTTGGAATCGACATGCTGACCAGCTGAAGGATTGGTCATAGTTAATTCTCCAGCAATGACAAACACTGACCCACCTAGTTCTGTGGAACAGAGTGACTCTCCTGTAGATGTTGGTGACCTTTTAGAAGAGTCTGATTTTACTTCTCCTCGAGCTAAACAGAATCTAACTCGGGAACTCCAGAGACAGGAAAACATTATTCTTCTCGTGTGAGACATCCTCCCAACAGGCACTCTGAACAAACTAGTTTATCGTAAAGCTGTAAGACTGTGTTTTTGAGTTGTGCTAGTCATTTCGTTATTTCTTTTTTGTGTGAAGTTCTTCAGGAGGGAGGAATGTGGTAAATGTATGAGCATTACATCATTTCCTGCTATACACCGATTGTCATATATATAGCATATCTGTTGTGTTTTTATCTCAGTCTGTGCACAAACAAGTTTTTAATGAACTGAACTGAATTATGATAGCTAGTATTGGGTGGTAGTTTTCTTGTAGAATTGAGATACTAAAGAGATGAAGATTAACTGCCATTGATTGCATCATGTTTTATTTCAGTGGTGTGAATAATCTGCTGAGTCTTGATCCTACCATGTTTGTGTTCTCAACGACATTGAGAACACAAAAATGATGGTAGGATCACTATATTTCCTAATTTATTACTAAGCTACTGAGAAAGATTTTTGTTACAAAATGATGTCATTGGTAGCCATGCTACTTCAACTGGAGGAGCCAAATGTCATACAAGGGAATGATTAATGATAAAATTGAACACTTTGATCAATTTGCAACTAATATATGCACATGCCTGCATGTATAATACGCACTTAAGATAAATAATGAGTTATGCACAACTTGATCCATGCAGTGAGATAAGTTTGCATGGTTTCATTGCATGGTAATGATGGTCAAGTCATAATAGCAGGCATTGTCTCTGCTATAGAGCATGGACTAACATGCCACAGTACTTTTGAAGGCATAAGAGTGCCTCAAACACTGTCCACACCTGTAAAAAAACACAATTAAGATTTTTAACTGTAAAAATAGTGTACGCTGGCCTGCCACAAAACTTAACACCTAAATTCAGATCATATTAAACAGAAATAACTCATCATTTGTATCATAGTACAGTAACTGTCAATTGTGAATATTGTTGTGAAACGTGTATGGCCAGTAGTAAGTGTCATAGTGCTGCTATTAACAATAGGAATCAGGCAATACAACACTTATAAAGAAAAGTATAGGGACTACTGGCTCTCTTAGAGTCTAGACCCTATTGCTTTTATGCAAAGTGACTTTAGCAAATTACACTGCGTCATACCGATTGACTCAACTTTGATCATGTAGATGTAGATCCTGTATATAATTAAAGATGTTTTTTGTGGACAATAGACTATAGGCATTTTTAAAATTATTGGTATTAAATTTTACTATTTTACTATAGTGATTTACGGCAACCTTCCTGTCTCTACGTGGACGTGAATTTCCAGGCTCCTTTGCATATATATATGTTTCTTCGAAAAAAGGAACGAGAAGGGTACTTATAAAACCAGGAATAGGAAATAAGGACTCTCAAATGAGAAATGAGGAAATGAAGCGATACCTAACTGATCATCCCTTTGTAGAAGTATGGTGTAGTATCGTGTCTTGCAAGAAAACAAAAATCACTGACAGAGTGTGGTGTTGCTTGAAAGATTGTTGCCCATGAAACTAAATATAATACATACTTTTCTATCTCCAAAATCATGCTGCTAAGCTTAGTCATGATGCTAATCAAGGAGTCTGGACACACTGTAAAGACATCTACATGCACTGAAGTTATGTAATTGTCAGCCTACTCCGATTATAATCTTAACATGGTCAATTTGCCATTGGAACTGTGCAGCTATATATAGCCTAAGTGAAAGGGAGGATAGTAAAGGCCTGGGGATGAGGCTACGACCAATAGTGTGGTCTGTAGTGTGAGCAGCAGGCATGACACTACCTTCAATTCATGCAGTATAAAGATGGACTGCACACTGAAGATTAACAAAGACAGTCATCTCTGAAGGTATTATCTCGACCAGGAGTGTCACTGGTACAATGTCATTAGTATCTAGTGATGTACTTGGGTCATTCCATGTGAAATCAACACAAGAAAATACCAACCCACCTCAGATCTCCCCTAAACTTGGTATGCATGTAGTGTATGTTAAGATATCAAGCCACAGCAATATTTAGATCTCAATGTTGTATGGCTTCAAACTTATAATGGCTAAACTTATGCATTTTTTGTTGACCTATGGTATAAATTGTGCAATATCTTGATTAAGATCTTGGAAAAAAAATTGGATTTCCTTGTAGCCCTTGAAATGAACTTTAAGATGATATATTCCCAGTACGGTAGTACTGGGTACACAGGAATGGCACGGATGGCCCATTAGCGCAATACAAATATTCACGCTAATAACTCGGNAACTCTGCAAAAACTGAGCGCTTAGCACTAAAAGGCTTCTAAAGCTACTATTTAGCTCTTTCTCTTTTTTAATGAGCCCAAAAACATGGTCTAAAACCATCGCTAAAGTAACAAACACAAACATGCCAAACCTCCTATTTTCTCCATATTCTTATTCTTCTTCTCCTTCTTTTTCTATCTTGGCTCAACGTTTCTCAGAGACTATCCACTTTTAGAAGCTGATTCTTGAACGAACGAACTTGGTTTCTTCCGGGACAGTCGCTTTTGCCATCGGTTTTTAGCGCCTCTCATTGAGTAGCTAGATACAAGGCGAGAAGCGCCTCCTCCATATGGCCGCCATTAATTTCTACACTCATGCATAATTCATTAGCTTCTAGAACATTCGAATCAACGACCCTTTCCACACTCAAAAGTGTGCGTTATTTGGAATTAAATGCACTGAAGTTGCCTGGAACTACCTGGTTGCTCTTCTTAAGAGATGAATCAGGACTTTGATTATCTTAACATATAGAAAGACAAGTAAATCTTATGATACAGCTCCTGCCTCCAAATGACTGAGATGTGTGTTTCACTTTAGTATCTAGCAGGCTACACACTTTGAACTTGTGACCGTCTTCAAGTACCAGCTCAGCCGCTGGCTCAGTGAGTCTGGTTTGCCAGACTACTAGCTCAGTAGCTAGCTACACACAATGTATAAATTTGTAGAAATATGGAAAAATGAGAACAAACAAGTAAAAAAAAAATTGGAAATGTAATGAGACACAGGAATGGCAAAATCGTAAAAAGAACGCAAACAAGATGGAATGGCTGTTAGAGTGTGTAAGGAATTCTTCCTGTGGGCAAAATGAGAGACTCAATAAGGAGATTGTTAAATGCAGCCCATACAGGAAGAATTCCTTACACACTCTAACAGCCATTCCATCTTGTTTGCGTTTTTTTTACGATTTTGCCATTCCTGTGTCTCATTACATTTCCAATGTTTTTTTTTTTTACTTGTTACAAGTCAGTGTTAGTTCGGATAAGATCAAAGGTTATTCTGAAACAAATTTACAGCGTCGATTTCTTAAATATATATCTTTTATTTCTTTTCATATTTCGTGGACATGTTTTTATGACTTTCCTTACCATGTAGCTAAAATTTGGTTTTAGGACGACCGTGGGATGTGGGACAAAATGACACAAGTACATTTAGGTCAATATATTTCAATCAAAAATCACCATATTTTAACCTAAGGAAATAGACGCAAGGAGGGATATAGCACAAAACATATGAATTATGGTATCAGTGCCTTGGTGAATGAACAAAAAGTATTTTGGAGTGAAAATTCTTCTATATGGTACTTTTAAAATAGTTTTTAGTTGGTCTTCGGGTAATGGTATATTGACCGAATTCTACTTAGTGCCATTTATTCCACAGCCCAGAGTCTTCCCAAAACCAAACTTTAACCTCATGTTATCATGTTCCCCTTTCAGCTGAGACCTCGCATTATAATTAACTGTGCAGATTGGAAAAGGCCAAGATGGAACCCTCCTTTCAACTTAAGGGTGGTCGGTCATAGCAACACGCGAATAGCGCGGGCAGGAAGAATTGCGTCATAATTTTGTAGTTTAACATCACCACAAACCTCAACCGGAAGTATAGAAAGATTATGCATAAAGATTCTGCGCGGGATCTTACCACTAGACAGCTGGCTACTTTTTTGTTGCTTTTTTAACAACACAACAAGCCCTCATCAAAGGGAAAGAGGTCTTCAAAAGAGGCTGATACCAGGTGGCAAGTATTCAAGATGCCTGGAAGCAACAGAAAAAGTTTAACAGTACTACTATACACATCATAAACAGTAATTGGGTAAGTATCAAAATTGAATGGTTTGTATTCCAGAAGTATAGAGCTAGTGTAAATATATATCAATGCCAGACAACTCTGATACAGCAACAGAGCCGGATGGTATAGTATATGAGCTGGTTTCCTAAGACAGAACAGATGGATGCTAAATCCAACTTGAAACTCAATGACGAGGAACTGCGCTGTTGAGGAGATAAAGTATGGTCCAAAAGACTCCAAACAAGGGTGAATTTCTGCCAATATAGATCGTGGTATACCACAAGGTAACAAGTACAATGTTATCACTCCTACTGTAAAATCTGTAAAAAAAGAAGAAAATAAAAAACGAACAAAAAAAAAGACTTGTGATCAACAAAAAAACAAACAATATTTTATTTTGCTTACAGGATTGAGCGTATCTGTAGAATCTTTGCTGCATATGAAAAGTGCTCTGCTACTTCAAGGTGTACAGACGCCATACTGAAAGAAGAAGAATGATACAAGAAGTGAGACAAATATGCACAAGTCAAGAGTACATACTATCCTAAACAGCTATAGCCTGGTAATTTTTGTTGTTTTTGTTGTACACAAGTGTATATAAATGTACCTCTCCATACTGTTGTTTTCTAAAAAAATCCCACTTCAAACATTCATACTTAGCAAACACACAGAGTAGATGCATGCAGGAGAACACTTCATGGTAATAGTAAAGACACATGGAACTATAGACCATACACTATAAATTATTAGCAAATCAGTTCACTCATCGTGGTACATGATAATTTGCAGTACTATATTGGATTACCTTCCTTCTAGTCCTTCTAGTCTCGCGGGCCAGACTCTTCCCAAGGGGAAAGGAAGAGTCTGGTAACACTGCTATCAGTAGCTTGTTCTGCACTGTCAGCAGATTGTAGTGTGGTTTTGCTGTTATCAAAATTGACAAGTGATGCAATGGCTTCACCTCCAATAGGACTGCTATTGGAGTTTACATCATAGCTAACACGCTGTGGCCAATTAAACAGTCCGAGAAATTCCTGGACCCTTGAACAAAACCGCTATGCGAGTGTTACCAGACCCTTTCTTTCCTTGAAAGGGGCTGGCCTGCGAGACTACTTTCCTTCCAGAACAGAACTTGAGCTAGTCCCAGAGTCTCACAGCAGTATGGAAGCATCACCAGCATGACTGAAGCTAAGACAGAAGCTTGGATATTGAGAAACCAACGACAGAGCAGTGTGACTCATTTCATCTCGGTGCTCTTCAATTAGAGAGAAAACAGTCAGTCACTTTGAGGTCAAGTTAGCAGCTTTGAGTAGACCAGTCTGACCTCCAGTAATACCTCAACCCTTTCTCTGCTTGTCACCAACCATATTTCGCCTCAGCTGGCCGTTCTGTAGCAGCTACCACGATCACAAAAGATTTCACTCTGATCTACCACAAGTACAAATTATTATCTATTCGCGTTCAATACTAAATAAACCGCGTTGGCAGACAATCCACTTCAAAGGGGCAGCTTCTTTGATGTACCGCTTTTTCTAAAATCTCTCTTTGTGATCACTGCAAGAGTGCCAAATTTAGAACACAAACTGCCTGACGCATTCTTTTTCCATTTATTTGTCCCTGGTTGGTTAGATCAGTGGGTGTGTCGAAAAAAAATCGAACAAAGACAGTGGAAGCAGCCAAGAAATGGCGAAAAACGATACGTAGAAGTGTTTAGCAGCTAAAAATAAGTAGGTATACCTCCTTTTTGGTTCTTCGATTTGTGTTGAAATAGATGCGATAGGCAGAAAAATGGAAGTCGGTGAAAAAGCTGCTATTCAGAAAAAAAATTTCTAGTGTGCTCAGTATAGCTAGATATCCATTAGCGCTACCTGTTTGTGTAAAAATCTGGACAGAAAAGTTGATATTTTGTGTCTTTTGCAATTTGGAAATTTCCCTAGCAACGCGGTGCGTGGGCCACCCTTAAAAGACTAAAAGCAACTCAAAATCACCCTAAATATTAGTCTTTTGTGAAAAATATAGAGTTTCTGTCTCTTTCTTGCTGTTATTTTTCTTCCATTCAGGCTTTTTTTGAAAAATTTTAGCTGCACGAGCGCTAAAGGGGCATGGCTGTTGCGACCGGAAGTGGGCGTGGCTGTGTAAAATTTTTCGCACGCGATTAGAATCCCCTGTTCAATTTCCTAGATCCACCACTGTTTCCTCATTTCCTTTTCCTGCCTTGTACATTTTATCACATGAGGTAGATGTGAAGGTATGTAGACATGGCCTATGTCAACAATTTTCTCAAACAAGAAAAGTGAAATATATGGTAATGCAATTGTACAAATCACTAATTAAGATATTCATGTGATTTATGGCACCGGTCAGGATTCTTCTAGAACCAGCTGTACAAGGCCGTAAATTAGCTCAATTTTTAGATTTCTGACAACTATATAGTATAGATGGCTACCAGCTTGAAACCTTACCTGTACAGTGCTGAGAGCTAAAGTAACAAAGTGAGACCAACCAATGCTGCCAACTGCTTCATAATCAAGTCCAACTGTACAGACTCACCTTCATTCAATATCAATGAATCTGAATATGGGTTTAATTGTACAACTCAAAGTCAAAGTGCATTGGAGGGCTAGGGTCTGCAGGGGCGGATCCAGGAACGTAAAGTAGAGTGCGGGTGAAGCGCACTAAAAATTTTGCGCTAGCCATGCCCACTTCCGGCAAAACCCCTCCTCTTTTTAAGTATAGCTCTAATTGCATGAAATTTTTACTCTACTATGCAAGCGGTGTTTCTACCTTGTGGGTAGAGAATTTGGGAAGTGTATCTACACTTTCTGGGCGTATTTGCTTGCAACCAATGCTTTTCAAGTAAGTATTATCGTATATCAGGTAAACTTGGTGAGAATTAAATTTGGCGAATTGACGACCATTACCAATTCAAAAACAGGAACCATGTGCAGGTAGTGCTAGCTTTAGCAGTTTTTAGCATTAAAAGATTCTCTACTGTCCTACTACTGCAGTCTGCAAGCTCGCGAGGTTCGTTGTTTGTAACTAGAGCCTGTTTTTCACCTCCAAAATTGAGCTTGGAACTGAATTCGCCAAATTTTAAGCCCGCCAAATTTATTCGCTATATGGTATACTTGTGAGAGTCCAGCAGTTGGTTTTCTCTTAATTCTAAAGACTGAAATAAATTTTTGCCTTGTCTAAAAGGGGGATACATAAGGATATCCCCCTAAATCCACCATTAGTCTGGTGGTCAGTTGTGATTATAATATGATGACAGACATGACTATTCGAGTAATCAATCCAAAAAGGGATGTAAAAATCTTTCTATCCTTAATGATTTGATCACTTAAATGTCTAAAGGGAGAGATTATATATCTTCTTGGAAAGGAGACAGTTAGATTTAAACAAAATTTTGATGTCAGAGAATTTGTTTTACTGCACGTATTCTGTATGTGCTGCACAAAAATGACTGTTTTGTTGATATCTGCCAAATTTTCGTGTTATATAGTAGTTTTATTTGAAAAGGATATGACTGTCTTGTTTGTAGGAATTGCAAAAGATGGTGGTTAACTACATTATGAGGGAATCCTGCCATCTGAGTCACTAAAATGTAAGTGCAGCTCTGCCACAGTGGTAATTGATTCCTCTGATGATGAAATTGAGTCAACACAGAAATGAAAAAAATATAATTATATAAAAAATGTCCACTGAAATCAAGCCATGCACTAACAGTTGCTCCAGTCCTCTCATGTGTCATTCCAGTAATTCCACCTTCCTAAAGATTTCAGTGCATGATAACTTGTGGGGCTCTATCATCTATAAAGAGAAGCTGAAGCTGCTGGTTGTATCATACTTAGTAGAACTTGAAACTTAGTCACCATGCTGGCACATGTAGTACATAGCTTCTAGTGTCCGAAGACTATACACCAAGACTACTGAAGTAAAATATAGAGGCTGCAAGTATTTATCAACCAGCATGGTGACTGCTAATAATCATTACTGATGCAGGGGCAGATTTGGGGGGATCCCCAAAATGAGTAAACTACATTGTGCTTGCGCTCAGCTCTGGCACTGCCACTAAAGCTTAGCATATTAGCACCAGCATGGTGGGCTACGTGGATACTTGCCTCACCGAAAAATCGCTGCCAACTGTGTACTTTAAACTAAATGGGCGTGACTGAGATTGCGTTTGGGGCATTGTCTTGCTAATTAATGGCCGTGGCTTCCATAAAATTTTTTTGCACACTTCACGTGCATTGTTTACAACCCCAGTATTCTCAGAATCCTAGATCCGCTCCTGTGATGTCAGTGAGGAATTGTCAGACAGATGGGGACCATTAAAATTTAGCTTCTACTATATTCGACATCATGTGGCCAGGTCAGATATAATTGGCTCCTGCAACAAATTAGAATTAATACCTGTGATAATCCTTTGAACTCTTAAGAACTCTTTATTTATTGTATTGATGTTTACCTTCTAGCTCACGCTTTTAGAATTTTGAGTTAGGTATGATTTTACAGTGGCAGAATTAGGGGGATATCCAATGTATCCATGAATACCCCCTTTCAGACAAGGCTAAAATTTAAAATCAACAGAAAACCAACTGCTGGACTCTCACAATTATAATAGTTACTTGAAAAGGATTTGAATAAGCCCAGAAAGCCTTCCCAAAATAGCTACGCACGAGCTGAAAACACCGCTTACATAGTAAAGTACAAAGTTCATGCAATTAGAAATGGGTGGGGCTATAAGTAAAATAGACGCGGTTTATTGGAAGTGAATGTGGTTAGCGCAAAATTTTTTGCACGCTTTGCGCGCAATCTACCCCCTCTCTACAATCCTGGATCCACCACTGTTTTATATCTTGCTTTTGTGATTCAGTGTATTTCCTTTTCACATTATGCTATAGAATGCTTAGCTTTATGTCTAGCTAGTTAACAGTTAATGTGTAGTGTGAGTTTAGAATGTTCTAGATGTTCTCCTTTAAGCAACTACTCTGTTTTTGTACAGTGCTTCAAACGTAGTCAGGGAAATTTTTTATTCCCAGTACGGTAGTACTGGGTACACAGGAATGGCACGGATGGCCTATTAGCGCAATACAAATATTCACGTGGGCTCATTAGAAAGAGAAAGAGCTAAATAGTAGCTTAAGAAGCCTTTTAGTGCTAAGCGCTCAGTTTTTGCAGTTATTCACCAAAATCATGGCCTAAAACCATGGCTAAAGTAACGAACACACATATGCCAACCCTCCAATTCTCTCCATCTTCTTCTTTTCTTCTTCTATCATAACTCAACTTTTCCCAGAGACTATTCACTTTTAGAAGCTGATTCTTGAACGAATGAACTTGGTTTCTTCCGGGACAGTCGTTTTTGCCATCGGCTTGTAACGCCTCTCATTGAGTAGCTAGATACAAGGCGAAAAGCCCCTCCTCCATATGGCCACCATTAATTTCTACACTCATGCATAATTCATTAGATTCTAGAAAATTCGAATTGACAACCCTTTTCACACACAAAAGTGTGCGTTATTTGGAATTAAATGCAAGTTGCCTGGAACTATTTTGTGATACCTGGATGCTCTTGCTCTTCTTAAGAGATGAATCAGGACTTTGATTATCATAACATATGTGAGGCTCCAAGGAAAAACCGGACGTTTGGGAAATTATTGTTTTTGGAGTAAGATGCGGTTTAAGTTTATTTCGCATTTTTGTGCAAAATTTGTTTTACTGCACAAGTGCATCTCAGCATGCTCCACGCAAAATTTGAGGGGTGGAGCTGCTTCTGTTGCAGAGATATAGACCATATTGTTCGCCCTGTTTATTTTTATTTCGCTGTGTATAGTGCACCAGCAACAGGATCAGAATATCCGGCTTTAGAGTACTGGCTCCGTGGGCGCAGTGCTCTAAATAGAGAATACTGGCACGTGGAGACATCACTAGCAATAGAGCGAGACTACAATAATTTTAAGTGACGTTTCTATGGTGCCATGGCAGAAGCGATTGTATCTCCCACTGTTGATCCTCCAGAGGAACAAAATGGGGGGTCTTCCATCGGCTGAAAATACGCCAGTATCATTCAGTGTGGGGGATAAGTTTGGTACGTTTCAAGAATTTGAATCCGCCCTTGAATCATATAAGAAAGAACATTTTGTTGATTTCTGGAGAAGAGATTCTAGGACAATAGAAGCTTCTCGCAAATAAGGGGTTGATAGGCCAATGAAATCTGAATTGAAATATTATGAGTTGAAATACTGTTGTATTCAAGGTTCAAATCGAAAGGGCATGGTGGAGAAGTACATTGTAAGTGGTATGACTGATGATGTACATGTGTTTTTTTGTTGAGCTCAAGTTCACTGTATCTCAGTATATATATATATTATTGCATAATTACTCCTGCATGTGTGTACACTAACAGTAATGCGTTCGTAAATCAATTTATTTGTACAGCACTTTCAAGCAAGACTGTCCAGCTCATGTTGCTCTAAAGATTAGTAAGGATGGATGCTCCCTGGTAGTATGGAGTGTAAACACCAGCATAACCATGACATATCCCAGGTAAACTTGTTGGTTTAACATGATTGTATGTAAATTAAAACTGTGCAGCTAAATTGATCCTTCATGCATGTTCAAGCACTTACCTTCACAGAGGAAGTTGTCTTCGGAAGCAAAAGCAAAGGCTTCTGATCTCTTGCGTATGAATGCCAACAAGAAGGTGATTCAAGTTCAGTTGTCTCAGGAAACAGGAAATGTCATACTACTAGGAGATCTGACTAATATTGCTTCTTCAGCAAAAGAGAGGGAAATCCCGCAACAACATAGACGCTACAGTACACCTATTGACCGAGAAATATGGTAATTGAATTTATAGTAGTATTCCGGAAACTACACACTTCAAAGAAAGAAGAAGGTATACTATAATTATTTGGTAAACGGTCAAAACACATCATACCGTATAGCGGAACAAGGGTATGTGTATAGCACTATCATAGTTACTGGAGAACGTGGATCATTACATAATTATAATTGTATCTTTGTTTTGTCACATGATTATGTAGTTATTCTTGGATGGTTTCTTGACAAGGATGTTGTGCAACAATGTACTAAGAAAGGCCGGAACCTTAGTAGAAGAAGAGCAAGTTGAGTGTATGCCTGAACTAATTCCAGATTCTGTTGCGGATGAAAATGTGGATATATGTTTGGTGCGAAAGCATTTCACGTATGATGCGTGGTTGATAGTCGAGCAGGTTGTTAATTACAAGATCAAAATATCAGATGGGTTTTTAAGAGCTGTCAGCATGACTTAGACACTGGTCAGTCAGTAATTTGTGAATCTTGTCTACTGTGGTTTTACTTCAGTTGTGTTGGCATAGTTAAGCACCCGAAATCCAAGGAATGGTTTTGTCGCACCTGCTGTGCTTCTGTGAAGATAGTCGATTGATTTATTTGATGTCTTTTTGTGCAACTTAAATTTCTCAGACACTCTTTGGTTGTGTGTACTTTGGTTATCTAATAGTTACAAAAGTTTCTGTGTATACAGTGTTCCAAATGAAGAGAGCAAACTTTTTGAATTTGGGTTATTTGCCACTTAATCCACCAATGCTAAGTAGGGTTGGGCTTTACAAAATGTAATTAGATAATTTGATTACTGGAGTATTTAGTAAAAGATGGGCGGGGCTATCATGTGACACCTCAGCAGCTGTATGGGTTCTTTTATTGAGGTGATTTTTAAAAAAGTTTTTAGCATTTTTCTTCTACAAACCTATGAGTTAAGCTCTTAATTTTCTTTCAATGCTAATACCTCCTGAACTGAATCTTTGCAGTAATTATGGGTTCTTAACTCAAAAGGTATTTTTCTAGATAATCAAAAAATCCAGATTTGGAGGGGTAAAAGTTTTTAGCATTTTATTTCTGCAATCTTGTGAGTTAAGCTCTGATTATTTTGAATAAGATATAAGACATGTTGGTTTATTAATGCATGTAAAAGTTGAGCTCTTTGCACACTCTGCTTAGTGTTTAAGTTGAAAGAAAGTAGTTAGCCTGCAATACAGCCATTTGGATGATGTATTGTGATGTCATAAGTATAGTGTGCAGTTATCTGATGTCATTAACCACAGCATGTTTACTATAATAATGCGCAGCTGCTATTACATAATAACTTGTAGTAAATTGTCAATTAATTCATTGTGATGTCATCAAAATGGTGCTAAGAATTTACTGACTGCTATACTAAACTTGGCCAAAACTGCTGGCTATAGACAGCAAAAGCATTTTGGCAATAGATGAATGCTTAAATAGTGGAATTTTGTGTGAAATTTAGCTCTATTTTGGATTGGGTAAAAATTAGAGCAAGATTAAAAGTTTGCTCCCTTCATTTGGAACACTGTAATTGTTTCTTGTATAATAATGTCATAACTATAGGGCAGCACACAGCAGCTCCCAGTTGGCTCGAGCCACGCAGCTCATCCATCATTCAGGCAAGGTGCCAGTATTCTCTATTTAGAGCGCTGCACCCACGGAGTCGGTACTCTAAAGCCGGATATTCTGATCTCGGTGCCGGTGCACTATACACAGCATTTTTATTTAGTTGCTAACACGGAGAACTGTTGCTATGCTGTGCAACAGACCGTAGTGAATATTAATGAGCTAGGCAGCTGCCACAAAAATGAATCGTTTATTCGATGTTCTCAGTGCTCTAAGCTGACTGATCTCAGAATTTCGCTACAGCACATGGGCAGAAAGGTAAGCTAAAGCTTTATACGTGCTTGTCTAATCCAAGCGCTTACATACAGTAGCTTTCTACTCGTAAGTATTGCCTCTCTATGTACTGCGATTGCGTACAGGTTATTTCGAGGCTTATTTTAGTTCTTGGAACTTACTATACCTAGAATCTATCTCTGCTAGCAAGCGCTCACCTCCTTGAGTCCAGTAGCCGTCTCCTGGGTCTTCTTTCCTAGCTACTCGCTTCTCACTAAATAATTTTAGTCCCCACGTGGCTGGCTGTGGTAATATTCAGCATGTACTGTACATGATCTAATTAAGATACGGATAATATACGGACGGCCCATAGTTTACATAGCAACAGGTTTACAACTCTTTTACAGGAAGCCACGAGTGGAGGCAGGGCTGCTTGAAAGAGCAATATCTGGAAAACTACAACAGCTATGCACACCAAATTTTGATATGCGCTTCCTAGAAAGGCCTAGATACACATGGAATAGCTAACTCAAAATTTGCGGAAATCCCCAAATGTCCGGTTTTCGCTTGGAGCCTCACATATGTGACCTGTCCAGGGAAAACGTGCCAGTTAGGAAAGTCTGTAACAAAAGCAGCTCTACCCCTCAAATTTTGCGTTTAAAATAAAACTGACATTAAACTCAAATGTGATTTGTAAAATTATGGAAAAATAAGAACAAACAAGTAAAAAAACATTAAAAATGTAATGAGACACAGGAATCGGGCCAAATCGTAAAAAGAACACAAACAAGATAGAATGGCTGTTAGAGTGTGTAAGGAATTCTTCCTGTAGGCAAATTGAGAAACTCAATAAGGAGATTGTTAAATGCAGCCCAATCAGGAAGAATTCTGCACAAACTCCAACAGCCATTCCATCTTGTTTGCGTTCTTTTTACGATTTGGCCCCATTCCTGTGTCTCATTACATTATCAATGTTTTTTTTAAATTTTTTTTTACTTATAATGACTCAGATACCTTCATTGTCAATCAAATAACCTTGAAACCTCTTAAAAACTTGAAAGAAGTAAGAAAAAATTATTAGTATCACACCAATACAAAATTTTAGTGCGTGTGGTCAATTTTGCAGTAAATTTTTGACTATTTTTGACTATCCTGCAGCGTTTTGAAGCTATACAAAATTATCTCACAAAACAAAGTAGATAGCCTCAAAACTACATGCACTTAGAATGCATGTTTGCAGTATTTTCTCTTAATGGAGCTTAGTTAGGCTGTATTGTGCCTAAGTATTTTGCACCTCAAAAAACAGGTTTTTGCAAAAGTGTGCAAGTATACTTTGGAGTTAAAAGATAGGACTTATACCAAAAGGTAGTGCCTACCTGTGGTTCAAAGCTTTTTTCTTAACTACAAACGGTTTGCCAATAATGTGCCTAAGCAATTTTGGAAACTTTTCCAACAAATAAAGCCATATCACACACAGGAAGTGATGCCACGCCCCCATGTTCCTGTCAAAACTCCCAAGTGACTCTTATGTATGTATGTATAATCAAACTGCAGCTAACTTGAACATGGTCCATTAGACATCAAAAAATGTAGAAAATTAAAAGTTTAATTCCCTAACTACGTTGGAGGCACTGTATTTTGTCTTGGCATTTGGATACTGTTGTTAAAGCCCTTACCACTCACGATTTTACAAATTGGCGGCAAGAAGAAAACGAAATGGCAGCAGCAACTCATCAGCATTGGTGCATTTGATCCACAAGCAGAAGACTGGACCTGCTATATCTCGAAAACTATTTTCTCGCAAACAAGGTTGCTGACAATGCCAAAGGCAGACAACAGAAACGTGCTATTCTCCTCAGCGTATGTGGTCCACCCGCATACCAGATAATCAAGAATTTGGTGCAGCTAGACGCGGCCAACACCAAACCTATGCTCAATTGGTCAAGCTGGTGAAGGATCATCTCTCACCGAAAACGTCCTGCGCTTGGTAGCTTGTGTGTTCCTGAGTGTGCATATAACATGTTTCTTGGACACAACAAGTACATGTAACAAAATGAGGGTATCGAGGATAGAGGGTGAAAGTACTAGTTGTGAAAAAATACCATCTGGCTCAGTAGTTAAATCTTTGTTGAGACTAGTACAGTGTTTCTGACAACACTTTAGTTATTTTTATCTGGTAATTGGTAAAATGAGATTCGTAGGAAAGAATAAAAACTATTATACTATTATATTTCCATATCTTGTATGTACATCCTTTTGATTCAGTACGTCACTATTGGCCCTGGTGTTGGGTATTGAGATAGTTGTTATTGAATCTGTTTTGACTATTGTTTTTCTTTCTAATGGGCTGGGTATCATGTACACAATCCTTTTCTAACAGATACATTGCAGGAGTTTAATTATTCAGTACTATGGAGTGCCATTTGTCTCAAAACTCCAATTTTAAGCATGCAGTATAAACAACTGGCTGCTTTTAACTAAATGTCACAGTGTTTTACTGAAGATCATTACTTTTTATTAAATATCACTGCTTTTTATTAAATATCTCTGCATTATACTAAATAGCACTGCATTTTAGNAAGAGCGGGCCTCCAAATAAGAATAGTGCATTGTGTACAAAAACTAACAAAAGAACAATGTCAGGAAGTACATGACAATGTGTGGAAACAATTAAGACCTAATACACAAAAATTAACTAATAGTACAAGTAATTATACATGACATTGTGGTATGAGTGTAAACATTAGTCAAGTGCAACAAGTAAACTACAATAACAGTAAATATGTCAACACTCCTCCTCACTTGACTTAATGTTCCATAAGTCCAGCGTCTTCACGTAACTTGCACAAGTTCTGACGTGATAGACCTTTTGTAAGCATATCCGCAGTCATTTCTTGAGTAGGACAATACACTAGTGCAATATTTCCAGATTCTACGTGTTCTCGAACAAAATGATACTTAATGTCAATATGTTTCGAGCGTCCATGAAATTGAGGATTGTGAGACATTGCAATTGTCGATTGATTGTCCTCATAGATTACAATTGGAGATGATGTAGAAGAAATGTTTAACTCAGAAACAAGTTGCTTCAGCCAGAGAGACTCCTGGGCTGCAGCAGACAAAGCTATGTATTCTGCTTCTGCCGTTGATAGAGCTACGCAAGTTTGCTTTTTGCTTTTCCAAGATACAGCACCTCCACTGAGTTTGAATATATACCCTGAGGTAGATTTTCTATCGTCAATATCTCCTCCCCAGTCAGCATCAGAGAATCCAACAATTTTACTGTCACCATCTTTGGTGTATAGTATACCTAGGTTGCTTGTACCTTTTAGATATCTCATCACTCGTTTGATTGAATTCCAGTGGTTCTTTGTGGGCTTGCTTGAAAACCTTGCTAGGTTGCTAACTACATAGCAAATATCAGGTCTGGTTCCAACAGATAGATATAATAAGCTTCCAATTGCTGACTGATATTGTTGTTGATTCGTAAGTTCATCAGTGTCAGTAGCTGCTTTCAGCTTTGTACCAGATTCAATAGGAGTGCTTACAGGTTTGCATTGCTGCATACCAAACTTAGTAAGAAGATTGTTTGTGTACGTAGGCTGGCCAATCCATACAGACCCAGATTCCTCACTTTGTACAATAGACATGCCAAGGAAGTAACGCAATTCTCCTAGGTCTTTGATATCAAATTTGTTTGCAAGTTCACATTTGACTTTCTTCAGTTGTTTTTCTGATTTTCCTGCAAGAACAATGTCGTCCACGTATACTCCCATATAAAATATGTTTCCATCGATTGTTTTGTAGTAAATACAGGGATCACTCTTTGATTGAGTGAAACCAATTTTCTTGAGGTGAGAATCTAAAGCAAAGTTCCAACAACGTGGAGACTGCTTGAGGCCGTAAATACTTTTCTTTAATTTGCATACCAGATGCTCCCTTCCTGGCGATACATAGCCTTCTGGTTGTGCCATATAGACCTCTTCCTCAAGATTGCCATTCAGAAAAGCAGTTGTTACATCAACTTGATGAAGCTTCAGAGAATGTTGCACTGACAGTGCCAATAGTACTCGAAGTGATTCCTGTCGAACGACAGGGCAGAATGTTTCATCGTAATCTGTTCCAAATTTTTGTGTGTAACCCTGTGCAACGAGTCGAGCTTTATACCGTTCAACTGATCCATCTGCACCATATTTCCGTTTGTAGACCCATTTACTGCCAACCGTTTTTCGCCCTGGAGGTAGTTCTACTAGGTCCCATACTTGATTTTCGTCAAGGGACTTCATTTCTGCTTGCATTGCGTTTCTCCATTTGGATTGATCTGAAGAAGTAGTGGCTTCACTGAATGAAGTTGGCTCCTTTGAAGACGAGAAATTTGCTTGCTCCCTTACATAATAATTTGGTGGTCTTCTTTCTCTAGTCGACCTTCTCACTTGTTCTGGTGGGCTATCTTGACTCTGAGATGTGTCCTCAGCTTCTTCATCTTCACTTGAGGTGTCATGATTGACAATTACTTTGTCTGTTTCATTACTGACTATGCTACCATCAGAAACATCAATTCCTTCAGATTCATTAAACTTCACATCTCTGCTGTGAATTACTCTTTCTTTGACTTGATCATAAAGCCTGTAGCCTTTTGTTGTGTCACCATAGCCTAATAGAATGCACTTTCTGGCTTTCACATCGAGTTTGCCTCGCTCATCCTTTGGTATGTGGGCATAAGCTTGGCAACCAAACACTCGCAGATGCTCAACACTTGGTTTTTCACCATGCCATACTTCATAGGGTGTCTTGTCCTGTAATGCTTTGGTTGGACTTCTATTTTTCAGATAAGTTGCTGTTGAAACAGCTTCTGCCCAAAACTTTTTGGGGAGATTGGCACTATGGAGCATCGACCTAGACATTTCAACTAGTGTTCTGTTCAGTCTTTCTGCTACTCCGTTCTGTTCTGGTGTTTTGGGTATCGTTCGTTCATGACGGATTCCTTCAGCTTTGAGATATTCTTTGAATTGGTTGGATGTGTATTCTCCGCCATTATCAGTTCTGAATGTCTTCACTTTGTACCCAGTGGATTTCTCCACAAGAGCTTTCCATTCCAGAAATTTTCCAAATGCCTGGTCTTTTGTTTTCAGTGGATAGACCCATGCATAACGAGAGTGATCATCAGTAAATGTCATGAAGTATTCTGCTCCTCCTTGAGACCTTTCATCCAGTTTTCCGCAAACATCGGAATGAACTAATTCTAGTGGTTCTCTTGCACTGTTCATTCGTGTCTCAAAGGGTTTTCGGTGATGCTTCCCACTGATACATGCTTCGCAGAGGCCAATATTTTTCTTCACATTGTAATTAAACTTCTTTACCAGCTTGTTTCTTGCCAGCTTCTGCAGATTCTGTTCACTGAGATGTCCATACCTGCGATGCCACAGTCGCTCCATGTTATCCTCTTCTGCTACGTTTACTTGTGGGTTCTTGCGACAGTACTCCAGGTAGTACAAATTTCCAACTCGAGTAGCAAACGCTATAACCTTGTCATCTTTGTTGAGGATATCACAGCCAGACTTTGTGAACTTGGTAGTGCTACCTGCCTCCGCAGCCTTGGAGACACTAAGAAGATTGTACGAAAGATTTGGCCCGTACAGAACATTCTTCAGCCTGCACCTGTGCGTGTTTCCATCAGGAAGAAGGGTCTCGATGGTAACTGTTCCCACTGCTGTACCATCTAGAGTGTGTCCATCTCCAAGAGTTACTTCTTGGGATTCTTTCAGTTGTTCAAGTTCAGCAAACTGTTCTTTGTCATTGCACATGTGGCATGTGGCTCCTGAATCCACAATCCATTTCCCTCTGGATACAGTTGAGAGTGCATGAGCTGCCACCAACATTGACTCGCCATCTGAGTCACTCCTGCTTTTTGCATCAGCGGCACTTGCAGACTGCTTCGGTTTGGAAGATGAGTGTCCTTCGTTTTTCTTCTGTAGCTGAGCCCATTTTCTGCAATCTCGTTTAAAATGACCTGGTTTGTGGCAGAAATGACAGGTCAAAGTATTTCTTGGATTCCCCCGATTTGACCTGTATCCATGCTTGGCACTGAATGCCTTTCCATCGCTTTCACCTTCGAGACCTCCACACGTCAGCTGCTTCTGCCTTAGCTCCTCACTCCTGATTTTTTCTTTAACATCAGCAAGGGAGGGTACGGCATCTGTGCTTGCGGTCAAAGCAGTAACCATCGTCTGGAAGGATTCTGGCAGTGATGCGAGGATGAACATGACTTGCTTGTTTTCGCCTACAGGATCTTCTAGTACTGCTAGAGAATCGAAAATTTCCTGTAGCAACTTTAAATGCTTAGTAACAGATCCGCCGTCTTTCAACTCTTTCATCCGTGGAAGGTTGAACAACTTCTTCCACAATTCATACCGATTGCCCCATGTCTTTCTCTCAAAGTGGTTTTGCAATAGTTTCCAAACAGCCACGGGATCTTCTGGCTCCCGACCAATCAGGTAGTGCAGCTCCGGCTTCAAGGACAGTACAATCATGGAAAGAGCTTTGTTGCATTTAGTTTTGAACTTTTTCTTTTCCGCCGCCACGGCGTCACCGCTTCCTTCCGGTTCCTTTTCCTTGCCATTTACGATCTCCCACAGATCGTCTCGAATTAGAGCCATTCGTAGCTGCAGTTTCCACGAAGGGTAGTTCTCGCTGTTGAGTTTGATAAGTTCGCTTGTGTTCGACCCAGTTGCCATTTCGAAAGATAAATGATCAGCGTACACCAACAATTCACAAAAAAAAAAATGTTCGATACAGTTCTTGACAGTAATTTCACAATCGTCACTTGAATAGAAATTCTAGAAGACTGGGCCCATAACCTATTGGCAGAGTACTTAAACCAAATATGCGGCAGTGTTAATAGCGCAAGCTAGCGATAATGAACACTTCAGAGAAACTTTCTTAATAGAGCAAAAAACAGCTACAACAANTGTTCAAATTCCTCGAATGAACTTTGAACCATGCCAAGCTCTTTACTCACAAATGGCACTCATAGACCCGAATGGTCCAAGTGACGACTTTGGATGTGATATATATCTGAGAGTTATCGATACTGTTGGCCATCATTTACAAAGTGGTTGTGCAAGATGTTCAAATTAAATACAGGTTAATTATATTATGTTGATGATGTTTAACTTTGTAACAAGAATTTTTAATTTATTTGTCAGGTTGATGAACATAATAATAGGTATTTGTAAATAACAGTATATGGAGTGAACTATGATTTTGTTATTTGTACATACCAGTATGTGGAGTGCACCGAGATACTAGTGTTCGAAAATACGTACCAGTTTGTGGAGTGCATGCACGGAGATGCTGGTGTTTGAAAATATCAGTGTATGTATTGCACCGAGATGCTGGTATTTGTAAATACAGTGTGTGGAGTGCACCGAGATGCTGGTGTTTGTAAATACCCGTATGTCAAGTGCACCGAGATACTGGTATTTGTAAATACCACTGTGTGGAGTGCACTGAGATGCTGGTATTTGCAAATACCAGTATGCTATGTAAATTTACTAGTTATTCCAGTGATTTTAGTGGTCAGGTATTTAGTAAAAACCAATAGATTTTCAATGACTGTGAATTTTTCATATTTTGACACAAACGGCACCCCATAACAAACATACCCAAATTTCAGCTTCTTTTTCACAGGCAGAGCAGCGTAAGTTAGAGTTTCATCATCAGAATCAACTGAGTCATCAAGCAGCTCAAAGACATTACTGTAGAAGAAGAAGGGAATTACTTATAAGGGTTACTGAAAACTTGGCTTATCCTTACCTATAATCCTCTCTTGCATAAATTTTGAGCAGTGAACCAGTTACACGCACAGGAAGAGGGGAGTAGCTACTTACGTGGCTGTCTGTTGACTTAGAGTCGCTCAAGACTATTGCATCTTGACTAGTCGATCCAGCCTATGTAAATACAGTCAGTAAGGACAATATTCTATAAAATTTCAACGCTCTTACCGCCATGAACAAGGCTTTGTAGCTCTCAACGTTTATCGGTTTGTCAGTGACTCCGACTTCATATGTAAAAAAAAATGACCAAACACGTGCTAATAATTTAGTAATTGCGCATGCACATTAATCCAAAATGAGTCCAGTAGTCCAGTCCAGTATTCCAGTCCAGCAATTCCATTCCAGTGAATAGGGACACCCACATAATTTGACACTTTTCTTTTTTTTTAATGCAAACATAAACACTGTTAATTATATTACCACACTATAGTGTAATAGCTTTTAATTGGTTGTTTGTATAGGCAAATTGATACTTTACTGAACACAAAATCCTGTACACAGACTTAATGCACAGTGCTGTTCGTACATACTATTAACCTTTAATTGGTAGGCCTCAGTGCACTCAGTGTAGTTAAGGCCTGGGTCAGTCATTTACCTTACCTTTGGCCTAATTAATATTCAAGATTGCAATATCTTCATAACAAATTAACCTTTTTCCATGAAACTGAAAACTCAAATTGCCTGGACTAATATTGACCAANGCTCATGGTCAAACTGACTCTGTTTACTCAGAAAATCCATTGAATGGTAAAACTTTAAACAATTACACTCCACTGATATGATTTGAAGTGTAATGCATGACAGGTCACAGTCATGATGATAGTACAGGCTAGCTGATAAAAAACAAGGCACATCGTATCAGAGCTTAGATAGTTCTACAAAGTGTTATCTCACTTGAGTTATTTTTAAAGTAGTAAATTTTTATTCATCCATGGTAAAAAGTGACGTAAAGTGCCTTCTAGTTTGACTCTATATAGAAGTTCTGTTCTTCTAGTAGCAGACACACAAACAAAATGACTAATGGTATACTGTCACGTACGGCACACGCCAATACTTAATAAACCGTTGGCAATGTTGCAAGCTGAGGAGCACTGGCATTGAGAATAACACAAATAATCACAATAAACAAGCAGCATAACAATATAACTTAACACAAATTAAAAATTTCCAGTTTGGTATGCAAGCATAACAATATAACTGGTCTGTCAACACATCACAAATTTTTTTTAGTTTAGTATACAAGCATATGTGACATCACATATTTTATCACTCCACAGCCTAGATTAAGATGAATTTTGATCACCTGATCTAAGTTTTTGATCCATCTGGTTTATGGAAATGACATTTATCCCATACCTTAGATATGTTTTTGGCTTGGGTACGATATGTACGATAAATGAGCCCCTCAATCTCATCCATCTTGTCAACGTCAAGCTTCCGTAGCTTTCCTGAGCCAGCTACACTTGATGTCTTGATTTCACTCTCAGTGAAATAAATGGTTGCAAGGGCTCTTGCCAAGGCACCAGCCTTCTTGACATCTCTGTATCTGGTTTGATTGCAAACCCTTTCAGCTCTTCTTAATTGTGGAGTCTGGTAATTGGAGACAGAACTGTTCTATAGTTGGATTGGTAGTGTCTTCCCCCGACATAATAGACAGAATCTCGTCAAAAACTCGAAAAAACACTAGCATTCATGTTGTAGTCCGGTGATTGAAAAGGTTGAGGGGGTGCGGTGCATGCAAAGTTCTGCGGTTGAGGTTGAGACTGTTGTGACGGAGGGGGTGCAAAGTTCTGCGGTGCTGCTTTGACGAAGGGGGTGCAAAGTTCTGTGGTGAAGGCTGAGACTGGTGTGACGGAGCTTGAGAGTGCTGTGACAGAGGTTCTGCAGTGGAAGTTGGGACTGAGGGAGTGGAGGGTTAGGTTGAGATGGAGGCGGGAGCAAAGGGTTCTGTGGTGGAGATCCGGATGGAGGATTTGACTTCACAATGTGCTCTCAATCAACTCTGACATCTTGTGCTCAATGGTAGACAGTGAACTCTTGATAATCTGTATAGAGTACCAAAGCAGAAACATAGAATGACTACTTGTTGGGCTGAATACTAATGGGCCACATACATACACACTGAGTAACACAAGTGGGCCTACCATTATCCACATCTTTTCTATTCAGCTACTGTATTGAAGCGCAAGCTGTTTTGTTCACTTTGGCTTCAGTCTTACTCCTGGATTTCTTGTTTTCTCTACATGTACAATTATGGATGCAGAATGTGAGATGTGAACTGATTGAGCCATACATGCACAAGTAACACAATTGGACTTACCATTATCCACATCTTTCTGAGCTCGGTCTGTACTAGCTTTTTCGCTGGCCTCAGTCTTACAGGGGGATTTTTGCCGTTTGCCTATAAGTGCAATTATGGACGCAGATGTATAATACAGGTATTGAAATTTATTCCACATTAAGGAATTAAAGTTCTAAATAATGCACATCTAGCCAACAGCACAGAGTACCAGATTGCATGCTTCCGAGGAACTAGAATCCCCCACCCCAAACACACACACAAATGCCAAAGTAAACACAGGTATCACGAGAGTGAAGAGGCTTTACTAAAGATTAAATAAGCACAAGTTTAAACTAACCTTTTCTATTTCTCTTGTTTTTTGCATCTTCCTCACTCCTGTCAAGTACTGTTTTCTGCTAAACGGCCAATAAACCTGGACAGGATCCCCTGGGTTGTAACTTGTAGAAGCAGCAGGATCGACAACACTGTCCACATGCATCTGGTGGACTTTTCCATCATAGGAGCTCTTATTGCCAGTCCAGACATACTCCAATTTTTTCCAGAAGCGATATCGACTGAGACTGCATGCAACTTCTTTTTCACTACTAAAAACGGTAAAACTGCGCCTGCCTCTAGGTTAAATGCCAAACCTAACAACACCATTTCAACCATGTAATCAAATTTGCAAGTACTCTCCAGCTGAACTCCCCGCCTCTTACAACTTACTGGCAAACTAAGAACCACAATTTTTCCTTTTTGTGGTTTTAACACTGCTCTACCACTGAACTCTGTATGACTGTAGTGTGCAAAGTGTGTAAGTTCAGTTATACAACTTCAGAAAAGTTTATGTGTGAATTTCATTGAACAGTGTTTCATTCTCACTTCAACATGATATTTGAACATTTAATTACTCCTTAAGAAGTTCCTTGTCTGGAATTGAACTTCAGAGAAAAGTGCTTATGTTCATAAACTAGAACTTTTGTACACACAAAAGCATCAATTTTTTTTATTTTTACTGTATTGTTGCATTGGTTTAAACTCCTACAAATTTGCAGTAGAGTAACAGACAGGCAACTTACACTGGACTTCTGGCCAAGAATTGAGTATTAAAAATGAAGTTGCTGAAATTTTATTCCAATACTTTGCCCATTCCTTCAATTTCCAAGTTAAAAAACAAACATTGAATATGTAATGAGAGACAGGAATGGCTAAACTGTAAAAAGAAAGCGAACAAGATGGAATGGCTGTTAGAGTCTGCAGAATTTTTTCTGTACGGGCTGCATGTAACACTCAGTATTGAGTCTCTCATTTTGCCCACAGGAAGAATCCCTTACACACTCGAACAGCGGTTCCATCATGTTTCTTTTTCTTTACAATTTATCCATTCCTGTGGCTCATTACATTTTAATATATTTTTTTACTTATATTTTTCATAATTCTACAAAATTAATCACATTTGTATGTGTATGACGCAATTAAATGAGTGACACTGAAGTGAAACACACATCTCAGTCATTTGGAGGCAGTTACGTACAGTATATAGGAATGCATGGCATGGATGGCCCATTTGTGCAATACACGTGAATAACTGCAAAAACTGAGCACGTGGCACTAAAAGGCTTTTTGAGCTACTATTTAGCTCCTTCTCTCTCTAATTAGCCCAAAAGCATGGCCTAAAACCATCACTAAAGCACCAAACTAAAATATGTTAAACCTCCAATTTTCTCAATCTTCTTATTTTTTTCTATCTATTTGGAATCTATTGCCAGTATGCAGTGCTCCAAGTTCTGTCCTATCCCCTTGTTTTCTGTGTTCGGTTTTTTTCAGTAATAAGACACAAACATAAAGCCTGGAGTTGCAGAGTTTGGACTGTCTGAAAGGAATGACTGTATTGTAGGACTGTTGGCAGTTCTCTACTTAATTAAGATACGTGTAAGGCTTTTTTTTGGTTTGCTAACCAAGCTTTTAAAAGCAATGCTATGCCCATATAGTCTAACTATCCCTGCACCTACGCTGCAAGTTATAAAGGGCTGTGGAGAAAACGTTGCTCTAAAACCGATCATCACAATCACGATGATCTTGACTATTAGCAATTCATTGCAAAGCCACACCTCTAGTCATAACTTGAGTATACTACTAGTGAGTCCCTTACCTATTCATAATATTATATAGAGTTTAAAGTTCAGTGGTATTTGCTTAGTTGGCTAAAATTGAGCTAATACACAACACATTATGTGTTTGCAGTGAAATTGAGTTATTAGTGCACAAAAAGGGATAAAAATGTAACGCAAACATAAGAATGGCAAATCGTAAAAAGTGAGCAGACAAGATGGTTGAGTCTACAATGTTATCAAGCTTAGTAGGGATATGAACATAAGGTGACACTGTCATATAAACTCACTCAATCTAACAACCATTTCTTTCTTGTTAGCTTACTTTTTTGCGATTTGGCAATTCTATGTTTGCATTACATTTCTAATGTTTTTTGTACTTGTTATTATAATCTAAGAAAGTATTCACCTCCTAAGAAGAGTAGCCAGGTATCACAAAATAGTTCTAGGCAACTTTTATTAGAATTCCGAATAGCGTTCCCCAGCAGCTAATGAATTATGCATAAGTTTAGAAATTAACGGCAGCCATACAGAGAAGGCGCTTTAATTAATTTTTGCCTTGTATCTAGCTACTCAATGAGAGGTACCAACAACTGATGGCAAACGCAACTGTTCCCAAATTTGTTCGTAGAATCAGTGAATTGTCACTGAGAAAAGTTGAGCAATGATAAAAAAATAAGAGGAAGGTAAGAGGATTGGCATATGTAAGTTGCATACTTTAGCGATGGGTTTAAGCCATGTTTTTGGGGTCATTAGAAAGAGAAAGAGCTAAATAGTACTCAAGGGAGTTAAGGTACGGGTCACTCATTATAAGAAAAAAATATGCCTAACAGGAATAAATTCCTCATGCATTGTGCTATTACTATGGAAACAAAGAAATTTATTGCGTTAATGCATCCTAAGCAAGGAGGTGGATTATTACAGGGGCAGAGCTGGGAATTTAAATCTGCATCCTGTAACAAAATGGCGCTTGAATTCACTTTAAACAAAAAAAAACAGCTATAAAGTCATGAATCAGCAGCGCATATCACGCAACCATTTGCCATAATCATAGATAATTTAGGCTATTCCACACTTATGCACATAAGTCATTAAAAGTTCACTTTCGTGATCGCAATTGTTTTGATGATTGACCAAAATGGCAACTTAAAGCGTGTGCAATTTACTATTGACGTGAATTTCACCACAGAAACACTTTTTCTGAGAAATTTTTGTCCATCAGAGATAGGCTGACACCTCAAGGCCAAGCAAAACTCAATAATCATGAGCTTATAACTGCTCTGTTCCACATTGCTGATAGTGGATGCTCTCAGACCCTGTCTCCCTCACATGGGATATGGGCTGATATATGTAGGTGTAATAACTGATTTGAGCTCCAACACACACCAGAGGCTGTTTGTCATGGAGTCAAAGACATTTGACAACCTGTGCTTAGCACTGACACAGCCTTAATTGTACTTCTCAGGTGCACTAAGGCATGGGTCACTCGTTTATACCGGAAGCACTTTCAAATAATGATATTCATTGTTAATACGTCATAACAATCCACTGTATGCCATGCCTCCTCTACGTGAAGATTACTATTCGCAATCGCGGTCTGGAAACAGCGACCTCTGAGCTATAGCACTAGTGTTTGAGTGAAAGAACTATCACTTACGGTGAGTTTTGTTCTGTTTTAGCTGTTGTTTATAATTTTTACTGTACCAGTAGATAATTTAAGTGTAGTTTGAAGCGTATACAAACCCTGGGTTTGAATTTCTAAGCGATTAAGTCTCAGAATCTGGGTGTGACAGGGTTGAGTAAACTATACTACAACTAGTAGTACAAATAGCTAACGCTACCTTTGAAGACTCTTGTTTGGGCGTTTTAGAAAATTATGAAACTCTGTTTTAGTGCTTAGTTTTCTAGCTTTGATTATTCACAAGTTTCAATATCACACACATACACACACACACACACACACACTTTTAACTCAGAGCTGAAACAGCTCGATTTAGCTGCAGTTCAATTTCAGCCATAGTTCAGCTGGATAAGGTGAATTCAAAAACCACAGTATCTGTCTGGAGACATTGAATAGTCGCTCCTGTAACTCGCTGTTCAGGGCTACCAGTCGATAAAAGACAGCTGCATGACAAGAGAGCATGGAAGT
This sequence comes from Tethya wilhelma, assembly GCA_964030475.1. Lineage (NCBI taxonomy): Eukaryota > Metazoa > Porifera > Demospongiae > Tethyida > Tethyidae > Tethya > Tethya wilhelma. The sequence goes on from CAXIPT010000016.1 coordinate 359,192, forward strand.
AGTTTCCAAACATTGCACCTTTGGAAGCTGATTTTGGGTTTGCAAACATTTGGACACACAGGTATGCATGTTTGAAGGTCAGGTTAAAGAAATGAAGAATAGTTCTTGGAAACCTTGAGCCTTCTGTTGCATACATGATCTCACATATTTCCACTGCTGTACTTACTAGGTTGTGAAGATCTGAGTTGGGGCACAAGGACTCAAAAGCTTTACAGAGTAGTTTCTATAATCCACACACCTTTTTGTATCCTTGTCTAGTGTTAAGCTGTAGATCTTTTCTACTTCTTCATGTACAATACCTTTAGTGCTGTTTCTCATTTCTTCATTCAAGTGACTCATATTCCCCTTGAAATCATGGAGTGGCTCTGGTGAAGGAACTTCGTACCTGTTGAGGTTCAAGTCTTGTAGAGTCAATTGGGGATGTACTGCAGGGAAGTTGCATGTACCCTTGCGTATGTCTGGAAATTCTTCTTGTAGCTCCTTTTTCTTTTTGCAGGCTTGGTGCTGTGTGTGATCTATTCAGACTCTTGTTCGTGGTACGTGTTTGAAGCTCTTTAAGAAGAGCATCCTTCGACAAACCTTCTAGTGGTCGGCTTCCACCATTCAGCCAAGCCTTGCCGTGAAGCAATTTTTGTCGGTCTTCTAGTGGTATGACAGGTTGTCGGAATGCATGGCTGAGGTCATCAAACATGTCTCGGTGAGTACTGCGTGACACACATGGGTAGTTGCCACCACGGTTATTTCCTGCCTCAAACTGTTGGGCAGGATGGTCACCGAGGAAGAAGCGAAAGGTGTCTGTAATAGGCCTCCCTGTATCTGTAGGTATGGTAGTATCTAGAATACGAATACAGTCAAAACGAGTTTCGTTGTAGGCCATTTGATCAACATCTGCAGAGCCACTTCTAGCTATTAGCCTCAGGCTTCTCGACTTTATTGACTACATCGATACATACACCTCTTTGTGCTAGCTCTTCGGGGGTGTAATAAAATGCTGGATCAAAAATCCCAGATACATTAACTAAAAAATGTTCTCGTCCTGCAATTTTCCCGTGATCATGCCACAGTTTCGAAGTGCCGTTGTTCAGAGAATATCAGCAAGAGTTGCCTTTTGTCATCAGCTTGGAGAGTGGCATCGAATTCGATCTTGTGTGTGATTAGAGCTGAATCAAGCTGAGCCTCATCTGCGTAGCTGTCACTGTCCTCAGCTTCTCTTATAATTGTGCTCTTTACTTCAGCAACTGTTTTGTGTGTTGGATATGATATTTCTCCCCCTGGTAGTCGTAGCTTTGCACGTCTCACTATTTTTTTTTGGTTTTCATCGCTGCAGGTACCCCTTTTGTTGCAAGATATTCTTTCACAACCTGGCCCCGTTTTGATCCTACTACTCCGTACCAATCACCTAATTTTGTCCAGTTGATTTGGGCATCTTGATTCCAAGTTGCTGTGTTTCATCTAATAAAGCACTGGTGTCAATGGTAAATTGGTTTCAGATGTCCCATGCATTTTGGAACTCGAGATGTTGGACTGTGTGCATAAGACTGCTTCATCACGAGTTTCAAAGGCTTCAGATAAGCGAATGGTATTTTACTTCTGAAAGGAGAGCCTATTCTGAAGTAAGAGATCACTATCTCTTTCTTGAAGCTTTGATTGTATAGAATTTTTGGCAGATCTCAGGCAGCTTCGATTTTCCTTTTTTTTGCTGACCTTAATTTTTTTAGTTACTCCAGCAGATGGAGTAAGCCGTAGCACACTAGCTAGTGACATTCCTGTAAGCTCTTGGCAAGCAGGGTCGAGCTGAGTAACTATGTCTTCTCCCATTTTCTTAGCTAGCTTGGTAGGAGGCAAAAGCCCCGTTTACACGTAGTAGTAAAGCGCTTCACAAAGCGCTTTTGCTAAACCCGTTTGATGTGTAAACGCGCTAAATCGATTACGTAACCGATTACGCTGAACCACTTCAGGATGTGGTTTCTAACCGCTTTGAAAGCGGTTTGGCGCCAACGCATTGCGTGTAAACAGCTGAACCGCTTTAGCAGCTGCTACTTTTCAACAAGTGGTTTTTTGAGTGGTTTGCAACATGAGTCGAGGTTCTCCTTGGGCAGATAAGGAAGTACAAGCTCTCATTTCTGTCTGGGGTGAAGACAACATTCAAGAGGAGTTAGATGGTGCTGTTCGTAACAAAACCATATACCAAAAAGTGTCCAAAAAAATGCAAGCGTACTGTCTCTTATACACACTGACGCTGCCGACGAAGATAGGGTNACATGGCGAGAGAGTACTACATGCAGCCCATACACACAGGAATGATTCTGCACACACTCATACAGCCATTCAATCTTGTTTGCTTTCTTTTTTACGATTTGGCCATTCCTATGTCTCAATACATTTCCAATGTTTTTTTCACTTGTAACAAATATGGCTCTAAGAACTTTAGCTACTTCTTTTCTGGCTGTTTCTCTGTGTTGTCATTACTTCCATGTGCTTGGCCACCATTTTGTTGGAAATTAATTAAGGATGCGTTCGTGTAGACTGTTATCCTGAACATGCTCATAAAATTTGTAGGTCATGTGACAAATACTTCATGAATAATTAGAAGTTCTCATGAATAATTAATAATACAGCAGTTAAATACTGTTGCTATGGCAACCAAAATTTGTCACAGGGTTAGTCTAACTCTAAAGTATCCACGGATGTTTCAAGCGTACATTTAGCGTTTAATTAAAACATTACGGTAAGCCTAATTAATATTCATAGCACTTAGCAACGCAAACTAATTACCACATCAGCTTGTTGCTATATATACTTTGGGAATTCTAGCACCAAATACAGTCAAAAACAGTTCTAAATATAGCAAACAGCACCTCTACAATGCAATAAGCCCAAGCACGCAGCAGCTGCACATACGGCCCACTACTGAGCACCTTGAACAACCACACGGCTTGTACAGAGGGAAATTGAGAGAACTCCCTATGAAACATTTTTGTGGACTTTCTGAAGTTTTCTCTGACATACAGTCAACTTTTATTGACAATGCTAATGTGAAATAAGACATAAAAGGCATGAAAACTTTGGCACTATTTTTTTGGACAGAAATATAAGTTAAACAAAAACCATGAATATTCAATATAAAATGAGCTTATTTATGATACTAAAACTATTCTCAGACACCACCAGAAAGTAGAAACGCCATGAAATGACAGAAAAGAACCCTCTCAGCAACACTGGTGTGAGTGAGAAGCTTGGGGAGAGCAGACTGAACTCAAACAGACATCAAGCCCAGACCTGTTGCATGGACCAACACTCATTTAGCTACCAGACCAGCAAAAATTGTGCTGTGCATGCTTGCCAGTTCAGTAGGCAACCTTCAGAATACTGTGCATTGGTCAAACCTACAAAAAGGAATAAAATAAGAGAGTATTTGATACAAATATGTTCGCATAAATTACCATAATGTAATATTTATACTATATATTACGTGCCAGTGAATCTTGGAGAGGTTTTTAACTTAGTTTGTGAATATGTAAGGTGATGCACACTCATTATGCCCTCTATACATTCATTTATGACCATGATGGGCTCTTTATACAGTAATATTGCTGTTTTGCATCAAATTTTACCACTCTGTATCATGAATAACTAATTATACATGTTATTCAACCCCTCAAACTACCATCTTAAAAAATAAGTGCCAACAAAAAGTATAGCTTACTGAAAACTTCTGTCCAAGAAAATGATCCAGTTTCTCTTGAAAAACTTCTGCTTTAAAACTTCACTCTTTCAAAGAGAAGGGGTTCAAAGAAGGTTGGTCCACTGTTTACATCGTATCTCAGCTCCAGTAGGTGCTATGAAGCTCAAACAAAGACGAAAAGAATCAGCAAAGGCAAGCGTTTTCAGCCATGTTTACTGCCTCCACATGTTTTTAACGGTATTCATAGAGCGCACGTGTAATGGGCCAACAGGATGCGTTGCTACGTGATGTTCAATTTTTTTGCGTGGGCGACTAAATTTCCGCATACGTATGGCATTGAAACACCCGTGTATCCTGAACTGCGCTCCAGTGCATCACATCTATTGTGGTCAAAATACTGCAGGAAAAAGTGTTTCCGACTGGTGTGCTTTATTTGGAAAACCCATTGTAATTCTATGCAGCTGCACTTAATGCACACGAGCCGGGCAATTCTAGGTACCCCATTAGGAGGCGATTTCAGTGACAAAAATTGGTTGCCATAGCAAGATTATTTAACTGCTGCCTAATTAATTATTCATAAGAAGCTAATTATGCAAAAACTGTAGGTCATGTGAAATAATTGATTAAACCTACATTATCTAATTAGGATATACTATCTACATCTCAATTCTTATACTCATATCATGTATATTCTGAAAGTTATAAAACTTTCAAATAACTTGTACCTAATTAAGGAAACTACATGGGCCCAGTTCAAGTACGATCTCAGCAGCCCGTCGCTGGCTCAGTTAGTCTGGCTTGCCAGACTACTAGCTCAATAGCCAGCTACACACACCAACTCAAATGTAATTTGTAGAAATATAAAAAATGAGAACAAACAAGTAAAAAAAACATTGGAAATGTAACAGGAATGGCTAAATCGTAAAAAGAACGCATACAAGATGGAATGGCTGTAAGAGTGTGTTAGAAATTCTTCCTGTGGGCAAAATGAGAGACTCAATAAGGAAATTGTTAAATGCAGCCCATACAGGAAGAATTATGCACACACTCTAACAGCCATTCCATCTTGTTTGCATTCTTTTTACGATTTAGCCATTCCTGTGTCTCATTACATTTCTAATACAATACAAAACAACATTCAAATGAACATTCTAATTGGTGTCACGAGTCAACAAATAACAGTTTTATCGCTTACTTCTGATTTACAAGATAAAGCCCACCAAATACTCAATAGCTTGACCAAGTTCTAGTGTGAGATGGTAAATTCATGCACTGGAATTGAGCACGAAGTACATGATCAACCTATGAGCCAAGTAGATATACTGAACACCATACAATCATGTTGCATCACATACTCACTGGCTATTTGTATCTACCTGCTTCTCTGAATTCAACCTTCAGTGTCCTAAACAACTCAGGCCAACTAAGGCACGGGACTAGCAAAATTATGGACAGTATGAGTACTTATAATAAATTTGTATTTTCTGCAGATTAGTTACAAATTCAAACATTACAGTTGCATGTAAAACATTTTTGTCAATACTCAATACTTTGTAGAAAATGTATCAGTTACCATGCGTAGCTGGGCGAGGCAGTGCATAAATAAATGCATAAAATTTACAAACTAAATCATAAAACACTGAGCTGAAGACCAGCATGAAAATAACTTGGAGTCTGCATGTTACTCTATCCAAGCACTTAATAACCATGTCGAGTGGATATAAAGCTTTGCTAGAATTTTTTGGCCTATTTACTGTACCATGCCCTCACCACAGCGTGTTTCTCTCCCTATAATACGAGTAAAGTTATAATACTTACTTCAGCGTGGTTAGCATCAATCAAAGTGATTCCAGTTAACTCCAGAAAGACCCATACTAGTCCTTCTATTGAGCTTCTTGAGCTCCTGGTATGCGACTTTTCTTTCACAGTTCATAATATTGTTGCTCGAAAGTACAGAGGTTAATTAAATTCATACGTAATAGCTCTGCAGAACTTGTGTGTACTGAACTTGAACCTTGAACTTGTGAACAATTATTGTATAGTATTATTGTCTCGGGATTCTGTCAGACTTGTGTGCGTGTACGTATCGTAACGTTTGATTTCATCTGAATTGCGTGCAAGTAAGAATGTGAATTTTAATAGCAGACAGCTAGAGTTATATTGAACTTGTTAAATGGTCCTTCAGGCCGGATTTATCATTCCTGGCAATATTTGAGACTAGCTGAATTTCTACAAGTTACCGACCTTTGAATTGACCGAAATGGCGGAACAGTTAGCCAAGAAGAAACAGATCAGAGCGGGACACAAGGCTTCAGCCACGAAAACAATGGGAAAGGTGGGCGCCACACTGACTGCAGAATCACACAACTTGGCCGCCCTGGCACTCCTGAAGCTAACCCTACAGGAGAAGTTGGAGACCCTAAGGGGGCTGGGCGCTGAAGTCATAGACCTCATTGAAGAAGGAGCTGTCGCTACTGAGATAGAATAGGCCGATGGATACAGGGAGACCCTGCACTCTTCACTGTTGAAGATAGACAAGGTAGTGAATCCAACACGCGAGAATCATCCCACACCCGGTACGCCCCCTGGTGGGGCAACCACACCCACTTCTGTGTCTTCTAGGATGAAGCTCCCTAAGCTGAAACTGAGACCATTCAGTGAAGAACTGACCCAAGTTAAGGACTGGGTCCTGCTAATTAAGTGGTAAAATTATGCAAGATAGTTATATCTTCCAAACTATAGGTCATACAACTGTGAAAACACATCTATAGATTAACACACTTACCCTAAACATGCCTATAAAATCTGCAGGTCATGTGACTAATACTTTATGAATAATTTGAAATTTTCAATTTCTCATGAATAATTAATAATGCGGACGGTTTTTAAGGTTGCCATGGCAACCAAATTATGTCACAAGATTCGTCAAACTGTGGGGTATTCTGATCTGCCCGGTTTTTGGTTATAATGTTTATCGTGGTCGAGATAAAGCCAATAAAGTGTCTTCGGCTGGTGCGCTTTATTTAGAAAATGAGTCGTAATTTTTTGCAGCTGCAATGTTTGCACAAAAACCGGGCAGTTCATGGTAGCCCATCATGAGACGATTTCAGTGACAAAATTTGGTTGCCATAGCAACAGTACAAACCATCCTATTCATAAGAAGCTAATTATGCAAAAACAACAGGTCATGTGACAAAATTATGTCTACATATTCTAATTAAAAATTTCTATCTATATTTCAATTTCTATTGTTTTATCTTATTATTATTATGATGATTGAACACGCCACCAGGAGGCGCAAATTGGGGGAGGGAGGGAACAACACACATACATAAAAACTTTAACAAAAAACAGAAGAAAGAAAGAGAGAGAGACTTCAAGTTCCAGACTTTGTTTTAGACTTCCTACGACGGCGAGTTCTGTGAGCAATAGGGGCCCAAAACAAATCCTCATGCGTTTCAATCTCAAAACCAGGGATGAGCTGGTAATCAAGACTGAGACAGTCATCGATGTCCAGGTTACTAGTACTCGAAGCATCACTTGAGTAAACAGCACCAACCTTCACAGCAGACCTGCTGTCCTTCACCGGGGACCAGCTGAAGGCACCATCACCACGATCCACACATACTCCAGGGGTGTCATTTGTCTCATGATAAAGACAGGAGGGTCTATATTGGTGGGGCTCAGGTCAGACTCATGTATCACCAGTTCAGGACTTTGATGACACAAAGTGATGTCAAGAGAATGCTCCAACTGAGAATCTGATGACTCACCAAACAGGGGAGAAATGCTACGGCCTTTAGAAGGACATCTCTTATATATTAAAGTTATACAACTTTCGAATAATGTGTACCTAATTAAGGTAAACTGCATGGACCCAGTCCTTAATTCACCTGAGAATGGACCAGCTTTTGGGAATCTTTTGAAGCCGCAGTGCACAACAATCCTGACCTAAAATCAGTGGAAAAATTCAACTATCTGTTGTCAGTTCTGGAGCGATCTGCTCATGAGGCAATTTCTGCTTTATCCTTGACTGCTGCCAATTATGAGGAGACCATCTCCACACTCTAAGCGAGATTCTGAGGTAAGCAGAAAATAATTGGTAAACACTTGGATGCCTTGTTGAAAGTTGGGGGTGTCACTGATTGTAATGATGTGAGAGTCCTAAGACATTTGTATGATGTTGTTAGCTTGCACATTTGCAGTTTGAAGTCCCTCGGTGTTAATTCTGAGAGTTATGGGACCTTGTTGTGCCCAGTATTGCTGAGCCGATTGCCCGCTGAGCTACAGCTCACCGTTAGCCGAACGGTCTCTGAAGAAGACTGGAATCTGGACCAACTCATGAAAGTCGTAGAGGAGGAGATAGTGGCTCGTGAGAGAGTTACGTGCAGCCTTGCACGGCCAGCACGACGTAGGGATGACAAACCACAGACTGCGGGCGGTCTCGTATCGGACGTAGGAGGAACGAACGTGACATGCTGCTATTGCGACAAACCTCACTTCTCTATGAATTGCAATGTTGTCACTGATGTCGAAGCCCGTAATAAGATTTTCCATAAGAGTGGCAGATGCTTTTCCTGTCTGCGTAAGGGCCACCTAAGCCGCAAGTGTCGCACCACCAATCGTTGTCGTACCTGTGGGGGCCGACACCACACAAGTATCTGCAATCCCAAACCACATGTAGACCCTTAGACTGCACAGCCAAGGTTGGCTGCTGTCAACACCATTGAGACGACCAGCAGCCTTAATCCCAGTGCTCCCGAATTCAATGTCATCCACTCAAGCTCAACGCTCTACGTGGCCAATTGCCAATCGATCCTATAGCACATAGACAGAAAAGTAAGCTAAAGCTTTGTACACGCTTGTCTAAGCCAAGCACTTTCATACAGTACATTTCTACTCGTAGGTAATGCCTCTCCCTGTACGGCGATTGCATACAGGTAATTTTAAGGCTTATCTTAGTACTTAGAACTTACTGTACCTAGAATCTATCTCTCTACTAGCCTCCTTGAGTCCATTAGCTGTCTTCTGGGTCTTCTTTCCTAGCTACTCGCTTCTCACTAAATGATTTTTAGTCCCCACATGGCTGGCTGTGGTAATATTCAGCATGTACTGTACATGATCTAATTATGATACGGAGAGTATACGGACCGCCCATAGTTTACCTAACAACAACTTTACAACCATTTTTCTAGGAAGCCACGAGTGGAGGCAGGGCTGCTTGCAAGAGCTATATCTGGAAAACTACTATAGCTATGCTTACCAAATTTTGATATGCGCTTCCCAGGAAGGCCTAGATATACGTGGAATAGCTAACTCAAAATTCGCAGATCAGGTTTTCCCTTGACAGGTCACATAGCTAAACTTACTAGTCAAAAACTGCTAGAAATGCGTTACTTTACTGATCTACAAAACACACTTACCTCGAGCTATTGCATCAGACAAGCACAACACTGTACTTTTAGCAGAACTTATTCTGTGCCCATACTCTAGTCTTATCTGGAGATATCTGAGTGATGTTCAGTGAACTTTCTTGATGTGGTAACTTAGAATTTTTGGGTAACCATGTGCAAAGTCTTTCTAACTCACAAGACTTGCTGTGCATGCACACTCCATCCTGAACCTCAGATATTCCAAGTGAGAATCATGCAGGTAAAACTACAGAGGAGATATACCATTGCATAATCCTGAAAAGGTCCTATTATCTTCCATGTGTTTTGCTTTTATCAATTAAGTTTGCAATGATGTAATATTAATAATTTAGCATGCGCGTATTTAGTACTACATGACGTAATAAGCTCAGTGCAAATTTTTACGTGACATGATGGGCAGCAAAAATTGACACACCCACAATTACGATGCGTTCGTGTAGACTGTAAGTGTTGAAATGTATATGTTTTCATAGTAATACTACACGTAATTTGTAAGCTTGCATAATTTTTACACTTAATTAGCTGGACCCGGTCCTTAATGCACCTGAGAAAGTTCTGCCTACTTGATACTGAAGTGAAACACACATCTCAGTCATTTGGAGGCAGGAGCTGTATCATAAGATTTACTTGTCTTTCTATATGTTATGATAATCAAAGTCCTGATTCATCTCTTAAGAAGAGCAACCAGGTATCACAAAATAGTTCCAGGCAACTCCAGTGCATTTAATTCCAATATGCACACTTTTGTGTGTGTAAAGGGGGGTCAATTCGAATTTTCTAGAAGCTAATGAATTATGCATGAGTGTAAAAATTAATAGCGGCCATATGGAGGAGGCGCTTTTTGCCTTGTATCTAGCTACTCAATGAAAGGCGCTAATAACCAATGGTAAAAGCGACTGTACCGAAAGAAACCAAGTTTGTTCGTTCAAGCATAGATATTAGAGACTACGTACCCGGGATTGGAAACGCTTATATGCTCTAATGAAAATTTCGCGATCCGTGCATGTTGCACTTTTGGGCATTTTTGGGCAGCTGCCACAATTTGTAAATCTTTGATGCCGTGCCAAAAAAGGAGTGAAATCCAGAAGAGAAGCAGCACTTTTGCTACAGCTAAGATTTTATTGAAACAGGTAAGAATATGCTTACTTGGTACTGAAGCGGAAAAGCGAAAAGCGAAACACGAAACGGAAACGGAAACAGAAACGTGAAACGGGAACGAAAAGGTAATGGTTGTCAGAGTTATATAGTACTAATACACATGCGCTATATGCATGCCAAAAATCATTTGTCTTTGACAGTTTTACGTAAAAACCATGCAGGCAGCACTATAGATATTGATTTTGGGACTTTTTTCATGAATCATGAATGAACAATATCAGTAATATGTACGTAATATTCACTATAATGTTATTATCATAATGTTTTAAACAGTAGAATGTCCTAGAGGTTCTAGCTGTATAATAGTTATTACAGTTATAGCTATAATTCTGCAACAAGAATTCAGTACCAGTTAAAATCAAATTCCAAACTCAGAATTTAAAAAAGATTTGTGTTCAGGTAAGAGACTTTTTTTCAACATTGTCAGCAATGGTTATGTGCACACATGGTCTGAAATCTCGGAAGTGAGGAGCAACACATGTTTGCCAAGGATGATAGTAAACATTTCTCTTGTCTCGAGACAATTCATACAGGCCTAAATGTGGATTTAGGTATAACACATGCTCTTTGTGGCCCACATCTGGGGGTGGAAGCAGTTGCTTTCCTTCTCCTCGACATATTTTACCCTTACACCCATTACATCTGGACACATTGCCAAAGAGAACAAAAAAGGTGTCTCGACATCCTTTCGTTGCTCTTGGTCTGGTGATCTCGATGGACGAGCTGGGGGTGTCACAATAGAAGAGGGTACACTATGAGATGGGATGAGAGGTGGAGGACTGGGACCAGTAGCAATACTTCCAATGTTTACACTTGCATTAGAAACAAAACTGAATGATGAATAGTTATCCTGGCTCACCATGTCTGGACTATAAGCATCCAGATCATCATGAGATGGTGACTGCAATAAATTTGAATATTGTTCACAACGGTTCTGCCATTTCACGCCTGCCTCTTCAGCTTTGGAAACTGTACTTTTGATAGAAGTGGAAGATTTCTTTGACACTCCTTTTTTTTTTGGGGTTTTTTTCCAGATGTTGACAGCTTCCCAGATTCGCATAAGGAGGTGAAGTTTGGCTTCTGCTTCAGTCTGCAGTACCATTTCACATATTCCTCAACACAATTGAATTTGATTGCAAGAGCAACTTGAATGTGAGCATATTTTGGAAGACTTGAATGCCAAACATTGATCACCACACAAATATCCACCATTTTTACCACTTTGAACATAATGAGGTCGCTTGTTACTATAGCTTTTGACCATCCAAGCCTCCTTATCACCAGGAGCAGGTGTAATAGATGAATCATCTTGAGCTAGTTCACTTGCTTTGGTCCATAATATTGACTTTCTGAGTTGCCCTGGTAGAGGTATCACATCAAGCGGACAGAATTTTCATCAAGTTCAGTGTGACCCTTTACTTTAGCTTTCATGAAAATGTCAATTTTTCTACGTCTTTGAGTAGTACTCATCTGGAACCAATCGGAGGAACTAACACTTAGCTGCCTGTAATCTTCACGAAGGCGATACTCTCCAGAATTGATCACTGCTCTCTCTATCTCTTGCCTTTGTTCGTGCATCATAACTTTCATTTTGTCAACAAATCCGGGCATCTGTGACTTCTTATATTGAACTTCTTTGACAACTTTGTTCTTGGATTCTACTTCATTGGTATAATAAGGCTGCGGAGGACACCCTAGCCCTGCCTTTTGACGAACTTCTTGAACCATGCATTTGGAAATCACGCTTTGACAATGCTTCACAAACCAACTATGAAAAGATGGGGGAGAATGGTAAGGTTTCTCCAATTCATTCCATCGGGATTGCACAGAACCCATCATCCGTCTGAAAATCCTTTCGAACATGAATGAAAATGGGACCAATCATTACAGGAGATGAATCAGCAGGTTTGGATTTTTGCCGCAACAAAAGATGGCGATAGGTTGTTATAGTAACATCAAACTAAATGTGGGTTCCACACCAAACACACTAAAACTCTCAGTAGAAGTACAAAATTGCTCAATATCTTGCAACGTGTAATTGCATGCAAGCACAATCATCGGATAAGGAGCTGCATTCACTATTCGAACAAAAGCATTATCACTTTTTTTCCTCTTCTTTGCACATAAACAATATCGAGTAAAGTGGATCCAAATTTTGTGGATTAGAAGAGCTTCTTCTCATATCTTTGACTTGCTGTCGATTACGTGGGAGAGATCCAGCACTACTAGCTCCTAATATACGTCCAACTTCATTTAAAACAAACTGAAGTGCACGTTTTGGAGTCTTAGTTTTAGCTTCACTCTTGAGCTTGCATAGAGTGCTTGGCTTGGTATGCATAAATGGCTCTCCCATGCGGGAATTGCCATGTGGAGCAACATGTACTTCATATTCACCTTCAGTGAATAAGTATTGGACCAGTGCAAGGTTCAGAACATCTTCTTCATGATCTATTATTATACACAAAGTACACAAGGATCACGAATTAACAGAACATCATTTTGCATGTACACAGTCCCTCACTCATTAATGCACTCACACATACACATACACACACACACACACACACACACACAAATTGCAGTCCTCATCAGTGCAGCCCACTAGCAAATAATATGTTGGAAGTTTAGACTNGAGCTAAATAGTAGCTTAAGAAGCCTTTTAGTGCTAAGCGCTCAGTTTTTGCAGAGTTATTCGCGTGAATATTTGTATTGCGCTAATGGGCCATCCGTGCCATTCCTGTCAGGGGCGTATCTAGGATTTAGAATAGAAGGGTGCTAAACAGTAACGGGCGCGAAGCGCCTAAAAATTTTTGGACACCACGCCCACTTTTGGTCACGTGACTAGGTCTAGAACGCGTAAAGTGAGCTCGCGTTAGCGTTTCCAGCGTTAGCTGCGAGAATTTGAACGTCTACAGAGACTACTGTACAGCTAGCAATGTTAGTTTATAGCTAAATACATGTAGAAAAGTTCAAAATTTTGTTGTGCAAAATAATTGCTACCGATATACTGCCAAAGGCGAAATGACTAATTATATTCATGACACTTTTGCGAGCAGGAGGGGGGTGCTCGAGCACCCGGAGCACCCCCCCTGAATACGCCCCTGCCTGTGTACCCAGTACTACCGTACTGGGAATATGACATAATCTGTTTAGTTGGTAAAGATCACACATTTGCGAGTTTAGTGAAGAATTTTAGTGAAGATTCTGGCCAACATTAATGCAGCCCTGCCAGCAAGCTATTGAAGGTACAAACACTAAATACTAACTATTTTGACATGATTTATCGAATTGAGGGATAATGGATTTTCAGCACAGAAGGTAAGTTATTTGCATAAGTAGACTGTCCCAAACTATAAATCACACTTTTTGCAGCTAACTCACTAAATACTTTATAAATGCAGATTCCCTCTGATTAAACTTAGACATCTATCTAAAGTTTATTTTGAATTACTTAAGGCCACTTGTCAGCATGGGCATTAATGTTGGAAATCCCATTTTATCAGTTTTAGTATGACTAATTAAGTATTCATTTATTCCTAGTAAATTAATGACTATACAAATTTCGTGTAGACTATAGTTTAAATGTATATCCACTATTCACCCAGAGTCAGATTATGAAAATACTCGCATCTAATTAATATACATCAAAAATTCATTCCAATTAAATGACCCTGAGTCGAGGATCCGTTGGATGTGGTGGTGTTAGTGCTTGAGGAGCTTCGGGACATGGTGGGGTCACAGAGATTCCGCTAACGTACAGGTTCCAGATCATGTCCGCAAACTTGTATGTCTTCTTCACTAGGACCTTCATTGGAGTTCGCCAATCTGGTCTTCTCATGTCCTGGACCATCCGTTCACTAGTATGGCGATGCTGATTTTTTCATTTATCTACATTATGCTTCTAATATTAGTCATAGTTTACCTAATCAAGTATGGCCAAATTCATAAAGGTAGATTTTCCAAAATGCACACTTTTGGGAAAGTAAGGCAGTAGCTAGTGATTGAACCCAGAACGTGTCTCAACACTGCAAAGAAAACAATCCAAATTCAACTAAACACTTGTTCATATTGGCAGTGGCAATGAAACACAAGCACATACCCTACAAAAGGAGTCAGTATTACGAAAGACAAATGTGGATTTTAGCTTTTTCTCACAATTAAACTTCAGCAGCATTAGCACTGGTAATTCTCAATTTATTAGAAACATGTCCATGTTTCTTACAATTTGAAATGGAGTGATAGTGGGTGGGTATACCCTATATGTATAATAATAATTCTTGTATACAACCAAACTTGACAATTGCAACCAGCAAGCAAAATCAGCTAAAATTACCTTGTAATGTTGTACAATGTTTAGAACACCAAAACACACCAAAAGAAAAAAATAAAGAAAAAAAAAATGGAACAAATCGCTCTCAACAATAATTTTTATGGGTACTTTGATCAACAAAATTATCAAACAACAAACAATGATGTATATATCATGCCAGGTGTCAGGAATTCAGCAGCTTGAGGTCGTCTTTGATGTATGTGCTCACTGATGTTGCATAGTCACGAGCAATTTTTTGAACATCCAATCCCATGAACATAATGTACACATACCAATGTTACTATCGTAATGACGCATTGCCAAGTGTTCAATCTTCAACATCTTACAATCACTTGAGGAATAACATCCTGTGTGCAGTCTCGTGTTTGAGCAACAGTGTTCGTTCCGTGACTGGGTACTTATGCCAATCACATTCTTGGTACCGAATTATAATGAGATGAACGAAGATAACTAGCAGGTGAAACGAACACATACTTGCCAGACAAACACACAACTGTACTATGATAAGTATTTGCTGTGGAGTCATGTCGAGCCTCTGTCAATATTAGCATCAGACAATGAAAAGAAAAGACAATAGTGATAAACATTACCGATACTCTTACCTCTCAAGATAATGGAGAGTTTTGTATACATAAAATATCTAATACCTTCATGTATGTACCACTTGCTGACAACCCAAATTGGACAGCCTTGCAAATCTTATATACTGGGTGGGTAGCATGCCAGCACATGTGAATGAGTGGACCAACCTATTCCCAGTACAATAGTACTGGGTACACAAGAATGGCATGGATGGCCCATTAGCGCAATACAAATATTCACGCGAAAAACTCTGCAAAAACTGAGCGCTCAGCACTAAAAGGTTTCTAAAGCTACTATATAGCTCTTTCTCTTTCTAACAAGTAAAAAAAAACATTGGAAATGTAATGAGACACAGGAATGGCTAAATCGTAAAAAGAACGCAAACAAGATGGAATGGCTGTTAGAGTGTGTGCAGANAAAGTTTAATATGAAAATGTGAAGATGTAGATTATGTTGACCAAATTTAGTGATAGAAATATTGAAACTGAAAATCACTTCTTTGTTAGAGTAAAATGTGTACTTTGCCGATTTAGTAGAAAATGTTGGAATATCTTTGCAAATTAGACACAAAAAACCCATCTCGGATCCTCTTCATCGAACGTTTAAGTGTATTTACGGTATTCTCAAGTTGAGATTTGGCATATGATAGGTCAGCAACTTTCTGTACATTCTCAGATACCAGTTCACCCATGGTGTTTTCTATAACACTCACCCTTTGTGAAAGGCCTTCGTGTGGTTCTTGTGATCTCTCTATCTTCTTTTCTTTGCCTTTATTAGTCCTGACAAAGTCATCATCCGAATCATCGAAATCACTTTCTACAATGACCTTGTGTTGAATATTGGAACGTGAATTCTTCATAAAGGAATTGTACGCCTCCTCACAAACAGCCCTTATTTTTTTTGTCCCTTTCCAAAATTTAGATCCTGTATAGATGTACATGATTCAACAAAAAACAAGCATATATTGGTTACTGTGTGGCTGTACTGTATAATGAATACAATAATATTATATTATAAATTTTGTTCATTACGTAACTGTAAAACTTAGCAACCACTTCAGAAATAAGACTTATATTCCATGCACTAGTGTTGTGTGTGTGTGTGTGTGTGTGTGTGTGTGTGTGTGTGTGCGTTTGCCATTGACTAACAACCAAGGTTTGTATTGGCTGTTTGCCAGTTAGTGGCTGGGTCGAGGTGACAATAGAGTAACTACGAGGGGGGGTCGCAGGGGGTCAATGACAAACAAAATAATTGCATGCCCCTATAAGTGGGCATGCTGCATGGTCAAGTGCTGCCCACTTATAAGGGTCACAATGTGTGTGTGTGTGTGTAGTTATGTGTGTTATGGCATGATCTTCACACAAGATCTGCAAGGTCATTCTATGGTAAAGTAACTGATGTGTTGGACCAGGTGCAGGTCTTTAGGGCTTTAGACAAAACTGGCCCATACACATATTATGAGTAGGCTTGTAAGTGATCTCTAAAAGTCTGACTTACAAGCTAACCTCTAAATATTACAAGTAAAAAAAAACATTGGAAATGTATTGAGATACAAGAATGAAAAGAACATGGAATGGCTGTTGAGGAATTCTTCCTGTATGGGCTACATTTAACAATCTCCTTATTGAATCTCTCATTTTGCCCACAGGAAGAATTCCAATTACACACTCTAACAGCCATTCCATTTTGTTTGCGTTCTTTTTCCGATTTAGCCATTCCTGTGTCTCATTACATTTCCAATGTTTTTATTTACTTGTTTTTTCTCATTTTTCCATATTTCTAAAAATTACATTTGAGTTGGTGTGTGTAGCTAGCTACTGAGCTTGTAGTCTGGTAAGCCAGACTCACTGAGCCAGTGGTGGGCTGCTGAGCTGGTACTTGAAGTCACAACTTGTTGTGTAGCCTGCTTGATACTGAAGTGAAACACACATCTCAGTCATTTGGAGGCAGGAGCTGTATCATAAGATTTACTTGTCTTTCTATGTTATGATAGTCAAAGTCCTGATTCATCTCTTAGAAGAGCAACCAGGTATCACAAAATAGTTCTAGGCAACTTCAGTGCATTTAATTCCAAATAACGCACACTTTTGTGTATGGAAAGGGTCGTCAATTCAAAATTTCTAGAAGCTAATGAATTATTCATGAGTGTAAAAATTAATGGCGGCCATATGGAGGAGGCGCTTTTCACCTTGTATCTAGCTACTTAATGAGAGGCTAAAAACCGATGGCAAAAGCGACTGTTCTGGAAGAAACCAAGTTCATCCATTCGAGAATCAGCTTCTAAAAGTGAATAGTCTCTGAGAAAAGTTGAGCCAAGATAGAAGAAGAAGAAGAAGAAGAAGAAGATGGTGGAGAAAATTGGAGGCTTGGCATATTTGTGTTTGTTACTTTAGCGATGTTTTTAGGCCATGTTTTTGGGCTCATTAGAAAGAGAAAGAGCTAAATAGTAGCTTTAGAAGCATTTTAGTGCTAAGCGCTCAGTTTTTGTAGAGTTATTTGTGTGAATATTTGTATTGCACTAATGGGCCATCCGTGCCATTCCTGTGTACCCAGTACTACCATACTGGGAATACTAAAATCCATTGCTGAAGGTGTCCCACTGTATGCTAATTCTGTGCTACACTATAAAAAAGGTACTTTATGTTTCTATTCTGCTTCCAATAAGATTATATGCAGCATTCACCATAATACTATTATTATATGTATGGTGTTAATTACACATTCTGATACAATTTGATCAAGTTCTTCTTTGTGATTTCGTTATTTTATTTCGTTGTTTTTTTATTTTTTTTTATGAGAACCCTCTGCTATTTCCATATCTAGCAATTAACAGCTGGCTGATGTCGGAATATGATAAACCTTGATCAATATGGGTCGCTTTTGTTCTTGATGATGCCAGTCACTTGAAAAGATTTTGTAACAAGGGTAAGGCGCTGACTCAGCCTTTCACTATCCAGTCTAAAAGAGTTTGTCTTGAGGCTGTCTTGACAACGATAGGTTTACATTTCTGTAGATATTGTAGGACATCAGCATTTTCTTCATCCTCATCACAACTCCCAAATGGATCATCACTTAGCTCTGCTTCTGCTTCTTCTTGTTTGATGACAGATTTTTCTATGAAAGACAGCCACGCAGAATGCTTTGAAGGGCTTGTTTAGAGAAACATCAAGTTGTTGTAGGACGGATGTACATCCACCAGGAACGATGACAGTGCTACATCTTCCAGCAGTAAGGTCTGTTGTAACCTGTGTATTGGAAATATATTAGTTACAAAGTTTACCGTAAGTTTTTCCCGCTATACTATATTACATGGAAGTTACAAAAATAGCATTTAGAATCACTTAACCTCATCAGTCAAATGTGCTTGGAACGTACCGTATAGCGGGAAAGTTTCACAGTGTCAAACTTTCGCGGAAGTCTCTAGTCAAACATTTTTGCAGTTTAACTTTCGCGGATGAGCTGTGCGCAAGCCCATACGTATAATACATTTCGAAAATTTTCGCGGATAAAAACTTGATCGTGATCCGCGAAAACCGCGAAAGTTAAACCCCGCGAAACTTTCCCGCTATACGGTATTGAAGGCTGTGTGTTTCAACCAAATCTCCTTCACCCACCTCTGCATAAATGGACCATCCATCCAGGCTTTAGATTGATGGGAAACTAGGAGGTGCTTTTAAACCTTTAAGGACCCGAGTTGTTTTACCTCCAATTTCATGCAGAGAGTGTATACTACGTCACATATATATAATAGAAAGCAATTTTCAGCACAATATTATTTACCCTTGAAAATGATCATAGGAGGCAACATCTTTCCAACAGCTGTACAGGCCAAAACTACAGTGATGTGTCACTTTTGAGCTCCAGTAGACTTCATCCGGACTTCCTTGACTCCTTTTTTCTCCAGAGACCTTGATGGGACCAAGTCACAATAGAGAGGCGTCTTATCCATGTTGCCTATCATCTCATCAGAGTACTTCCATTGCTCTCTGGCACTCTCAACATCCTTGTAGAATGTTTCAATCTGCAACTCGAGATCCTTTGTAAGCTTCTGGGCAACTGATGTCTTGACATTAAGAACAATGCTGTGACGCCACATAAACTTTTCAGCTCTCCTTCAGATGCTTGAAATGATGGGTTGTGGGGAGCAACAGAAACTTGAGCCTTATCACAAAGCATTTGGGTAGAAACACACAAATGTCTCTCTCTCATACACGAAAGCCACTCGAGTAACTTGTCGTCCATCAATCTGCCAAACCCAACAAAAGAAGGCGGATACAGCTAGATAACTTGGGGCAGGCAAGCTCGTAGGAAGCTTTCCTACCCAAGTGAGGTAGACTGTACTACAGGACTTTTCTGTTTGAAATCGCTTAGCCAATGCTGAATGTTCTTCCTAGGAATGTTGAACTGTCTACTTGCTGGTCGAACTCCATGGTGCCTTGCATACTGTATCACTCTTTACTTTTGCTGGTAGGTATACTGATGCCGAACTTCTTTTGTTGGTGGAACTTCGCTTGGTGGTGGTTGATTTGTACTACTAGCCGCTAGTCTTTTCTCAGCAAGGACACATCGAGGGGTGTCATGCTGTGCTGGGCTTCTACAGCACTTTCCGAGGGCGGCCGACAGGACTCTTCTGAGGTTTGCTTTTCTCCTGTGATGATGACCTACGAACTGTCGCTAGATATTCCTCTCTGCTAACAGGAGTAAAATAGCTACAGATGCTTGAGTTCATGGCCATAAGCATACAGCTACAACTCTGATCAGCTAATCTCCATTGACATGTGTCAATTTCCACTCCAATGGACCTTATTCATAATTATTTTCCAACTAACGTGCACCACGCTGAGGGGCACTTTTTCAGCGCTCCAGCTGCCTATGGATTTTTACAGTTTTCAGAGAAGATTTGCACAAAAACAGGACAGTTCTGAGACTGATTTGAGTGTTTAACTGAAACAGCTACCAAAGAAGAACCAGGTAAGTCTTTCTTGAAAATTATTAACTTTCTTGTAGAGTGTAATCCAGCTCACAGTCACAATGCTTTCTTGGAGAGCCATTTCTGTGACTTTCCAGCTAACTGCTACTTAAAAAGCTTTGTTTGTGTTCTTGAACAGCTGCACAAGCTTTCAACTATTAGCAGAGTGTGATTTTGTTAGTTAGGCTGGGCTACAAGCACTTCCAGGAAGCTGACAATAAGTAGGAGTTGATAAGTGCTTGTGGTAAAGGTGTCTGCTGCTTAGGATCAGCAGCAGATATCCATAGTTGGACAGTTAAAAATCATTAACAATGTACCTAGGGGTATGAATTCTAACCTTATAGTATGCATATATTTCCCATTCAAGTTTGAACGATTGATAGGAGCTGTATTATACTGTATCCTCTCAATACACATCCTCATAAACAACATAGATTACTTTGTGAGCAACATGTGCACCTATTATTTCCTTATTATTGACAAAAACTTCTATAACATTCATCTAAGACAGTCAAATTCCAGTTACAACCTTGTACAATAGATAGTAACAGTAAATTACCCTTATTTCTTAAACTATGGATCAAATAACTGAATAGTAAGACTGAATTGAACTAAAGTAGTGAAGATCCCTCTGTAGGGTACTTGACAATTGCTACCATAGGAATATCAACAGCCATGGTATTTATTGCATGCTAACAGTGGAAAGTAGCAACATTTTCAGTTTAAGTGTGCAAACTCTGCGCACTTAAGGCCTGGGTCAACCAAAAATGCATCTAAATTGCACACAAAAACAACCCACTTTATAGATCTTTTGAAAATCTATTGATAATTTACTCTATATATCCTTAATTTTTATCTTTTCGTTGTCATGTTTACAAAATTTGGTAACAAAATATCGAATATTTTTGTGATTAATGAGCATCAAGTGAAACACCCTAAATTATAAATAATTAATAAGGCTAAAAAGTTCCTGTGTTGCTATGGCAACTAAAATTTGTCAGGATGTTTAAAACCTCTATGGATAAAAGTTTGGTAAACAATTATTGAATTATTAATGAGATACAGCTGAGAAAAAAATATGGTAAGTGCGCATTATTTGGAAAATGTGTCTTATCTCTGATCCAGATGTGCCTCCAGATACTAAACTTCGAATTTTAACTTATATCGGTGAAGCGATCAATTTGACAAAGTTTGGTTACCATAGCAACAGAGCAACATGGCTGCCTAATTAATTATTCATATTTTGCTGATTCAGCATATTCAGAAAAGTCACATGACTAGTTTTTCCATTTAATTAAACCCCTGAATCAATGTTCATGTTTCTATGGTTACTGATTAGATAGTTTTTAAGTTATAAAAGTTTTGAATATTAATAAGTACCTATTAAGGTACATTGGCGACCCAGGCCTAAGTACACTGAGAAAGTGTATTGTCAATGATTTTTAATTGTCAAAATGTGGATATCTGCTGCTGATCCTAAGCAGCAGACATTTTTACCACAAGTACTTATCCTGGAAGTGCTTGTAGCCCAGCCTAACTAACAAACCACACTCTGCTAACAGTTTAGGTCTGAGTAAAGCTTGTGCAGCTGTTCAAGAACAGAAACAGAGCTTTCTAAGTAGCTGTTAGCTGGAAAGTCACAGAAATGGCTTTCCAAGAAAGCGCTGTGACTGTGAGCTGGATTACACTCTACAAAGAAGGCTAATATTATCCAAGCCTAGTTCTTCCTTGGTAGCTGTTTCAGTTAAACTCTTAAATCAGTCTCAGAACTGTCCTGTTCTTGTTCTTCCAAAAAGGCGCCTTTAATTGGAACCACAAAAATTGTGGTCACAAAGGCGCCTAAATTAGAACAAATACAGTACATCAAAGAAGCTGTTCAATTGAAGTGGATTGTCTGCCTACGTGGTTTATTTAGTATTGTGCGAGTAGAAAATAATTTGTACATGTAGCAGATCAGTTTTGTAATTGTGGTGGCTCTTAGAAGAGCCCACTCTTTCAGATCCTGCAGGGTGCTGGAGATGGTATCAAATGGGATTTGTACTCCCATCGTCTTGAGGCATGGGGCTGAGATTCTACAAATGCATACCATATTGATCATAAGTGAAATATTGACCTTGTGACAAATGGCCATATTTGTTTTATAGATGTATATAGTGGGAATGGCCAAGGTCAGTCCTCTTCCCAGGGTACATCCCATGGAACTCCTCGACAGTGTTCGTGGTGATACGTCAATGTTCAGAGAATCTTGTGTTTAGAGGTGTATGGTGCTGATCGTGTTCCTGTGTAAGTAATGATTAATTTTGTCATCATGCCATTGCATTTGTATTTTTGCAGTACCCTATCGGTGTTTACACCATTCAGAGGTGTGGTTGTCCCTGCAATAGTGCTTGTAGAAGTTCGATTCCTTCCGAGAACTTCACAAGTGGGTCTTCCATTTCCAACACAGAAGCAATGAAGTTGTTGAGGGCAACTTTGAAGCTGGCAAGGAATGACTCTGGCATTTTCTTGCATCTCGGAAGACCGTGACTACGGCACTGTAGACAATAAAATGTGAGATGCATGACTGTAATTGTTCATTGTAATCATGAAGAATTAATTACGTTGTACTTGTTCTGTTTAAATTTAGACAGATCGTAGTGGAGTGTTTTGGAGCAGTGGTTGCTGCAGTACGTGATGGTTCCCTCTGGAAAGTGTTGGCATTAGATAGCATTGACACTAGTGTCCTTGTCTACCACCAACTCCGAAAGAACGAATCCCTCTGCCTGCATACCAGTGAGGATCTCGTCACCTTCTACGCTATGAGTTGTGCCCTCCTGTTGTGACATGGATCCCACTTGGTTAGGTGTGCATACCTGGTTGAAATATGAACGGTGAGCATTATTTTGATTATAAATTCAACATAATTACCATGCCACTGCTCCTGTCTTGTAGTCGTGCATGGTGGAAAAACTGTTGTTGGAGTGATGGCCTCTGGTGAGATAGAACCTATCGTACGAGGCCATCCAGTTGGTGTTGTCTCCACGCTGTTGTATCTTGCTCACACAACCAGTCAGCCAGTTCAGTGGTATGTGTCTCAAGCCACCCAATTATGCGATGCCACTGACTATCGGAGCCCAATCATCCAAGATGTGCGATCGTATTCTGAAAAGATCTGACCGTTCATCATAAATGACAGAACTGTATAGTTCATCATCCATGACTTCATGCTTCCAGTGACGACGGGGGAGTCTGCTCCAGACTTTGACAGGTGGAGAGAAGTTCTAGCAATAAGAGACACCATGTCAATGGAGAGGCCCTGCTTTTGTAGACAGTCACTGACAGCTGCCACAACGTCACTGTCTACCTGAGACCCAGCTTCACCATGTCTGGATTGAGGGTCAGGGTTGAGTGGCTCTCTATTCTGCTCTGGCAAGTTATGGACCGGCTCCCTAATTAAGGAAAAAAATTATTCTAACTGTGGTACCCGTGTTTAGAAATCAAAGATTATTTTGCATGGGTCAAAGTTCATTTTTTCGCTGAACTATATTCTAACAGTCATAGAGAGCACTANATACAGGAAGAATTCTGCACACACTCTAACAGCCATTCCATCTTGTTTGCGTTCTTTTTACGATTTAGCCATTCCTGTGTCTCATTACATTTCCAATGTTTTTTGTACTTGTTAATATTAGCGTTTGCAAACTTGTGCAGAGACGGTTTAAGCTTCTGCTACAAGTTATAAAGTTTAATGTCTTCGTATTATAGTTTTTCAAAGCGTGCTAGCTATCTTCAACTTGTGTTCGAAAATTATACATGATAATTCGACGGTTTCCCTTGTTACCACGGACCTTACTTGACATCATTCATTGAACTGCGGGGTGTGTACTAAAATTGTTTGGATAGTCCTTAATGGCACTGAGGAGTACCACCACGTCCAGGAGCTCCTTTGGAGCTTCATCTAAAGCATTGTGACATTTGTGTCCACGAAAGTGTCCACTAAGGTGTTCACCAATACTAAAAGATCCTCCACTACCTTCAAAATCCTCTCCACTAACTACACCTCTAATGAATGACTGGAAATAGAAGGATCACTTCGATCTGTGCTCACTACCAGAATATGTATACGTAATGTTGACATGGATGGATCCAGCATTGTGAACATGCTTATTTTTCCTTCAATTGCAATTGCCAAGAATGGGCGTCTCTGTTTGGAAGATCAATTGCTCTTCACAAAGACAATACAATCTTGTAATGAAGACAAAAGGTCTTCCTTCAGAGAAATTTACATCTATATTTGTGTTATTATAAATGCATTTTTATACTATATACTCTTGTTATCTTTCAGTGTTCATGTATTACCTCTGTAGCAGAACAGCTGTCACTGCTATCTGAAGTGGTATAATCCATGGCCACACAAAAAAAGCTGATAACAATGCTTGTGCTTCTGCTGAGCTGGTGTGTAGACAGTAGTAATATATTGTTGGACACAAGCTATATTCGGACACAACTTTTGCCCGTACAGTAAGCTTGACCATTTGTATTCCTATCATATAATAATACTACTCTTCTTCTATTCAGACATTTACCTCAATTTTTGGACAGTGGCTTTTATTTCACTTAGATAAGGTTTGTGGACACAAAGAATGTATTGTCACATAGCAGTACTCTTCTACTTTCTACACTGTAAAACCTAATTTCTGCAACTGAGCTATCATGAAGTAAGAATCATTTACATCATCATAGGTCATGACCTCCTTTATCGGAAACATTCTCCAAAAACAAAGTATGCCCTTTAGCTAATTAGTGAAGAAGGAAAGGTATCGTTGGTCCTAAATGTAAAAGTACCCAGTTTTTATTCATTTTATTTCATCTCATTGGGATAAATAAAATATTAAACCAAAGATTGTATGTCTTTAGACTATAACCTATAGAATGCAGCAATACTATAGTAACTGTATATGTGCACAGAAATTTAAATTTCAATGGTAAAACAATCTACATCCTACCATAAATGTGATTGAATGAATAAGATCTGAATTCTACTTGATTTCCTGCAGTAGCAGTTTCTTCCCTATTCACTAAACAGCTAAAAAAGCATGTGTACTTATGTGAGATTGTGTCCGATAATGGAGGTCATGACCTATGGTGATGTAAACGATTCTTACTTCATGATAGTTGACTTGCAAAAGTTAAGTTTTACAGTGTAGAAAGTAGAAGAGTACTGCTATGTGAAAATACACTCTTTGTGTCAACAAGCCTTTTCTAAGTGAAATTAAAGCCGCTGTCCGAAAATGGAGGTAAATGTCTGAATATAGACACCTCTGTATTTTGAGCCATAGCTACGAAGGACGTCGCCTCCATTGATTCAATTCCAATTATGTTGTTAAGGAAGAGTAGTACTATTATATGATAATAATACAAATGGTCAAGCTTACTGTATAGGCTAAAAATGGTGTCCTAATATAAGTTGTGTCCGACAATAGGTTACTTACTCTACTTGTTTGCATGTGCAAATTAAAGAGCGCTAAAAAGTGCTAATTTTGGTTGTATGGAGGAATTCTTACAGGCTTGTGTAAAGTGTCATGTTTTTGAATTTGAATTTTGCTGCAGAGGTAAAAGGAGGTGGCTGGGGATTTTACTATTTACAAGTAGTAAAATTTCAAAAAAAAGTAGTGTAGGAATGGGCAGTGTGGTAAAAAGTATTGGAACAAGGCATGTCTCAAACTCAATTTCGGCGCATGACTACTTAATTTTGTTATTTATCCCTAATATGGATCCTCAGTGTCATAAATTCAAAGATCTGTACTACTGTAGTATATATACCATAGCTTATATTGTTGCATTGGTTATCGGTTAGCTAAGCAGTGGAGTACACCATAACAAGATAGGCAACTCTACCTGGACTGCCAGTCAAGAGTTGGGCAAAGAAAATGAAGTAGTCATGTGCCGAAATTGAGTTTGAGACATGCCTTGTTCCAATGCTTTTTACTGCACTGCCCATTTCGAAATTTTTACTATACTTGTTCATTCATTTTTTCAACACTACAGTGTGGAAACTATTAGAGACTGGTTAATCCCTACAAAAAGCTTGAGTAGCAGCTATAAATGCACTATTAACTGGAGGAGGCTAATGTGCATGCGCATAATAATGCCACGTGGACAGATAATTAATGACCTTTAAACTCTAATTGCAAAGATGGCTGCATTCTATACACTAAATTTCAAAGCCTTCTAGTTTCTGTTTAGGCCTATTTATGATGAAAACGAGTATCAAGGAATGTAGTACCCATGAAAAGAACTTACTCTGTGCTATCAAAGTTGGCTCAACACATTCTGGTTCTCTGGAAATCCTTTTCAAGTAAGTCAGTCAGAAACTCATGAATAATTAATCAGATTTGTAATGTAAAACCTGTTGCCCTGGTTACCAGAGTCACATGACCAACCTCATTATGAATATTCATGAAAATATATTTAATCAAAATTACGGAAATGATATGCAGTTGCCACGGCAACCAAAAATTATATGTAAAATCTTGTGTTATAGTACTATATGTGACCTGTCAAGCGAAAACCTGACGTTTGGGAAATTATTGTTTTTCGAATAAAATGCGGTTTTAGTTTAATTCGCGTTTTTGCGCGAAAAATTTTTTCCTGCACGAATGGGTTGCGCTACATTTTAGCATGCTCCACGCAAAATTTGAGGGGTGGAGCTGCTTCAGTTGCAGAGATATAGACAGTAATACCAGCCTAGTTCTTTTCTATTGAGTTGCTAACACGGAGAACAGTTGCTATGCTGTGCAACAGACCGTAGCGAATATTAATGAGCTAGGCAGCTGCCGTTAAAAATGAATTATTGTTCAGTGTAATTTCTGCTTTATAGGCTTTTGTTTACAGAATTTTGGTACAGCACATGCACAGAGAGATCAGCTAAAGCTTCTGATATGCTTGCCTAATTCAAGCGCCCACATAGAGCAGCTGTTGCCTCACCCTGTACGCGATCGCATAAAGGTTATTCTGAGGCTTATCTTAGTTCCTAGAACTTACTCTACCTAGAATCTACCACTTTACTAGCAAGCGCTTACCTCCACGAGTCCAGTAGCCTTCTCCTGGGTCTTCTTTCCTAGCTACTCGCTTCTCACTAAATAATTAAACTGGCCACGTGGCTGTTTGTGGTAATATTCAGCATGTACTGTACATGATCTAATTAAGATACGGAGAGTATACGGACTGCCCATAGTTTACCTAGCAACAACTTTACAACCGTTTTTCTAGGAAGCCACGAGTGGAGGCAGGGCTGCTTGCAAGAGCTGTATCTGGAAAAGTACTATAGCTATGCGCATCAAATTTTGATATGCGCTTCCTGAGAAGGCCTAGATAAACGTGGAATAGCTAACTCAAAATTCGCGGAAATTCCCAAACGTCAGGTTTTCGCTTGACAGGTCACATTTTTATTCATTGATATCATGTTGACTTCTTCAAGCTGTAGCTCTCCATGGCAACATATTAATGAATAAAAATATAGTACTTTACACAAGATTCAGTAAAAAAATTTTGGTTGCCATGGCAACTGCATATCATTTCCAGGATTTAATTGAATATACTTTCATGAATACTCATAATGAGATTGGTCATGTGACTCTGGTAACCAGGGCAAATCATTAAGGATGTTCGGAGCATCATTCACCTGCGTTGCTATGGTGAGAGCATGTTAAATGATAAAGATAAAGTAAAAAAAAACATTGGAAATGTAATGAGACACAGGAATGGCTAAATCGTAAAAAGAACGCAAACAAGATGGAATGGCNGTTACGTATAAAAATTGCAAACTCTGTAATCTTTAGTATGGGCGCTCCGCGTGTATAAGCGCTCATATCTCTGTAACTACAAGCGCCCAGGAGCTCATATTTGCAGAATCAGTAGTTCAAAGGTTATACTAGGTAATGGTCGCATAAAAAAGAAAATCAATTATTGCGCATTATGCTTGGTTTTCTCAGAGAGGGTCACAAATAGGTAATACGGTACACGTTTGCTTTGGCGCGAAGTTCAAACTGGAAAATCATTGTTTTCCGTATCATGCCAATACATTTTAGC
This sequence comes from Tethya wilhelma, assembly GCA_964030475.1. Classification (NCBI taxonomy): domain Eukaryota; kingdom Metazoa; phylum Porifera; class Demospongiae; order Tethyida; family Tethyidae; genus Tethya; species Tethya wilhelma. The sequence continues at coordinate 387,418 of CAXIPT010000016.1, forward strand.
TGAGCACCTAGGGGCCCAAACGTGACGTCACGCAATCATTGAATTTAATCAAAATTTTTGTGATTACATGCAACTGGCCTATTGTCACACATGTTTGTTTACTAGTATTTCCTATGATGGGTAAATGAAACCAAATACATGATTGTTTTTAACTTTTTATGCACTTTGGTCATTTCTATGCGTGACCATTCTATTTAATACCCACCTGCTAGCCTTACACTCAAGTTTATAAGTACTTACTTGCTTGTTATCTTATTCTTGAGTTATCTCTTGGCTTTCTTCTTTTTTTGCAGTACTTGGAAGAAATTTTTAGCGAGGCTTCTTTATATCTTGCTTGTTGTCTTCTTGAGTTAGCTTTTGGCTTTCTTCTTTCTTTGCAGGACTTGGAACAAGTATTTAAGGGGCGCTTCATCAGTATGCAAATATTCTACTACAAACTCGTTTCACTACAATGTGCAACATGAATAATTATGACACAGAGAGTATATGGAGTGATTGTAGTACACCGTAGCAACTTATTCATTGACATTTTTTGCATAGTAACTTTATTCAGCGATCGGTTTTTAGAAGCTATATCTAACCTAGCCGAATCAAATTTTGTTTTCCGCTACTTATGACGTAATTGCAAATTTCGGGATTTTTACCGGCGAATACATCTGGTCTGTTTTCCAAAATTGGGTCACACATTTTGCTTTAAAAACATTTTGTAGCACAAAATAACATTTTTTAAAAAATTTACTTTTTCCGGAACATTCTCTTGATGTAATAAACATCAAGAGTTGAAAAACAAAGTTTTCCACGGTACAGAAAAAGAACTTAGTCTTTTTGAGTGACTATAGACTTATAAAATTTTCTAAGATCAAAAAGTACACTTTTGTCAAAATAGTTTACATTGACTACAAATTTGTGACAATTTAGTTTTTTTAAAACATAGAACATTCTCTAGATGTAAAAAAATTTTAGTGAAAAACAAAGTTTTCTAATGGAAGAAAAAAAGAACTTTGTCTTTTTGAGTGACTATGGACTTAGAAAAGTTTTTAAAACCAAAAAGGACACTTTTGAAAAAAAGGATTTGTTTTGCCTTGAAAACATTTTCTAGCACAAAAAAAACTTAGTGAAATTTTTTTTTAATTATTATCACACGGAATATTCTCTTGATGTATAAAACATTGTTGGTGAAAAGTAATTTTTTTAACCCTTTACTTACGAATAACGGCTATAGACATCATTTAATTATTGAATTTGAAATACGATTGACGTCCTTTAGACGTCATTGCAACATTAGAGCAGGCTCTGCAGCTAAGCGAATTAGCATTGAACTTAAAACTTGCTGTGCATTTAAGTAAGGTAACACCCTAGTAAAATACCAAGTTTAAGTTGGAACTGATAAGTAGGTGGGGCTCAATTAGGTCAAGAAGTGCAAAAGGTTACAATCACCCCGATCGTGCCTAAGTTTAGTCACTCAAAAAAACTAATTTCTACATCTCTACCGTGACTTTTTCACCAACAGTTTTTTACACCAAGAGAATGTTCCATGTGTTGAAAAAAGTAATATTTCACAAAAGTGTTTCTTTTGTGCTGAAAAGTGTTTTCAAGGCAAATTAAACGTTTTTTGCACTTTATAGTCATAGAAAATTTTCTAAGTCCATAGTCACTAAAAAAAACTAATTTTTTTATCTCTACCGTGAGAAAGCTTTGTTTTTCACCAACAATGTTTTTTAAGACAAGAGAATGTTCCATGTGTTAAAAAAAGTAAAATTTCACAAAAGTGTTTCTTTGTGCTGAAAAGTGTTTTCAAGGCAAAAAAAACATTTTTAGAAAAAAGTGTACTTTAAAGCCTTAAAACATTTTCTAAGTCCATAGTCCACTCAAAAAACTAAGTTTTTTTATCTCTACTGTGAGAAAACATTGTTTTTCACCAACAATGTTTTTTACACAAAGAAAATGTTCCATGTGTTGAAAAAAGTAATATTTCACCAAAGTGTTTCTCTTGTGTTGAAAAGTCTTTTAAAGGCAAAAAAACATTTTTTGCAAAAAGTGTACTTTATGGTCTTAAAAAATTTTCAAACTCCACTGTCACTCAAAAAAACTAAGTTCTTTATCTCTACCGTGAGAAAACTTTGTTTTTCATCATCAATGTTTTTTATACCAAGAGAATGTTCCATGTGTTGAAAAAAGTAAAATTTGACAAAAGTGTTTCTTTTGTGCTGAAAAGTGTTTTCAAGCCACTGTATGCAAATCAAAGGGTATCTGAGGCATGCTTAATTCCCCAGAGTGAAAATACCCCCATAGTATGCATGGCATGTGCAAGGCAAAATAAACGTTTTTTGCAAAAAGTGTATATGTGACCCAATTCTGGAAAACCGACCAGATGTAGTAAAACTTTATTTGTAGTAATCGACGATTGTAGTGTAATTCGCGATGCGCACGCAAAATTAATTTTTTTGCACCAACAGGGAGGGGCACACCTTGGCGAGCTGCAGACGTGATTTTACGGGTGGGGCTGCTTCTATTGCTGAGATATAAGCGTTTGAATGCAGCTTTGTCAGCCATGGCTAGGTTCGTACACCAAATGCGTTGCCATGTTCATTGATTAATTATTCTGATAAGTACATGATGCAGCTGCTGCTGTGCATCTCATTATAATCTTGCATATTTAATGTGCAACAAAAAACAATGCATTGTTCATGAACTAAACACTTCTAGCAGAAAGAAATCTCTTCCAGATGATCAGAAGATTGCCCACAGTGTTGCAGAATCGCTGGGCTATGCCAGGAGCTGTTTATCTGTGCATAATAATGAATGAATGTATTGTACATTGTGTATAATAAATTTGCAATGAAATTTGTGGGGGAAAGAAGCGAAGCGCTTCTTATTAACTGTTTCCTACAGTTAGAATAGCTATAGATGCATGCATTAATATTGGGCGCTTATTTCTGCACCATTTATAGCTTAGTTACTCTAGTTACAGCCCACCCGCTACATTATTCTACTTAGTAGACTTACTTACCTCCTTGGTGAATCTGGAAGGCTCCCTGCTCTCTACGGATCTAGCGCTTCAACAAACTTCATGCATATTCTGATACTACACTAAAATTGTACCACAAACATAAATTGTTTGTAACACGGATAGTATACGAAGTTTGTGTACTCGCGCTTAACAACGTATTTGCTCACGGTTTTAGCGAGTAAAATTGGAATGAACGGTCGGTATATTTGAGCTCATATCTCCAAAACTATAGCGCCTAGCCACTTCAAATTTGGAAAATAGCTAGTTGCAAATACGTAGATTACAATGCAAGCGCTATCTTAATATTCTCATATTACTACATCTGGTCGGTTTTCCAAAATTCAGTCACATATTATGGTCTTAGAAAATTTTCTAAGTCCATAGTCACTCAAAAAACTAAGTTTTTTATCTCTACTGTGAGAAAACTTTGTTTTTAACCAACAATGTTTTTTACACCAAGACAATGTTCCATGTGTTGAAAAAGTAAAATTTCACAAAAGTTTTTCTTTTGTGCTGAAAAGTGTTTTCAAGGCAAAATAAACGTTTTCTGCAAAAAGTGTACTTTATGGTCATAGAAAATTTTCTAAGTCCATAGTCACTCAAAAAAACTAAGTTTTTTATCTCTACCATGAGAAAGCTTTGTTTTTTACCTACAATGTTTTTTACGCCAAGAGAATGATGTTCCATCTATTAAAAGAAAGAAAATTTTACAAAAGTGTTTCTTTTTGTGTTGAAAAGTGTTTTCAAGGCAAAATAAACGTTTTTTGCAAAAAGTGTACTTTATCTCAGGTATGTTAAGGACTGGGCCCACGAAAATGTTTCATTCGAGTATTTAGAATTACGTAAGTTTGCGGATACGTGACGCGCGGAAATGTTATTGCTTACGTGACCTTTGAACTTAAAAGCGCTTCGAGTGACACTGAGATAGACAGATTGACTAAAGTAGCCTGCAGCGCTTTAAAGTTGGCCACTATGCAGCAGCGCTGGGCCTATCAGACTACAATTCTTCTTAAAGCAAGCAGAGAACACCTTTTAGGTAAGCTCTACATTAGTATAATAATATATATTCCCACTGAGTGCCGGTGGTAGCTTCAAGATGTACAGCCAGCTATCTGGGCCTAGTCTCGCGAGCTAGACTCTTCCTAAGAGGGGCTGGCCCATGAGGCAAAGCTAGGCCATTGATATTATAGTTCTGTGAACTATAATATCCATGACTTACGCTGGGCTGATGTAGTTAAGCTTCCCAGGATACAGTAGAGGGTCTGTGTTGCTCTAGTACAGTTTGGCTGCTATCAACACAGATACACCAACTAGAAAGAGAATCCATCCATCCTTTTTTATAAGTTAGATCTATCCGGGCTAAACTTTTTCAGGCTAAAATCTAAAATGGTGTTGTATACATGCCACAACAAGAGACTGGCCATTTCACTCACTCNTTTAGGCCATGTTTTTGGGCTCATTAGAAAGGGAAAGAGCTAAATAGCAGCTTAAGAAGCCTTTTAGTGCTAGGCGCTCAGTTTTTGCAGAGTTATTCGCATGAATATTTGTATTGCGCTAATGGGCCATCCGTGCCATTCCTGTGTACCCAGTACTACCGTACTGGGAATTTACATTTCTAATGTTTTTTGTACTTGTTTGTTATATTTTTTTCGAATAATTGTTATAATATCAGTGGAATATAGTCTTCAGGCTGAGCAGAGAACTTGCCTGGCAACTTGTGATCATAGTAGCCTGCCTTGACGGTCAATGCGGCCCGGGTCCCTTTCAGACAGCTGAAAATCTATAAACCTCCAAGCAGGCAACGTGATTTGTGTCAATTACATGTGTATCTTGCTAGCTATTGACTTCTCTAGGACAGAACTTGGATGCACTGCACGATTGCAATAGATTCCAAATAACGCGCACTTGAATGTGGAAAGGGTCGTTAGGGTAGCTAGCTTATGAATAATGCATGAGTTTAGAAATTAATGGCGGCGCCATATGGAGAGGCGCTTTTCGCCTTGTATCTAGCGACTCAAAGAGAAGCACCAAAAACCGATGGCAAAAGCGATTGAAGACAAAGAAACCAAGTTTGTTCGTTCAAGAATCAGCTTTTAAAAGTGAATGGTCTTTGAGATATGGCGTGAGAAGATAGAAGAAGAAGAAGAAGAAGAAGAAGAAGAAGAAGATGGAGAAAATTAGAGGTTTGGCATACTTTAGTTGGGTACTTTAGCGATGGTTTAGGCCATGTTTTTGGGCTCATTAGAAAGAAAAAGAGCTAAATAGTAGCTTAAGAAGCCTTTTAGTGCCAAGTGCTCAGTTTTTGCAGAGTTATTCGCGTGAATATTTGTATTGCGCTAATGGGCCATCCGTGCCATTCCTATGTACCCAGTACTACCGTACTGGGAATTACATTTCCAATGTTTTTTTCACTTGTGAGACATAGGAATGGCCAAATCGTAAAAAAGAAAGCAAACAAGATGGAATGGCTGTTTGAGTGTGTAAAGAATTATTCCTATGGGCAACATGAGGGACTCAACATGGGAAGAGGGTACTACATGCAGCCCACACAGGAATGATTCTGCACACACTCAAACAGCCATTCCATCTTGTTTGCTTTCTTTTTTACGATTTGGCCATTCCTATGTCTCATTATATTTCCAATGTTTTTTTCACTTGGAAATAAACATTTCACTAACCTTTAAAGGTGAAGCAGATATCTTAAGAGTAGTCTTAGTTTCTTTTCCAGCTTAGCTCGTTTCAGCCACTAACTGCACATCTCGATTTAGATTCTGTGGAAAACTACCCCTTAACCTGCTACAATTCAACCCATTATACATAGGGTAACTGGGCAGGAGCGATAGCCCGGCCCTGCGTATGCATCCCAAGAATCCATCCAACACAAAAAACTAACTTGACTCACCACTATAGGTTCTAATTAAAGCCCATTTAAATAAAAACTAAAGCGCAAGCAAATATTAAATAACTAAGTAATGGGCGTGACCATACGTATGCAGAGCCATTGCACTACATGATTACGCACGTGATCATGTAGTGCATCAAACAGGCCACCTATATCCATGATGGTACAAAGCCAAATAGTGGCAGACTCAGTGAAGAGAGAGAGAGGGTAAGCCTAGTAGATCATGGATACAGGACAGAATTAAAAATATCATTCAAGTTTCAAGCTGGTATTACTGTGACCATGTCTACTACTAGATACTAACTGGATTACTGGATCATGAACCAGAACCTGCACAAGAGACAAGTATAGCATCTGAGGAAGCAGTATCCCAGCTCCAATGTGATACTGGAGTTTAAGTTACCCCAGCTGGAAAGGAAGGTTTCAAACCAACAGCAGGACAAAATTAAATCAGTTTTGTTGGTATGCGAAGCATGACGTACATAGCATTACATGTTGAAATTTTTTTTGTTATAGAATTTACAGTCAGTGCTAATCCACTCTAATGGACATAATATTATTACTTATATATAGGTCTGTAGGTAAAAATGTGCGTTCTGTTGCAGAATATGTTGATGTACCTATATGAAAGCAACCATTAGACTATGTACAGAGGGAATCAGTATCAAACCACTTTGGCCCCAGCTCCTCTCAGTAGCCAGTAGGAGGGACCTCAAGTTGATAAGCCTATACTGCCATCAAGTCACAACATTAAATTTGTAATTATCAGATTCTCATTTGAACAATTTGGGCCATTGTTCAAGTTGTGAGACGTGTGCATGATTAAAAGTTTGGATGGTGTCATTGTTCAGTTGTTAGTGGTGGGTACTTCAATCCAATATAAAGCCCATCAGTATAGCTAGATATTTTTGAGACTGGTAGTGTAACTCGTTCTGTCCTTCCTAACCACATCGAGCAGAGTAGGTTAGCTGTCAAACATGTATTGCCTGAAAAGATAATGAAAAACAGTTGATTAATGTACAATAGCTATAATAATACTATTTTGGTTAACTCACTCTTGTCAGGGTCACCACAGTCACAGATATCGGTAGGTGAAGAAGCAACTTTATATACTGACCCAAACATTAAGGTATACAGCACCAAACACCTCATGTTCGATTATACAATTGACTGTGTCTGATTCAGCTTCCATCTTGTCACAGAGATTTTTTTGCAGCACAGACAGTCGACATTGTACAGGCTGAACACAGTGCCCGGACCACACTGCCACCTGAGCTACAATTGTCCACATAAAATTAAACAGAATGTATGAAAACTATAGCTGATAGACTCACCAATCAGTGCTTCCTAGCCTATCCTGTCTTGCATCTTCGTCAGATGAATATCCAGAGTCTCCACAGCTGTCACTCAGGCAGTTCCAGCAGATCAAGTTGTTCATAAAGTATGGCTCAATTCTGTGTGGCCACTGGGCTTCCATCACTATCTGAAGCACTGTCTTGGCTTTCAAATGGAAAAGATGAATTACCAAGGCTCAAAACATTACTGCTTGCACTTGATTCATCGTTGTTGTTGTCAATAGCAGAGCTGTGGAGCTGTGTTCAGCCATTAGTTAGCTACTAAACGCAGTAGAAACGTTCCCCCCGTGACGTCACGTAGTAGCTCCACCCAAACAGGATATGCCTTTCCTGGCTCACCTCATATCATGCAAGTTTTTACTGCTTTAGAATTTTTTGTGATTTTTTTGACTATTTTTCCTCTAACTTACATCACTTAAAGTACATTTTGGTGCAAAAAAATTTTTGCACCTTTAATATCACATCTCAGGCAGAGTTAGAAGAAACAACAACAACAATTTCGGCTCGGAGAATACCACTTTCTGATATTCGAAAGAATCTCTTGGAAAAACATGAAAACCTTGGAGTGCTGCGAGCTAACGAAGACTTCAGTGCACTTAGTCGGCAAGAGATTGAATGCAGACTGTCCAAGCTTTGCCAGAGTTTTACAAGCAATGAGAGTGATACCGACCTAAGAGAGAAGCTTAGATCTTTAAGCAGGGAACAACATCTAAAAATGTGGCATGACCACTCTTCTGTTTCTGGTCGTAGTTACCTGTTGGTGTTGGTGACAGTAATGTACGATGAAACCTTTTTTTACACGCCTGAAGAGATGGAAAAGAAAACAGGTACAAAACTTGATGTCCAAGCTCTAGTAGAGCAGCCAGAAATCCATATTCTAGGTAGATCAAGTTCCTCCATAGAAGATCAAATGCTTTTCAACCAATGCTGCCAGGAATGCTTGGGCCAACTCAATCAGCCGATCAAGACACAAACAGGGATTCCTACCCACGATATTCTACGATTCTTCCACGGAGATGGCCCTGCTCAACAATATGAGGCCGGTCACAAGCATGGTGGTACGTATAGCTGCGTGGGCTGTGGAGCCAAGACAGCCAGATTCGATGACTTTGCTTACTGCCACTATGCAGAGAAGCGCACTTATCAAGAATGTCAACAGTTTGTCACAAGAGGAGTAGCATGGAAAAAAAGAGGTATACACTCTGCATGTCTGTGCTTGTGTGTGCCTGTGTATGTTGTGTGTGTGTGTGTGTGTGTGCGTGTGAGTGCATTGTATGAGGACATATACAGTATAATTTTAAGTACCCAGTAGCTATAGGCGAGTTGATGGACTCATACATGAACACTCACATGCACAATGCATGTACACAGGTATCAACCCTCTAGACGAATTACGAGTAGATGAGTTAAAGAAGGAACTTGCTATGCGAGGAGAAAACATTGCGCGAAAGTTGAAGCCAGAGCTAAATGAGCAGTGGAATGATCTACGGCAGGGCCTTAATGATGTACCAGCACTCTTACAACCGACTCCACAAGCTACTTTGAAAGATCTCAATTTAGAGAGATATGAAATATCTTGCATTAAACCCCTCCATGATATCAAGAGTCATGTAGATAATCTGATTAAAGAGGCTATTGCTATTGCTAGTGGAGAAGCTTTGAAACGCCTGACAACAATTAAAGAGAGTATTCTGTCCAAAGATACTCTGCGGTGCTCTGATTATAGAAAAGCTGTTGTCATGATATACATTGCTCTAGAACAAATAGAACCAACTGCTAAACTAACAGAGATTTTCAGAACAGCTGTCGAAATGAACGAGATTTTGTACGCTCAGGCAGACAAAAGGAACAGAAGACAAATTCTCCGTTTCCACAATGTCGCATTCATACATTCCATGTTGTGCCGAGAGGTCTTCAGTAATCCTAAGGAAGTATCAAGGGGAAAGATGTTTGGACGTTATTTTCACGCAAGTACATATCACGCTCTACTTGTAAACAGGGTTGTTTCACCTAGCTCTCTATACACCGAGTTACAAGAAAGAATTTTTAACAAGCTGAAATCGATAACACGATCTACATCAAATCACAACCCTGACCAGATGTTAATCAACATCTTTGTCAGGATTCAAGAAGACAAAGCTAACTCTGACAAGTCATTAAGTGTCTTACGTGGAGAAGAGAATGATGTAAGCAAACTTGCACAGTGCCTGAAGCCTAAGAACAACACAATTATTCCCACTTCATGGTTGGACACCTTGAAACCACACTACCAAGCTCACCTCGAGCGAATTTCTGACTATCTAGTAGACGGGCCTGGAATATGGTGGCAATCTACATCTGAAGGTATTGAATTTTTTGATGTATTAGATGGCCCAGAAGATGTATTATGCAAACATCACTACCGAGGATCAACTCTCACTGACGTGGATACATTCTTGCTAGAACAATGGGAAAAGTGTATTGACCTTGAAATCTCCCTCCCATGTACAAGTATTCGTACCTTTAAGTAACTTCATTCCTCAGTACTGAATCTCACTCATCTGTTTGATCACTTGATGACTGTTCATCGTCTTCATTATATGTCACTATTGTAATAACATAAAATTCTGTATAAATTTGCAGTACTGATATAGACGTGCATCTCTCTCTCTCTCTCTCTCTCTCTCTCCCTCCCTCCCACCCACCCAACTTCCTTGTAGGCTTATCAGTAAACAAATTGCAAATCACGCACGCTTACCATTTTGTCACCTTTGGTTGCATGTGATAGTCTTTCAGGAAAACCTGAACACTCCTCTGAGGATCTGTGATGTAAGCAAATAGTCTCAG
>CAXIPT010000016.1:397695-448908 GCA_964030475.1 Tethya wilhelma
TCATTCGTTCAAGAATCAGCTTCTAAAAGTGAATAGTCTCTGAGAAAACTCGAGCCAAGATAGAAGAAGAAGAAGAAGAATAAGAAGAAGAAGATGGAGAAAATTGAAGGTTTGGCATGTTTGTGTTTGTTACTTTAGCGATGGTTTTAGGCCATGTTTTTGGGCTCATTAGAAAGAGAAAGAGCTAAATAGTAGCTTAAGAAGCCTTTTAGTGCTAAGCGCTCAGTTTTTGCAGAGTTATTCACGTGAATATTTGTATTGCGCTAATGGGCCATCCGTGCCATTCCTGTGTACCCAGTACATATTATTATTAGAGATTGCATTAAAGTAAGGCAAACAAGGGAAAGCTGGCAGGAACAGCCTGGTGGGATAGATAGGTAGTAAGCAGTGCTGTGGACTGTATGGTCCGTGGTTTAATGCATGATCTCTACTGATTTTTTAAGTATTTTTTTTTTGAAATATTTTCTAGGTTTGGATACATGTTTACTTCTGCCATCTAGCTAGTATTCTTCCGTTTGCTTCCACATCGTAAAACTCAATGTCCCCATTTGGCAGTCGTGTCCACCACACATCAGGTCCTTCAGATAGGTAGTCAGAAATAGATCCCAAAAATGCTTGCCAATGATGGGAGTTTTCTTTCATTTCTTGTGTTGTAATCACACTGTTTGTTGGTACATGTGAGACTCTAGAGTGGTGAGCTGAGATAATTGAGGTGGTACTTTTCATTTGGTGATGTTTTCTCTCTTCCTCCATCCGTATCAAAGCATTGTACTCAATGTATCCAGGTTTTCGATTAGATGTCCTGTTAGTGATATCCTTAAGAGCAGAAAACATTCTTTCTTCGTCTTCACTGTAGAGTTGACAAAGAGCAATAGAACGGTATTGAATTGGGGCATGAGTAAGAATGGCATGGCAATAGTATCCCCATAACTTTCTGTCTGTCAATTTTTTGGCTTCTGAAAACATCCCTCTCAGTTGCAACCAATGTTTCCATGTTAGTAAATGAAAGTGTAGTACAGATTGATTCGATCTTTTTGCTTCTCTGCTGTACATTATGTTCCCGATGTCACACAATGTATCAAGTAGCTCTAGGTACTGATCTGGGATATAGGGTTTGTTTGCCTCTTGACGTAAAACTTGTGGAAGAAGAACTGCGGCATCTCTGTAATCACAACCTCTAATCACATTCTTTCCAGCAAATATTGCTGAAAGACATTGCTTGAATACCTCCTTCCCTTTTGAAGATAGGTGAGATGGAATTTCTTGAAGGAGGTTTTTGATGTGATTTGAGTAGTCATGTAATGGCTCTGAAAGAGCTATTTCATAGTTTCCCAATCCAATGTTAGAGATTGATTCAATACTAGTGGTCATATTGAAGAGAAATGTAGGTACTCGCTGTATGCCCCCTAACTCGTGTTGTAATCTCTTTTGCAAATCTTTTTTAAGTCCGTACACATCCAATTTTCTAGTAGTAAGTTCGTGAACTAGTTCCTTCTTTGACAGTGATTCGAATGGCCTTGAATTAGTATACAATCTATATGCACCACTAAAAAATTTGGACAAGCGGCTTTCTAGAGATTGAATTGGTTTACGAAGTGCAAAATCAAGGTCATTGAACATACTAGCTTTCCCCCCACAAGCTCCACATGGGTAATGACCTCCATATTGTTGGCCACTTTCAGATGCTTTGGCTGGCATATCCCCAGTGAAAAACCTCAACACGTCTTTGAATTCTCTTCCATCGGCAGTTGAAATCGGTGTTTGCAAACATTCTAGGCAATCTCTTCTCACTTCAGCATATGCTAGAGTGTCACCATCTCCACTACCACACCTTGATAGTATATGTATTTGGGGTGTTCTCACATATTCCTCCACATCTAGTGCTATGTTATTATTCTGCAATTCACCTTTTGTGAAAAACACAGCATCGTCATACAGACAACTAAAGGTATGCAACACGTATGAATGGCCAGCAATGGTTGTATGATCACCCCAACAAGTCAAGTGACGGGTTGTCTCTACTTCTTGCAATCTCTGGCGTAGTTCTTCATCTGTATAGTCTGGATTAAATTCGTTTATTTTTAGTCTCTTGATGATATTTTCAATTGGCATTGAAGCATATCCCTGTTCTGTGTTAGCTCGTAGTAAATTCTTCTTTTCTTGCGATAGTAAAAGCTCTTGACGTATTTTCATTAGAGGAATTTTTCTACCTTCTATATGGAATGTTTCTGTTGTTATAGATCCATCAGGTATTACTTTCAATTTCACATGCTCTTTAGGTACAATCATTTCTCCAATATCGTACGTCCCATCCTTTATTTTCTCTATATTTCCTGATTAGCCTTGTTTCCTAGTCTACAGCCAGTATTTATGAGCCATAATTACGTCCCAGAGGGCAAAAGGATTTTATTGCAATAATATACTTCCCCCAGGCAATGGTTTCAACCAATGAGAATGCAGGATTGTCAATTTTAGCTGAATATTGTTTCTTCATTTGCATATTGTTCCTTATTTATGTTTTGTTATGAATATTGTTCCTTCATTAATTTTAGTGCATGAAGATGCAATGTTGTTTATCAAGCCTTTTAAACTATCAGCAAGAGAGACAACTAGTCCAAAGAGATAGGAAGGAGACACAACAGACTCACTAAGTTCTCAGTGGCAGAATCATGCACTAAACTTGAAATTTCAATAGGTCAAATGCTCCAGCCTAACACTTACACATTCAAGCTGTTTTAAATTGCCAGCATGAAAGATAAAATCATCCACAGACTGGTACAGAGGTACTAGAAGCAGCCACATTCGCTGAAATTCTGCCAGAATACTTATTGCCTGGTAAAGGTCGACGCTTACACTGTTTAGTATTCTATTTAACGTTCACCGGTTCTTTAGGTAGCAAGCAAAGCAAAACTGTGTAAAGACTATAGCGACAGTACTGTAGAAACGACGAAGAAACTTATTTCGAGTGTTCTTTTGAATTTCTGACCGAGCAAAAACTGGTTGCTATGCTGAAGAAGCGAAGGTAACATAGTAAACGCGGACCAATCAGATTGCAGCAGAAAATTTAACCAAATGAAAAGCAACTTTTGTGCGGAAATATAACAGTTATAAACTGGTTTCCAAGGATTTATGGCTACGTAAACAGCCTTCGCCTTCGGGCTACGCCCTCAGGCTCAGGCAGTTTACTGCCATAAATCCGTTTATAACTATTACATAATTGTCTTTCTAATTGTTTCAGTGGGTGGAGTAACTGGAATGCTAATTTCACCCCCAGGCCCTTTTCTCTTTCGTCGTCTAATACGAGGAGTTGGCTGTTTGTTGAAGCGGTTTGTGTCAACACCATTTGCTTGTAAGTATTCTTTCAAGACTTGTCCTGAATTTTTAGGAACTTTTTCTGCAAGTACATGTAAATTGTATTTTGTAGAAAGTGCAGACCAGTTGATAGTACTGTCAGGACTTGATTTGACTTCTTCTATCAGTGCTTCTTTGTTGTCTAGCCTAACTTGTCTCAAATTTGGACTGTGAGATTTTGGCTTAGCTGGGATCTGATTCTCTTTGCTCTCAAATCCTTCAATCAGTCTGATTTTGTTAAATTGTTTTAAAGATGTTCGAGTTCCTAGTACAGCAGCTGTAGATGTTTGGTTTTTTGTCAGTTCTAATGCTTTCTTGTATCGTGTAAGATCTTTCCTTCGTTTTTTCTTCTGCTCTCGCCTTGGAGTACGATACTGAAGCTTAGTTTCATGACATGCTACTAAACAGTCACTCAGTGAGTGTCCGGTAGAATTTTCAAATGAATTGGAGACCTGATTGAATACAGTCTTTGCTGCTTTTTTAGCTTCTCTAATGGGTACAGGACCCTTTGATTGTAAACGCTTCAAATTTTTTGATATGTTCGATATGTATGTGTTTTTTTCACTTTTAGTNATTATGAATTGCAAAATTAAACTTCAAACTTGAATTAACATTACTGTTAACAATAATTATTACGCACAAATTCTAGATGTCTCAGTACTTTTGTTTTGGATATGCAAAAGTAGCAGCCTTTTATGTAGTGTACATATTGTAAAAAATTCAACAAAGTTACAAGACTGCAATAAAGTGAAGCTAGTCGAGTTTAAAAAAGTTTTTCAAAATAGACGTGGATTTAAAATCGACGATGAAGACCATTTTGTTAAAAGGCTAAGGATATTACTCCCACTCTTCTTCAAGAAATGGAATCCTACGTCTTTGAGAGAAGAATACTTTTCTCATTTCTCTGAAGATTCTTGGAAAAAACTAACTCCTGAATCGAAAGATTTACACTCACTCCAATCATGTGATGGATGTAAAAGGTTATCACCACACTTGCAAGCAAAATTTCCAGGTATAACTAAAAGTGAAAAAAACACATACATATCAAAAAATTTGAAGCGTTTACAATCAAAGGGTCCTGTACCCATTAGAGAAGCTAAAAAAGCAGTAAAGACTGTATTCAATCAGGTCTCCAATTCATTCGAAAATTCTACAGGACACTCACTGAGTAGCATGTCATGAAACTAAGCTTCAGTATCGTACTCCAAGGCGAGAGCAGAAGAAAAAACGAAGGGAAGATCTTACACAATACAAGAAAGCATTAGAACTGACAAAAAAACAAACATCTACAGCTGCTGTACTAGGAACTCGAACATCTTTAAAACAATTTAACAAAATCAGACTGATTGAAGGATTTGAGAGCAAAGAGAATCAGATCCCAGCTAAGCCAAAATCTCACAGTCCAAATTTGAATCAAGTTAGGCTAGACAACAAAGAAGCAATGATAGAAGAAGTCAAATCAAGTCCTGACAGTACTATCAACTGGTCTGCACTTGCTACAAAATACAATTTACATGTACTTGTAAATGATGCAGAAAAAGTTCCTAAAAATTCAGGACAAATTTGGAAGGAATACTTACAAGCAAATGGTGTTGACACAAACCGCTTCAACAAGCAGCAAACTCGTCGTATTAGACGACGAAAGAGAAAATGGCCCTGGGGGTGAAATTAGCATTCCAGTTACTCCACCCACTGAAACAATTAGAAAGACAATTACAGAGAAAATAAAGGATGGGACGTACGACATTGGAGAAATGATTGTACCTAAAGAGTATGTGAAATTGAAAGTAATGCCTGATGGATCTATAAAAACAGAAACATTCCATATAGAAGGTAGAAAAATTCCTCTAATGAAAATACGTCAAGAGCATTTACTATCGCAAGAAAAGAAGAATTTACTACGAGCTAACACAGAACAGGGATATGCTTCAATGCCAGTTGAAAACATCATCAAGAGACTAAAACAAATAAATGAATTTAATCCAGACTATACAGATAAAGAACTACGCCAGAGATTGCAAGAAGTAGAGACAACCCGTCACTTGACTTGTTGGGGTGATCATACAACCATTGCTGGCCATTCATATGTGTTGTATACCTTTAGTTGTCTGTATGACAAGGCTGTTTTTTTCACAAAAGGTGAATTGCAGAATAACAACATAGGACTAGGTCAAGGTGTGGTAGTGGAGATGATGACACTCTAGCATATGCTGAAGTGAGAAGAGAATGCCTAGAATGTTTGCAAACACCCATTTCAACTGCCGATGGAAGAGAATTCAAAGACGTGTTGAGGTTTTTCACGGGGGATATGCCAGCCAAAGCATCTGAAAGTGGCCAACAATATGGAGGTCATTACCCATGTGGAGCTTGTGGGGGGAAAGCTAGTATGTTCAATGACCTTGGTTTTGCACTTCGTAAACCAATTCAATCTCTAGAAAGCCGCTTGTTCAAATTTTTTAGTGGTGCATATGGATCGTATACTAATTCAAGGCCATTCGAATCACTGTCAAAGAAGGAACTAGTTCACGAACTTACTACTACAAAATTGGATGTGTACGGACTTAAAACAGATTTGCAAAAGAGATTACAACACGAGTTAGGGGGCATACAGCGAGTACCTACATTTCTTTTCAGTATGACCACTAGTATTGAATCAATCTCTGACATTGGATTGGGAAACTATGAAATAGCCCTTTCAGAGCCAATACATGACTACTCAAATCACATCAAAAACCTCCTTCAAGAAATTCCATCTCACCTATCTTCAAAAGGAAAGGAGGTATTCAAGCAATGTCTTTCAGCAATATTTGCTGGAAAAAATGTGATTAGAGGTTGTGATTACAGAGATGCCGCAGTTCTACTTCTCTAAGTTTTACGTCAAGAGGCAAACGAACCCCATATCCCAGATCAGTACCTAGAGCTACTTGATACATTGTGTGACATCGGGAACATAATGTACAGCAGAGAAGCAAAAAGATTGAATCAATCTGTACTACACTTTCATTTACTAACATGGAAACATTGGTTGCAACTGAGGGGGATGTTTTCAGAAGCCAAAAAATTGACAGACAGAGAGTTATGGGGATACTATTGCCATGCCATTCTTACTCATGCCCCAATTCAATACCGTTCTATAGCTCTTCGTCAACTCTACAGTGAAGACGAAGAAAGAATGTTTTCTGCTCTTAAGGATATCACTAACTGGACATCTAATCGAAAACCTGGATACATTGAGTACAATGCTTTGATACGGATGGAGGAAGAGAGAAAACATCACCAAATGAAAAGTACCACCTCAATTATCTCGGCTCACCACTCTAGAGTCTCACACGTACCAACTAACAGTGTGATTACAACACAAGAAATGAAAGAAAACTCTTATCATTGGCAAGCATTTTTGGGATCTATTTCTGACTACCTATCTGAAGGACCTGATGTGTGGTGGACACGACTGCCAAATGGGGACATTGAGTTTTACGATGTGGAAGCAAATCAGACAAGCCCGAAATTGTACACTTCCGTAGTAGCAGTAACACAAGTGTATATGTTTACCTGACCACTACTTGGGAACTCTGTATCGAGAAAGACATCACTCTTCCTCTAGAAGTGTTTCACACCTACAATCAGGAGAGAAAATCACCAGATAAAGACATAACAGGAGCAAACATGATCATGCAGATAGATTCAGTGACCTAGGGACCAACAGAGATGAACTAAGTGAGCTGGCTGACAATGAAATAGAGGATCAGATGGAAACAATTGACAGAAGCTATGGTAGAATAAGTGAGATCAACACTGACAATGAGAATGAGCGAGATGGTGAGATGACAGAGAATGAGCGAGATGGTGAGATGACAGAGAATGAGCGAGATGATGAGATGACAGAGATTGAGCGAGATGGTGAGATGACAGAGAATGAGCGAGATGGTAAGATGACAGAGAATGAGCGAGATGGTGAGATGACAGAGATTGAGCGAGATGGTGAGATGACAGAGATTGAGCGAGATGATGGAACAGATCATGACAGTCAGATTTGCATAAGCATTACCAGCAACAATTGTTTAACGCTCTCTATTAGTTCAAGTGAGAATGACCCAATATATGTAACAAACAAACCTTATAGTGCAAGGAGTGTCGGAGAAAGCATCAACCAGCCCATGGCCACAAGTACTTCTGCAGAGGATACAAGTACATCACTTTATCCTTTACAAAGTAAAGTTGGCAAAACACTTGGCAAACTTAACTCTAGTAATGACAGTGAAGTTATCTCACTAGACAAAGCAAGACAATCATACAAAGCTAATCCAAAATTGAAACTTGTACAACAGAGATACAAAGACTTGGAAGCAAAGATGTCAACAAGAGTACTATGGACATACTCTAAAACTAAAATTCAAACATCAGAATGGGAAATAGAATTTACATGCAGTAATTCTCGATTTCCATCTAGAGAAGATGTACTTCAAAACACTCATATACTGTCAGCTTTCAGAAGAAAACAGCTAGCAAGTGAAATTTTGAAATCATGGAATGTTAATATTGATGCCCGTCACTAATTACATATATGTGACCTGTCAAGGGAAAACGTGCCGGTTAGGAAATTATTGTTTTTGGAGTAAAATGCGGTTTTAGTTTAATTCGCGTTTTTGCGCGAATTTTTTTTTCTTGCACGGATGTGCTGCGCTACATCTCAGCATGCTCCACGCAAAATTTGAGGGGTGGAGCTGCTTTTGTTGCAGAGATATAGACAGCAATGTCAGCCTCGTTCATTTCGACTTAGTTGCTAACACGGAGGACAGTTGCTATGCTGTGCAACACACCGTAGCGAATATTTATGAGCAAGGCAGCTGCCACTAAAATGATTTTTTTATTTGGTGTTCTTATAGACTTATAAGCTGACTAATCTCAAAATTTTGCTACAGCACATGGACAGGAAGGTAAGCTAAAGCTTAATATATGCTTGTCTAATCCTAGCGCTTTCATACAGTAGCTTTCTACTCGTGGATATTGCCTCTCCCTGTACGGTGATCGCGTACAGGTTATTTTGAGACTTATATTAGTTCTTGGAACTTACTGTACCTAGAATCTATCTCTCTACTAGCAAGCGCTTACCTCCTTGAGTGGATTAGCTATCTCCTGGGTCTTCTTTCCTAGCTACTCGCTTCTAATTTTAGTCCCCACGTGGCTGGCTGTGGTAATATTCAGCATGTACTGTACATGATCTAATTATGATACGGAGAGTATACGGACCGCCCATAGTTTACCTAGCAACAACTTTACAACCGTTTTTCTAGGAAGCCACGAGTGGAGGCAGGGCTGCTTGCAAGAGCTGTATCTGGAAAACTACTTGAGCTATGTGCATCAAATTTTGATATGCGCTTCCTGGGAAGGCCTAGATATACATGGAATAGCTAACTCAAAATTCACAGACTTTCCTAACCGGCACGTTTTCCCTTGACAGGTCACATATGTTGATTAAGTGTATTACAAGCACTGTGAAGTTATAATTTTATCCAGATGCATGAGCATGATGGGGGTAGAGTCCAAACATAGGGACGAGTGAGTGAAATGGCCAGTCTCTTGTTGTGGCATGTATACAACACCATTTTAGATTTTAGCCTGAAAAAGTTTAGCCCGGATAGATCTAACTATAGGTAGAGATAAAGAACTTAGTTTTTTTGAGTGACAGTGGAGTTTGAAAATTTTTTTAGACCATAAAGTACACTTTTTGTAAAAACGTTTTTTTTGCCTTTAAAAGACTTTTTGACACAAGAGAAATACGGATTTACAAATTTTTTTACGACCATAAAGTACGCTTTTTGCAAAAAATGTTTATTTTTTTGAAAACACTTTTCAGCACAAAAGAAGACTTTTGTGAAATTTTACTTTTTTTAACACATGGAACATTCTCTTGTCTTAAAAAACATTGTTGGTGAAAAACAAAGCTTTCTCACGGTAGAGATAAAAAACTTAGTTTTTTTTAGTGACTATAGACTTAGAAAATTTTCTATGACCATAAAGTGCAAAAAACGTTTAATTTGCCTTGAAAACACTTTTCAGCACAAAAGAAACACTTTTGTGAAATATTACTTTTTTCAACACATGGAACATTCTCTTGGTGTAAAAAACATTGTTGGTGAAAAACTAAGTTTTCTCACGGTAGAGATGTAGAAATTAGTTTTTTTAATGTGACTAAACTTAGGCACGATCGGGGTGATCGTAACCTTTTGCACTTCTTGACCTAATTGAGCCCCACCTACTTATCAGTTCCAACTAAAACTTGGTATTTTACTAGGGTGATACCTTACTTAAATGCACAGCAAGTTTTAAGTTCAATGCTAATTTGCTTAGCTGCAGAGCTTGCGCTAATGTTGCGATGACGTCTAAAGGACGTCAATCCTATTTCAAATTCAACAATTAAATGACGTCTATAGCAGTCATTCGTAAGTAAAGGGTTAAAAAAATTTCTTTCCACCAACAATGTTTTATACATCAAGAGAATATTCCGTGTGATAATAAAAGATAAATTTTCACTAAGTTTGTTTTGTGCTAGAAAATGTTTTCAAGGCAAAACAAATCCTTTTTTTCAAAAGTGTCCTTTTTGGTTTTAAAAACTTTTCTAAGTCCATAGTCACTCAAAAAGACAAAGTTCTTTTTCTCTTCCATGAGAAAACTTTGTTTTTCACTAAAAATTTTTTTTACATCTAGGGAATGTTCTGCTTTAAAAAAACTAAATTGTCACAAATTTGTAGTCAATGTAAACTATTTTGTCAAAAGTGTGGTACCCGTGTTTAGAAATCAAAGATTATTTTGCATGGGTCAAAGTTCATTTTTTCGCTGAACTATATTCTAACAGTCATAGAGAGCACTATGAGCACTAGGAAATAGAATTCATGATGATTGTTTCCTCAGCCAAGCATTTATTGTCACTTCCTGTAGGAAAAATGTTACTTCCGGGTAGACTTCCTGGTATAGAATAATAACTCAATATCAACACACACAATAATACAGCACAATTTTCACACTGCACATAATGATCAAAGCTAATTGCTGGTGTATAAAGGGCAACCTGCCCTGGTAGTATGTCCTCTTGACCGATATGCTGGGTTCTTGTGGCCACTTCCGTCACA
Source organism: Tethya wilhelma (assembly GCA_964030475.1). Taxonomy (NCBI): domain Eukaryota; kingdom Metazoa; phylum Porifera; class Demospongiae; order Tethyida; family Tethyidae; genus Tethya; species Tethya wilhelma. Next base: position 408,177 of record CAXIPT010000016.1, read on the forward strand.
CCCAGGGGTCGAACACGAACTCTGCTTACGTGGTCGTTTTGCTGGAGGAGGCACCAATTGGTCACCACTACCACATGCTCCATCTGATGAGCTACCACCAGGTCCTGCAGTCACTGCTACTGTTGAAACAAATGGTGGAAGGTAGTCAGGACGTCGATCAGGTTGAATAAACTGATTGTACATAAGTTTCATGTTCTCAAGTTTTTCACTTGATAGACTACGGAAAATTGTTTCTTTGTAGTTGTTGGTGGGTATACCAACTGCATGTTCATCAATTACCTTCAAAGGTGAACTGCTAAATGACCCATGATAGCAACTCTCTCTAACTTTCATTACAACCGACTGATCATATGAGCGGGCGATCATGAAGTCGTGGTACTTCCTTGTTCCTGGAAGAGTAGAGTATTTGTTTTGGAGACATTCTCGCCACTGTAGGACTGCTGTACCATCTTCAATAGTGGTTTGTGCATGCATGTTGCAAATGTCTTTCAGCTCCTCTATAGTAAACACATCACGACAGTTATAGCTATTCGATACTTGAGCAAAAAGACGATCAGGTGCGAATTTCGTGTGTCCTGCAACCATAAAGCTAAAGCGTACATAGTCAAGTTTCCTCTGATCGACTAGCTCCATTCCCCAACTGAACAAGTAACGATTCTTGTTTGTATTAGAAGCATTGTCTAGAAACAACAACACTCTTCGAATCCATGGGTGACAGTCGGTGATTTTGTCGATGTAGCCTTCAATGATAGAAATTGTATGGTCAGTATTTTTTGGACCAATTCTTTCGTCGAACAGCGTGATATGTTGTTTACCATCTCTGTGATCTACAAGACCAAATACATCATGTGAGACCTTCTGCAAATAGTAAGTCGAGCCAGGTTGTGCTGAATTCCCCCAGTAAGGAATTAACTTTGACTGTTGGTAGTCTGCACTGATAACTACTGTGAAAACATGTTGTTTGGAAGCCAGCTGCTCAGCTTCTTCTGTGCTGGGATTAGCCTTTTTCATTAAATCCTCAATTTCTTTCCATAGTTTAGAGCACTTTGTTGTTGTTTCTCGATAGTAAGCCTGTGAATCAGTAGCACTAGCTTTGTGATCTCTTAGTTCACGCTCAATGTCCACAATTGCTTCTTCTTTTGACTTAATTTCATCTTCGGTAGCATTTCCAGACTGCTGAAGACGTTTGATTATTTGACGTAGACGAGCTAATTCCATTTCATAGCGTTTACAAGTGTCACAATAATCCAGCTTGTGTGGGTGAATTGCTACCTTTGGTCGATGCTGCTTTAACCACTGACGGATAGCATACGCACCAGCTGTAGATTTCCCTACGCTTTCCTGGGCACGATTGAATTCACTCACCAAGCAGCTGGACAGCTTCTCATCATAGTCTTTTTCAGTAGGCTTAGGTGGTTCGATTCTTCGAAACTTTGGCAAAAAGTAGAATGTAGGACAATGACTATCTGCTTGACGACCATTTGGGGTACAGTTGTTGTCAACAAATTTCAAAAAATCGTTCATCACTTCTGTTTTTGCTCGATTGGATGTCCTACCACACAATCCATGCTGTTCATGAGGGTATTTCACCTCTACGTCATCATCGTCATCGAGCTGCTTCCACCACTCAGCAAAAGTCGTGTCATCTGATGGTAGAACAACATATTTCTCTAACTTTGACTTGGATACGTCACTCTTAGATTTTGAGACAATGGTGTGTTTAACAAGATCCTGCTTAATCTTCCGTTGGTGTGCTAGTCTCTGTGTGCCGACCTCAATGTAAGCGAGAATACATTCATGGCAATACAAATAGTTACCATGGCCATCTAAGAGGCTTTCTCGAATCCACTTGTTCTGAGCTGTATGGTTGTGTGTGTGTGTGTGTGTGTGTGTTTGTGTGTGCGTGTACGTGTGTGCGTGTGTGTGCATGTGTGCGAGGGGTGCGTGCGTGTGTGTGTGTGTGTGTGTGTGTGTGTGTGTATGTGTGTGCGCGTGTGTGTGTGTACGTGCCGGTGAGTGACTGAGTGATTAATCAAGATATTCACATGGAAGCCATCATACAATCTTACCTATGATATTTCTGTGTGATTTTTCAGGATTCATTGGATTGGGGTAGTTGCTCTGTCTATATTGAGCAGTCTTGCCAGTATGAATTCCACACTGTTTGAAGGTTTTGGCCAGCCTTTTAAGCACAGCAGGACACCCACGTTTACAGTCTGCTCTTCTCTTTACTTGTCTCCTGATTCTGGCTGTCTCTTCTTCATCTTCAGAGTGCTCTGACTCGGGTTCTTGACTTATATCTGATATAGATGTTGACAAACTGCGCTCTAACAGAGGCTCAAGACGGTAGGCAGCTCTACTAGTCCCTGAAAGAAAGTGTTGAACTCTCTCTTGTTTCCTATTTTGATAAGCTGACTCACTAGAACTTGGTGTCGAAGCAGCAACTGGACAGCCAGGACTGTCTCCACTCATATCTCGAAAACCGTTCACACTAGAACAGTGCAACCACGTGCAAATGAAAGCTCTGGAATTTTAAAATTTATTGAGATATTTTTGAATGGGTAACCATGCTATATTTTTCAAGAATAGCCCGGGGAAAAAATGTTAACCTTTAAACTCAATTATCTGGCTTTGCGTAAAGCGGAATAACGTTTGATTTCTAAACACGGGTACCACAACTAAGAATATCTTCATCATTTAACATGCTCTCACCATAGCAACGCAGGTGAATGATGCTCCGAACATCCTTAATGATTTGCCCTGGTTACCAGAGTCACATGACCAATCTCATCATGAAAGTATATTCAATTAAATCCTGGAAATGATATGCAGTTGCCATGGAAACCAAAATTTTTTTTACTGAATCTTGTGTAAAGTACTATATTTTTATTCATTAATATATTGCCATGGAGAGCTACAGCTTGAAGAAGTCAACATGATATCAATGAATAAAAATATCTGACCTGTCAAGCGAAAACCTGACGTTTGGGAATTTCCGCGTATTTTGAGTTAGCTATTCCACGTTTATCTAGGCCTTCTCAGGAAGCGCATATCAAAATTTGATGCGCATAGCTATAGTAGTTTTCCAGATACAGCTCTTGCAAGCAGCCCTGCCTCCACTCGTGACTTCCTAGAAAAACGGTTGTAAAGTTGTTGCTAGGTAAACTATGGGCGGTCCGTATACTCTCCGTATCTTAATTAGATCATGTACAGTACATGCTGAATATTACCGCAAACAGCCACGTGGCCAGTTTAATTATTTAGTGAGAAGCGAGTAGCTAGGAAAGAAGACCCAGGAGAAGGCTACTGGACTCGTGGAGGTAAGCACTTGCTAGTAAAGTGGTAGATTCTAGGTAGAGTAAGTTCTAGGAACTAAGATAAGCCTCAGAATAACCTGTATGCGATCGCGTACAGGGTGAGGCAACAGCTGCTCTATGTGGGCGCTTGAATTAGGCAAGCATATCAGAAGCTTTAGCTGATCTCTCTGTGCATGTGCTATACCAAAATTCTGTAAACAAAAGCCTATAAAGCAGAAATTACACTGAACAATAATTCATTTTTAACAGCAGCTGCCTAGCTCATTAATATTCGCTACGGTCTGTTGCACAGCATAGCAACTGTTCTCCGTGTTAGCAACTAAATAGAAAAGAACTAGGCTGGTATTACTGTCTATACAGTAGGTAATCTGTCAGTAAGAGCCTCTGAACAACTTTGAAGGTTTAATTTTGCTTGACTAGATTTTTATAGTTGCCAACATTTTGTATGGTGTCTATGGGATAGTCGGCCCATTCCTACTACTATTCTACGTACTACCGTACGTATGATACTCTGCACATCGGAAGTGTTCTAAAACTTATGTGTATTGCTCGATTTCACGTGACATACTCCACCTACTCGTATAACATTTGCCAGCTTTCTCCTGGTCATGTGACTAACCATATAATATGGTAAATTACAAACTCATGAATAATTAATCAGATTTGTAATGTAAAACATTTGACACAAAGAGTGAGAGAAGAGCTGGGCCTAAGCACTGTGTGGACTGAAAATCTGGCAATAGCTGCATTCGGATCCAAGAGGGTGCAAGCAAAGCCATGTGATGTCGTGATGACTAGGATTGCGACCAAGTCAGGACCTGAGTTGGAGTTAGAGTTATTTGTAGTACCCCACATGTGATGCCTTGACAGCCCAGCCTGCCGCTGTCGCCTTCCGACAGTACAAGCACCTCTCTGGACTCGAGTTTGCGGACCAATGTGATGAGAAGAAACCCTTAGAGATTGACATGCTCATTGGCTCAGATGCATATTGGAGTCTAGTATCTGGAGAAGTTGTGAGGGGGGCTGAAGGTCCTGTGGCTGTCAATACAAGGCTCGGATGGATACTCTCTGGTCCGGCAGGATGCAAGAATATCATCGCTATTAACCTGATCTCTACCCACAGCTTAAGAGCAGACGGAGGGATTGATGCCACCTTGAAAGCATTCTGGGAATTGGAGTCCCTCAGAATATTGATCCAGTCCAAGACCAGTTTTCCAAGAATGTTCAGATGAAGGAGGGAAGGTACCAAGTATCGTTGCCCTGGCGGGAACATCACGACCCACTTCCGTCAAATTTCGAGCTTATCATGGATGATGGCGTCATATTCAAACAACACCTTTGGGTCATGCTTAAGGCGACGTAGAATGCCATGCAGTCGATGGTAGCTAATGACCAGTTGGACAAGGAAATCGTTGAAGAAGTCCCACCTGATGAGAAGCCATCCGAAAGGATTCACTATTTGCCTCATCACGCTGTCATCCAAAGAGACAAGGAGATACGAATAGTCTATGATGCTTCCTCAAAATCCAGAGGACCGTCACTGAACGACTGCCTTTTTACTGGACCCAAGTACGATCAGAAAATCATGGAGATACTTCTGCGCTTCAGGTCATATGCAGTTGCCTTGGTGGCTGATATTGAGAAAGCCTTTCTCATGGTTTCTGTTGATCCTAACAATCAGGACATTCTACGCTTCTTGTGGATAAAGGACATCAAGGCTGACAAACCGGAGATTATCACGCTGAGGTTTACAAGAGTTGTGTTAGGGGTCTCAGCAAGCCCTTTTTTTCTCAATGCCACCATTCGTCACCATATGATGCAATATCAAGAAGACCAGCTGAACAGGTTAATGCACTCAATTTATGTTGATGATATTCTGGCTGGAGCGATGAGCATACCAGTTTTATTGTGGGGCCAAACAGTTGCTCTCGGAGGGTCCATTCAATCTGAGGAAATTCGTGACAAGTTCTCCGCGACTTCAAGCAAGAATTGATGAGAAAGAGTCTGAGACAAAGCCTGCATCTAGTCAATGCCCTGTAACTGCGGAGCCGTTCGACGAAACTTATGCTGAAACAACTATGCCGATTGTAAAGGTCGCCGTTCCTGGAGAGCACCACGTACTGAATGTCCGCTGGGATGTTATAACCGACACCTTGAAGTTTGATTTCAAAGAAGTTGCTGTAGCTGCACAAAATGTAGTGCCAACCAAGAGGAGCATCATCAGTATCATAGGGAGGTTCTATGATCCTCTAAGATTTGTCGCCCCCATTACAATCTCATTCAAGGTATTCATGCAGGATCTATGTAAGCTGAAGCTGAGCTGGGACGAGTTCCTCATGGGGATCCATTGAAGCGATGGAGAGATTTAGTGGAGCAGTTGAGTATGTGTGAGCCGATGTACTTGCCTAGATTCTATTTTAAGAGTCCCGTAAATGGAGAGATTCAATACTGCCTGTATGGCTTTTGCGATGCATCGACTATAGCGTATGCAGCTGTTGTGTACCTCGCAGAGGAGACCTCAGATGGCAGCCATTCTGAGTTTGTGGTTTCGAAGACTAGAGTAGCCCCCCTCAAGACGCAGATTATCCCGAGACTTGAGTTGTTGTCAGCTCTGCTGCTTGCTAGACTTATCACTAGCATGTCAGACAGTCTGAAGCATCGGTTGAACTTGCTACAACCACGATGTTATACCGATTCGAAGGTGGCTCTCTATTGGATAACTGGTGTGGATAGAGATTGGAAAATTTTTGTGGAAAACAGAGTGAACAAGATTCGAGGATTAGTTTCTGCACCTTGCTGGAATCATTGCTCCGGTAAGGACAACCCTGCTGATATCCCCTCCCGTGGTCTCGCAGGACTGGAAGTCTCTATCGGAAAGAGCTGGAGGAATGGACCTGACTGGATAGGGGTCCCTTTACACTTGCCACCTACTTTGCAACAGTAAGATGTTCCTGAACAGTGCGTCACTGAGATGAAGTTGTCTGACTGTAAGATAACACACAATTCGTTAAATTCTAGTCAAGGAATAAGTATTAGCAATGTGATTGATGGTGGGCGTTACAGCAGCCTTCACAAAGTATATCGAATCACAGCATATGTCTTGAAATTTATTGACCTTCTCAGAAAGAGGGTTAGTTCACCTGATCTCACAGCCCAAGATTTGCATCATTCAGAGATACTATGGGTGCAAGATTGTCAGAAAAAATTGAAAGCACTTCCCCGAGTGGCAAGTCCAGTGAGAATGGATTGTGGAAGTAGGCTTCACAATGCTAACCTGTCATTCGCCACCAAGCATCCCCTGTTGCTAGATCAACATCACTTCCTTACACTTCTTGTTGTGAGGGGTGCACACCTACGTGTCCAACACAAAGGTGTTAAGGAGACACTTGCAGAAGTACGCAGGAAGTTCTGGATCATTGGGGGGAGAAGCTTGGTCAAGGGATCGATACACAAGTGTGTTGTGTGTAGACGCTATGAAGGACTACCTTATAGTGCACCTCCTCCTCCTCCACTACCAAATTACAGAGTTTGTGAGGCACCTGCCTTTACTTACACAGCAGTGGATTACGCTGGACCAATGTATTTGAAGGGCTCCAAGGGAGCTAAAGGAAACAAGATCTGGATATGTCTTTTCACTTGTTGTGTCACTAGACCCATTCATCTAGAGTTGGTCCCTGACCTATCTGCTAGTACGTTTATACGGTGCTTGAAGAGATTTTCAGCCAGAAGAGGCCTCCCAAGGAAGATCATTTCAGATAATGCCAAGACCTTCAAGGCAGCAGCTAAGGGTATTCAGACTATGCTGAGCCAGAAAGACTTGAAGGATTTTTTGAGAGATTTAAGAGTTGATTGGAGCTTTAATCTCGAAAGGGCTCCTTGGTGGGGGGGACTGTTTAAAAGGTTGATATGATCGACCAAGCACCGAGGGCAAGCCAGACTCACCTACGAGGAGATGCATACAGCCCTTTTTGAGGTTGAAGCAATTTTGAATTCCCGTCCTTTGTCATACACTACGAGCGAGGACACAGAAGAACCCTTAACTCCCTCTTACCTGATACTTGGCAGACGACTGTTGAGCCTTCCTGATGACCTGAGTTACTATGAAGATGGGCAAGAGGATTTTGAGTTGACATCAGAGTCTCTACAGAGAAGAGTCAAGTATCTCAACCACGTGGTAAATCATTTTTGGCAGCGATGGAGTAAGGAGTACCTACTTGAACTGAGGGACTCTCATAGGTGTCAAGTGGATGCTTCTTCTGTCAATGTTGGTGACGTTGTCATCATCCACGATCAAGACAATCGTCGAGGCTTCTGGAGATTGGCTCGGGTCGAGAAATTGTTGACAGGTAAAGATGGCAAGGTGCGAGGAGCAGCCTTGCGTGTGTCTAATGAGAAGGGGCAAGTTTCAGAGCTCCGCCGGCTAGTTCAACGTCTGTATCTTCTTGAGATCAATGACAAGCCTGGAGATGAAGGTTGAAAGACACTCACCGATAAAGTCGCACAATTATCACCTGAGAAGATTCCCCCTACCTATGATAGTGAGAGAGGCCCCAACGAACAGCAGCCCTGAAAGCCAGAGATAGGGTTAAGCAGTGGTCTACTCAACTCCTCGAAGATGATACGGAACTTGTTGTTGACTGTCAACAGTCAACTGGGGGGAGTGTGTGCAGAACTTGTGTGTACTGAACTTGAACCTTGAACTTGTGAATAATTATTGTAGTAGGAATGGGCTGACTGTCCCATAGACACAATAAAGAATGTTGGTCACTATAAAAATCTAGCCAAACAAAATTAGGCCTTCAAAGTTGCTCAGAGGCTCTCATTGACAGAATACCAACTGCATGCAAGGCCTAAAACTCACAAAAACTTTCCTCAGCACTAGTAGTGAGCGCTAGTGGGAAGCCACCATAGTGCCATTTTTTTTTGCTAACGTACTTAGTACGTACTTACTAACTGACTTACTTGAAAACGATTTCCAGAGAACCAGAATGCATTGAGCCAACTTTGACAGCACAAAGTAAGTTCTTTTCATGGGTAGTACATTCCTTTATACTCATTTCAATCTCAAATAGCCCTAAACAAAAACTAGAAAGCTTTGAAACTTAGTGTATAAATTCATGTACTACAATGCAGCCATCTTTCTATGTAGAGTTCAAAGGTCATTTTCCACTTGGTATTATATGCGCATGCGCATTAGCTTTTTACATAATGATCAATGCATTGTAGCTGCTACTTAAGTTTTTTGTAGGGACTAACCAGTCTCTGATAGTCTCCACACTGTAGTGTTGAAAAAAGTGAATGAACAAGTAGTAAAAATTTCAAAAAATAAGTAGTGTTGGAATGGGCAGTGCCGTAAAAAGCATTGGAACAAGGCATGTCTATTTCGGCACATGACTACTTCATTTTTTATGCCCAAGCAGTCCAGTTTAAGTTGCCTGTCTTGTTGCTATGGTATACTATACTATAGTAGTAAAAATCTTTGACACTGAGCCGGAGGATCCATATTAGGGATCAAGAAGGGATCAAGAACAAAAATGAAGTAGTCATGTGCCGAAATTGAGACATGCCTTGTTCCAATGCTTTTTACCGCACTGCCCATTCCTACACTACTTATTTTTTTGAAATTTTTACTACTTGTAATATTATTGTCTCGTGATTCTGTCAGACTTGTGTGCGTGTACGTATCGTAACCATGTGAAGATAAAAAATCTCATTTCATCTGAATTGCGCGCAAGTAAGAGTGTGAATTTTAATAGCAGACAGCTAGAGTTAGACTATATTGAACTTGTTAAAATTCGATCAGACAGGATTTATGGAGTTCACTAAAACCCAGCGTGGTGCCAGATCTCTACAGTACCAGGGCTACAGCTACATGATTAACAGGCGAGGAAGAGATGGCACAGTAGTCTATTGAAGGTGCACACAGAGCCGCAACTCTAAGCGCCCAGGAACAGTGACCACTGGACCAGCAGATGAGCTGCTGAGTGTAAGCAATACCCATAATCATGCCCCCAGTGAAGCACAAGTTCAAGCCACCAAAGTAGTCTCTGAGATGAAGGAGGCAGCTAGCAGCATCAGGCCAATCCCCAGCTGTACACACAGCATCTGGATAGGCTGTCTACTTTACCCAATGTGGATGAAGTGGCAGCCTGTCTCCCCACATATACCACTCTAAAGCCTGCTCTCTACCGCAAGAGGAAAGCAAAGCTGCCTCGACTGCCTCAGTCTCGTGCTGAAGTCCACTTCAGTGGTGAATGGGCTGAGACCTCTACTGGAGACCAGTTTCTCCTGAAAGAGGATGGTGAGGATGATGACAAAGTTGTTGTCTTTGCCACTGAGGCTGATTTGCGTAGGCTTGGGGAAGCAGAAACCCTGTATGTGGATGGAACTTTCCGGACATGTCTGAGGGTTTTCTACCAGATCTTTACCATCCACAGCTGTGTCATTCATGTGCCATTGGTGTACTGCTTGCTTCCCAATCAGAGAGAAGATACCTACGAGCGTGTCTTGAAAATTGTAGCTGAGCGGCTAGCTGATTTGGGTTTGCAACTGCTCCCCTTCATGGTTGTGTCAGACTTTGAGCTGGCGATTATGAATGCTGTACGCACTGTGTTGCCAAACAGTGAGGTCAAGGGATGTTACTTCCACTTTTGTCAGGTAAGTTATAGCTGTGTTTAATTTTTTTATGCATCCCAGTAATAATTAATTTTTATACTACTTTCCTCACAAAAAACAGGCACTGCAAAGGAATGTCCAACGCCTGGGTTTACAGGTCCCCTACAAGGATGATCCTGATGTGTGCTCTGTTGTTCGGAGGACAGCTGCCTTGGCTTTTGTCCCTGAACACTTTGTCAGAATTGGATGGATGGGAGTGAAGTCCATGGTTCCTCAGCAACCTGTTAGTGGCATGGACGAGTTCATGGACTACTTTGAAAAAACATGGATGACAGGTTCGTTTCATTTAGCAACATGGAATGTTTATCGTGTGGGGGATTGTAGGACCAACAACCATGTTGAGGGGTGGCACTTGAAGCTTAGGAAAGTGGTAAGGAAGAACCACCCCAATGTGTATGAGATTATTCAGATTTTCAAGTCTGAGCAAGCTACTGTGGAGGTGCGTCTGTTACAGCTTTCAACAGGAGCTCGCCCCCCTCCTAGGCATAAGCGTGCTGTAGCTAAAGATAAGAGGGTAGCTGAGCTTCAGCATAGGTTTGACAATGACGAGATTAGTTTGCACGAGTACATTAGTTCTATGTCAGCCCACACAAACATGATAAATTAATGCTGTTTTCTACATATGCACACATTACATCACATCTGTTGTTGAGTTTTGATTTAACTGGATGTCTTGACATTGAGCACTTAGTTATACACTTATACACTAAAGAAAAAAATAAATTAAGAAAAAAAAAACATACCACATCCCTTCTTGTTTGTTTATGTTTGTGTTTATATTAATTTTGTGTTGTTCATTCCACATGCACACACAGTCAGAGTTCTCTTGTCCTGTCTGTACACACCATGGTAAGTACTTACTATACACCCCACATCTTTCTTGTTGTTCATAATTTTGTTCATTTCACACGGACACACACACTGTCGGAGTCCATCTTTCTTGTTTATATTTGTGTTGTTCATTCCACACTCACACACACTGTCGGAGTTCTCTTGTCCTGTCTGTACACACCATGGTAAGTACTTACTATTCACCCCACATCTTTCTTGTTGTTTATAATTTTGTTCATTCCACACGCACACGCACTGTCGGAGTCCATCTTTCTTGTTGTTTATATTTGTGTTGTTCATTCCACATGCACACCACTGTCGGAGTTCTTTTGTTCTGTCTGTACACACCATAATAAGTACTTACTACACACCCCACATCTTTCTTGTTGTTTATATTTATGTTGTTCCATCCATTTCCATCTTTCTTGTTGTTTATATTTGTGTTGTTCATTCCACACACACACACTGTCTGAGTTCTCTTGTCCTGTCTGTACACACCATGGAACAAATTGATCTCTCCTTTACAACTGTGCTGAACTCCAATTCTGTTGTATTATTACCTGTTCTGAGTGTCTCTATGTTGTGCTAAATAAGTTTTCCCTACCGAAGATTCCATTTTACAAAGCTATAAGAACAAACAGAACGCTAAGAACACGCGAGCTTGAAATCTAGAGGCTTTCTTAGATTCTCTTCGCGTTTTTTAATTTATGCAGATTAAGTAATTGAACCACTTCCGGTAGTGTAGGCGAAATGCGTGTAGGCAAAACGTTACAAAACCGAGAGACTCAATAAGGAGATTGTTAAATGCAGCCCATACAGGAAGAATTCTGCACACACCCTAACAGCCACTTCCATTTTGTTTGCGTTCTTTTTACAATTTAGCCATTCCTGTGTCTCATTACATTTCCAATGTTTTTTTTACTTGTCACAAAATAGTTCCAGGTGCTAGGCAACTTGCATTTGAATTCCAAATAACGCACACTTTTGTGTGTGGAAAGGGTCGTCAATTTGAATTTTCTAGAAGCTAATGAAGCTAATGAATTATGCATGATGCCATATGGAGAAGGCGCTGTTCGCCTTGTATCTAGCTACTCAATGACAGGCGCTAAAAACTGATGGCAAAAGCGACTGTCCCGGAAGAAACCAAGCTCAAATCAGCTTCTAAAAGTCTCTGAGAAAACTTGAGCCAAGATAGAAGAAGAAGAAGAAGAAGAAGATGAAGATGGAGAAATTTGGAGGTTTGGCATGTTTGTGTTTGTTAATTTAGCGATGGTTTTAGGCCATGTTTTTGGGCTCATTAGAAAGAGAAAGAGCTAACTTAAGAAGCGTTTTAGTGCTAAGCGCTCAGTTTTTGCAGAGTTATTTGCGTGAATATTTGTATTGCGCTAATGGGCCATTCCTGTGTACCCAGTACTACCGTACTGGGAATTATTGATTGGACTTGATTGCAGTACTACCGTACTGGGAATTATTGGACTTGATTGCAACACATTAGACTTTGGACACATTCATGTGTAAGTGTGTGTGTGTGTGTGAGAGTAAGAGAGACAGAGAGAGAGAGAGAGAGAGAGAGAGAGAGAGAGAGAGAGAGCAGCAGTATATTATACAACTATTCATAGACACTGGTTGACTTCCAAGCTAGCTGGTTGACTTCCAAGCTAGATCTTCAAGACAAAATATAATGGTATGACTCGTATGATGCAAATGAAACCACAAATGGTTTGTAAGGTTTTGCTTGAGTGCATACATGTGTGTGTGTGTGTGTGAAGTATTAGTAGAGAGGCCATTATGTCAGTTACTCACATATTGTACTCTCAAGTAGGCCAACACGTAGTGTCCTTCATAGAGATAGTGTAATGAATATCAATGAATATAGTGTAACAAGTTCATTGAAAACTGATGGTATACTTATGAGATATGAGACAATTAAAGTGACCTTGACTAAAGGGTACATGTAATTGTAACTACATAGCTATAGTGGTATATAGACATTGTGTAGTAGCTTTGTTACCTCACATGGTTTTAGTAGGTAAAATAGGAGTTAGTCTCATTAAGCCTCGGCATGTGCAAAGCACGTGCAGAGGTCGTTTTGTCTGTGTGTCCCATCGAAATCTCCTGAAAGACAGGACGATTCAATCCAACAGACCTATCCATACTCTAGGCTTAGTCAAACGCTCTAACCACTGATGAATACAAAGCAAAAGATGAGAACAGGCGGTAAACAACTGCACATGCTTCACAATGGCAAAGAGAAACAGGAGAAAAAAATTTAAGGCAACACAGCACACAAGAGTACAGACTGTTTTTTTTATCACTGCAGTATAGGGTGGAAAAAAGTCCCCAAAAAACAGATACCAAAACTAGTTTCTAACTATTGCACATCTTTGGTATCTCAATGCATACCACTATTTCAATACCTTGTGGTTAACAACAACTGTAATCCTCTGCATGCGCACATGCTGTTAAGATAATTTTGATTCATATGACACACACACACACACACACACACACACACAAACACACACACGACTATCATAATCTTCTGCATGTGCTTTAGAGGCTTAATGAGCTAAATTTGCGATATACACAGCAAGAGTGACAACCACAATGTACACACAGTACATTTGTACAGTCTGACTCATCCATCATTACCCAAGAGCAACCCCTTATGGTGCACACGGTCACACAATACACACAGACACAGCAGTAAGACTATATCAACCAGTAACAATACATGGACAAATTTACATAGGTCTCAGGTGCCAGTGGGCACAAGAGATTGGCATACAGGCCATATTATGTCCTTATATGGACATACAAGTGTAACTATTTGTGGTGAACCACAGAATGTATACTACAAATACACACAGTACAAGACTTGTACACACCGACAACTTTTGCTGTTTTTGTGTTATCCCCACATGACTTAGATACCAGGCTCCTTCTATTTGTGCTTAATTTCCGGTGGGTACATGTGGACACACAGAGAGGGAGCCTGGAAACAGGGCTAATATATTGTAGGCACAAAAGCTTAAAGTACAGCAGCTCTCAATATCATTCCGTTTACATTTAGCTACAAGACTAAATTATCGATTGACCATGTAGTTATTTTGGCTCATACCTTGAGGGAAATATGTTCTAAGTCTCTATATATAAGGTACATATAGCATGCAGCAGAATATATTCAAGGCAAAACGACAACAGTCCAGAAATAGCACTTAGAGCTAAATTGTTTGCCTAGTTTTCAGCAACACTCATAGTAAATAATCAGGCAAATATTTTTAACTCGCAATCTTTCTTTCCATAAAGATTTGTGAACAGTTTGCTCAGGAATCCATCTGACATATATTATGTATTTACCTCCTCTATAGTATAAGCCTGACCTGCCAGAACGCTCCTCTAAGGTGGTAGGGTCACCATTTAGGACTCTGTTCTTGCAATGACCCCTATCCCAGCACCACTCATCTCTCTCTCCGAGACTCGCTGTACTTCCTAGAGTCATGTAACATGAGTCATAGCTGCAGTTTATTACAGCAAAAGGGAAAATATCAAAATATCTCACTTGTTGGTGTTGTGTTTTCAATCCGAGAGAAGGTTTCGGAGGGGGGGGGGGAGCCCATTGTCTTCACTTGGCGAAGGCAACCAGGACATACTGACGTGTGGAAGGCCTAAGATGACTGTCTAAACTCCTGAAAATAGTGACACACTTGGTTGGATTCTGCCATAAGGGAGCAGAGTGCATCACAGAGGTCATAAGGTCAATCACTTTGGGCAAGGTGTGGGACTGTGTGCCAGAAAAAAGAAGAATACTTTATAGGTAACATAACGTGAATGACAAGAGGCTATACTGTAACTACTACAAAAGAGCACTACTATACTTCAAGCATCAGTGCCAAAAGGCATAGACCACATCATCATCTAAGGATGCAGAAAGTTATGGTGCAACCAAACTGATTAAGGTGTAAAGGATCGACCTATAAACCAAAACATACTAGCAGGGTGCTGCTTTAGCAAACATGTTCTCATCTGTATAACTAACTCTTAGCATCTTCTTAGTACTTAGTCATTTTTGTGTGTCTGTGTGTTTGTCCCAACAATATCTCAAGAGCGACAGCTCCAGTCTTTAAATGCTGCACACCAATATTTCAGCAAAAACCTGTAGTTCCTGAGATCTGAGTGATACAGTCAGGATGGGTGGGAACTACATGCCCCTGTGCCGATATTCAGCCTCCATAGTGTCGGTATAGATTGCTTTTCCTGAGTGCTTTAGGGGTTAGTTGGTTGAATATGAGAGGGAGCTGTGCGTGTTTGTTTCTGTTGTTGCTTCTTTAAAAGTTTGTCAACAATTGTAATAAACAATTTTTTATCAATAAGTTTATCATTTTCACAAACAAAATTAAAATAGACATAAGAGTAAAAGTATTTTCGTTGTCTATAGGCGTTTGAGTTTCTTGAGTCTGTTTCGTTCTAGTTTTTCTCTGAGTGGTTTTACTTTATTCAGTGTATTCCTGTGTATTTTGTTCCATTCTGTGATCAAGTTTTGACTATTTGTGCTGATTGGCAGCATTTCTTTTATTTCATCCTGGATTTGGTTGATTATTTGTTTTTGTTGTTTGGTTACATTTCTATAGTGCCTTACTAGAAGTGCTATGAGTTTCATTGTGGTTACTTCTTGGATTTTGTGCCAATCAATTTCAACATCTGTATTTGAATGGTAAATATGTGGTTGGCACCATATGGATAGGCCCCTTGTCAGCTTTCTGGCTATCAGACAGTTTTCCATGAATTTCTTGTGGTGGTTAGCTTTAGTTAAGATTATTAAAGTTGTGTAAATTTCCTTACTTATTTCCTTCAGACGTCTAGTGAGTTCTTGGTGTGCTGCTCTGTGATCTGTAGACTCGTGACGTTCTTTGCTTTCTTCTCTCTGACCGTGGTGTTTCTCCGAGTCTCTTGTTCTCCGTTTTCGCCTTCATCATGACTGTAATTTAATATCTCTGTTTTGTGTCATTTGATGTATAGTGAAATTATCTGGTTGTATATCTTCTACACTTGGTGAAGCATCTGCCCAGTTTGGCATTTCTCCTAGTACCATGGATGATTCAATTGGCTTGATAATATTAATTCTGCTGTTCTTTCTCATTGTGGCTGTCATTTGTAGTTGTTGGTAAAGGGTCGCCAGGAGTGGGCGGTGGTGTATATGTACCAGGCTGATGCTCTCGTAGATTTTGAGATCTGTTTAGCATCTTTTGGCTGACCATCTCTTCAGTCTGGCTTTTAGCTGGTATCATAATGGTTAAACTTTCCGGTTTAGAGCAATTTTGGACGGCTTCCTGTCCACCATTGGTAGCCGTTTTGCTCGACATAATTTATTATTGGGCCTTCAGGCCTCCTGTTCTCCTTGGGTTGGATGTTGTCCAGTCTTCTGGTTCAGTCTTCCTGCACCTTCTTTTGTTACTTAAGGTAGTTTCCACTTGTCAGAATATGCAGAAGGAGCTAAGGGCTAGCTGACTTACTTCGCAGGTAAATTTAGCGAGGAATAACTCTATTCTCATCTTAATCACTCTGTTTGGGTATGTTATAAGCAAGTTCTTAACGATGATTGGTGATAGACTGACTCTTTTCTCAGTACTAGTGTCCTCTGCTGGACCCAGTGTTCATGTACTGGGAGCTAGATTGTCATATTTGACAATGGTTAAGCACGCTTGGTGCCTTTTCATTGCAGCCAAGTAAGTGCAGTGGCGTAGCCAGGGGGGGACTAGGGGGGCGCTTGCCCCCCCTTTTTTTCATAGAACAATAGCAAATTAATTTTTATTAGCTCTAGTAAACTTACATGCATGTAAATTCAATGGCGATCACTAATTGGCGGCAATAGTACATTCTTGATCATTGCAATGAAGAAATAACAGCTGAAAATAAAGCTGAAGTCCAAGAAACACTCCTAGAGTCTAAGACTGTACCTACCGCTGAAGATTGCCTGTCACGATCGCTGCAAGCAGAAGTTCAAAGTTTAATCTGCATGCAAGTATATGGGTGTGGCTGCATACATGGTGTACTTTCGACCTCTAAGCCACAACACACGAGTTTGATGCCACATCTAAGCTACCACGTGCACTACTAGCTTGCGCAGTACTCAGTAGCTATACAATGTCTCAAACACTGGATAGATTCTTCAAGAAAGTTCCTAAACCTGCACACTCATTGACAAGGTAAAGAATTAAATTTTATAAAAAATAATAGTTTGATATCTATTATAATTACTGAATTTTGTAACAGTGATGTGGGAAATCAACTCCCAGAGCCTGTCACATCCAGTGACATTGACACTTCTCTGTCTGAAGTAGACACCACTGCTAGCGCTGCTACCTCTTCCCGCAGTATTGATATGTCAGGTTCAGATTCAGATTCATTTGTTCCTCCAACTTCCAAACAACCACGGATTGAAAAAGAGCATGACCAATTGGTAGCTAACATGGATGTAGCTGACATAGTCGAAAGAAGAAGTTCTTTGAGTGACAGTAATAAGTACGACTTTTACTGCAACCATTTCATCCCTGCTATTGATTTCAAGTTTGAGCCAGTAAAGTCCCGCTACTTCCAACATCAGTACTTGAGAAAGTACAAATGGTTGGTCTACAGTCGAAAGGAGAATGGTGGATACTGCCTCTCTTTGCTCGAAGCACAGATGTTCGTAAGGGTAAAGGAGCGTTTGTTGAGACTGCATTCAACAAGTATAAAAAGATGCATGACCAATGTGATACTCATGCCAATAGGGAGTATCACAAAGATGCTGTGGCTGCTTGTGATGCCTTTGTTGAACGGATGAGTGGTAAGCGAGAAAGTTTATCCATTCAGCTGAGACAAGAAGCTAGAGCAACCATTCGTAATCGCAAGAAGCTCCAATCCATCATTGAAACCATCATCCTCAGTGGACGCCAAAACATAGCTCTGCGTGGTCACCGTGACAGTGGTACTAGCTTAGAAGGTCCACTATCTGCTAGCACTAACCACGGCAACTTTTGGGCCTTAATAAATTTTCGAATCTCTGCTGGAGACACACACTTACGAGATCATCTTCAGAGTGCACCTAGAAATGCAATGTATACCTCAGCAGATATACAATTGCAATCCTTGGTGATCATGTTCGAGACCAAATTCTGAGAAAGGTTCGTAGCAGTCTCTGTTTCACTGTTATTGTCACTGATTGTTCTAATAAAGAACAGCTCTGCATAGTGCTTAGATATGTCGAATCTGAATCTTGCACTATTAGGGAAGACCTTGTTGAATTCGTAGAATGTGACAGTGGTGTAACTGGTGAAGCTTTGGCAGAGAAGATGCTTGGTTTTGTAACGAAACATCTGGATCCATTGAAGATTCGCGGCCAGGCATACGATGGTGCTAGTAATATGTCTGGCAAGACAAATGGAGCTGCTGCTAGAGTGTCATCCGAGTATCCGCTAGCACTGTACACACACTGTGCCTCTCATTGTTTAAATTTGGCAGTTGTAGCATCCTTTGAAGAACCGAGTGTCCGAAACATGATTGGTGTCGTCAATCGTGTCTCCACATTTTTCTATGCCCATCCAAAACGTCAGAAGAAGCTGGAAGAAGCTATACAAAACACACAACCTGCATCAAAAGTCATGAAGCTCAAAGATCTATGTAGGACGAGATGGGTTGAACGTATCGATGCCATTGATCGATTCAAATGTCTTCACTCATCTATTGTAGCTTGTTTTGAGACCATTTCAGCAGAAGGTTCAGCCAAGTGGTCTCCTGACTCTGTGATAGATGCAAGCACTCTCCTGCTAGCCATCACCACAACAGAGTTTATTAGTGCTCTGGTGATTACCAACGAATGTCTACACTATCTGTTGGGCCTCACTTACAGTCTTCAACAAGAAGCAAAAGATATTGTCCAGGCAGTATCAGAAATCACAACTCTAACTGACACTCTCAAAGATGTGAGGAGGAAAGTTGATTCCTACCATGAAAAGTGGTTTGCAACAGTGTCTGACATGTGTAGTGAGGTTGGAACCACAGTAATGATGCCCAGAATATGTGGCCGTCAACGTCATAGACCAAATATTCCAGCATTAACTCCTTCTGAATATTATCGCAGGACTATCACAGTGCCAATTCTGGATCATCTTCTTGGTGAGCTTGAGAGAAGGTTTAGTCATCATCAAAAAACAGCCCTAAAGGGTCTGTACTTGGTACCATCATTGATGATAAAGGAAAGCCTTGCCACTGTGTCAAGTCATGTGATGGAAGTTGGAATGTTCTATGATGTTGATCTTCCAAGTGTTTCTTCTCTAAGTAGTGAGATCCATAGCTGGTACACAAAGTGGAAATCTGAAGAGCAAATTCATGGTTCAGTAGCTCTCCCAACTTCTCTTTCTTCAACATTGCCTCAGATTTCTGGATTCTTTCCAAACATAAAGGCCCTTGTTACAGTTCTCTCCACTCTCCCAGTTACTTCCTGCAGTGCTGAGCGGTCTTTTAGTGGACTCAAACGCATTAAGACAGCTCTTCGATCTGGAATGACCAATGAACACCTCACAAGCTTGGCCCTGCTTCATATGCATCAGGACTTCCCAGTTGACATCGATGAAGTTATTGATGAATTTTCTAGGCGACATCCAAGGCGTCTACAGGTTTAAACACTTTTATTCGAGTACTTATCACCCTCTCTTTAAACACTATCAATTGTAATTACCAATAATCATTAATAATGGAATCACGTGATTTTAATTAGTGGGTGTGGTTTCCGGTCCAAAATTTTTGCGCGCTTTGCGCGCAAAGTTAGCCCCCCCTTTTCTCAAATCCTGCCTACGCCCCTGAAGTGGCTTCCAAAAATATGTAGAATCAACACTTTGACTTGTAAGCAATTGTCTTTCCTGCTCTGATCATTGCTTAAAAATACTTGTGGATTTCAAAACCATGAATGTAGTGCACATAGTTTTGCCCCAATTATCCATCCAGGATTACAGGCCAGACAAAGCAAACTAATACTAAATGGAGTAATGAAAGCCCCTACGGTGCATAAGCCTCGACTCACTCAACTAGCATGCAAAACTAGCGGCGAAGCTCAACACACATATAGGCGAACAGTACAAGACGAATTGTAACTTCAATCTTGAAGGATTTTGAAAGCAAAACCCAATCGGCATTATGCGTGTAGCACACATCAATGTGGATCACTCTCTTACGTGAGCTGGAGTTTGGTAGGATGCTATACAAGATGGCTATCATACAGATACTGATTGAGGCAAATACTAACCCCCACCACTGTCTAAAAGAAACCCTGAGAAACACCACCTTACATGTACATCTACAATACACTGCAAACTCACTGTAGACAGCCTTGAAGTGATGAATGTGGTAAAAATTACATTGTTAAGCCAACTCCTGACTTCACTCGATACGTTTACCTGCACAAATGTAATCAAATATACATATGACTGGTACTGTGTGCACCACTCAAATAACAAGAAGTAAAAAAATTCCAAATCTTGTGTAAAAATGGGAAGTGCAGTAAAGTAATTGGAACAAGGTGCATGTATGTCTCCAATTTCGGCACATGACTACTTCATTTTTTTAATTTTGATGGATCCTCATCTCGTAAACGCAATGATATACCCTAGATTATTATTCCATTGGTTCTAATTTCTACCATATAATTAGTTGCCTAAGCAGTGGAGTAAGACAGTAACAAAATGATAAATAAAGCGAACCATGTAAAGATAAACCTGTGCATTAGGAGCCCATCCCTTCTTGAAGGAGAAAGAGGGTCTGATCTCTCAATTGAGCAATCTTCCAGTTGTACCGAGTAAGAGGTCTTAAAATTGAGACTATCAATCAGATTGCAGCATTCAAATATTCACGTGAAAGTCATACTTGCATTTGGCTGTCTCACGAGGTTCAAGAGTACACCACATGCACAGCAAGGCTTACGGTAGTTGTTTTAATTGTCTGTCTGTTCCATCAAAATCCCAAGAAAGACACCTCTAGCCACAAAACTGATGGTATTTGCATTCATAACTTTCGATCATCTTGTAAATATACATTTTTTGCGTTACAAAATGCTGTACTTGCTGAGATCTGAGGCTTTTGTGCTTTGAGACCACACCTACACATCTGGTGTGCGTCATCTAGAAATCATGGCTGAATGGCTATGCTGCTCTGCTGGCTGTTGCTGTTAGTCTTTGTTTTGCAAATCAGAAAGGAGATGGCCTGTTTCAAGTTAATGTAAGTACAGTGTATGATTAGGGTATGTATAGATTTTTACAGCGTGCCAATGTCCTAGCATGATCTGCATGTGATTTTGCATCTTAGAACTTTCAGCTATACCGTATAGCGGGTAAACTTGGCGAGAATTAAATTTGGCGAATTGGCAAATTATTCTTCAAATCGCCAAATTAAAAATCGCCAAACAGTTTAATACGCAGGTGCGCGCATATAAACTATGCAGAGTACGGAATTGAATCACCAAAATAAAAATCGCCAATAATCCCAAAATGGGAATTCGCCAAATTTTAAGCCCACCAAATTTACCTGCTATACGGTATATTGAGCTTGCAAGGTTAAACCTATTTACATTGAAAACGAGTATCAAGGAACGTACTGCCCAAAAAAAGAACTTTTTCTGTGTTGTCAGAGTTGGCTCAGCACATGGCATACATGCCAACATTCCAAACTGAAATGTACAAGCTTATTATTATCACAATTGTTCATGTTTGTGTCATAATTCTCATATTCAAATGACTCTAAGTGTTTAATAAGCATCAATGGTTATGCACCTTGGTGCCTTCATTATGTCTCGGTGATCGGGAAACGTAGAATTGCATACAACAAAACATCTCAAAGATTGTAAACAAGTTTACCTGAATCACCTAGTGAAAAAGTAGACTATGCTGATTGGGCTAAGATTTAGTATCAGACATTGATACTCTGAATCTAGTTGACTGGGCTCTAGTACCGTGATTGGCTCCCTACACACAACCAGTTTAGAGCTCTGCCGTCTTAGCTGTCTCAGTACGTACACATTCACACACACACACACACACTCGTTACATGACATCCAGTTTTGCAGCTATTGTAGCAGTAGCGTTCTTTCCATATACATAGCATTGTATATGTATATGTTAGAACATGTCTACTAGGATGTCACGAGGTACACTTGAGGGCGGAGCCCGAGGGTTTACTTACCAAGTGTATTTCAATAATACCCGTTAGTAGACATGTTCTAAAATGCTTGTATCCCAGTGCTTAGTTCTTGCTAGTTTCTTACCAGTTTTTGTGCAGTTTTGACTTGAGGAAGTGTAGTCAACTTCGGTGGTTTATACGCTAAAATTTACACTTGAAACCAACAGGAAAAATTACCTATGAGGGAGAGCAACACTAAAATTGTCTTCTTGAAGTCTTCTGAAGTTTCTTCGGAGGACTAGACTTTTTTTCAGAGTCTTGAACGGCACCCAGGATAATATGAAGGAGAAAACTGAGGGCAATATCATATGTACGGTAGTACGTATAGTAGGAATGGGCCGACTGTCCCATAGACACAATACAAAATATTTATTGCCATAAAAATCTAGCAACACAAAGTAGAGGCTTCAAACTTGCTCAGACGCTCTCCTTTACAGAAAACCAACTGCATGGAAGGCTTAAACTTTGCCGAAACTTTTCTGATCACTCATAGAGAGAGCGCTTGCGAGAAACCACACTAGTGCAATTTTATTCTCCTAACTTACTTACCGTTTCCTTCTCAGGCTAACTGACTTACTTGAAAAGGATTTCAGTGTCCAGAGAACCAGAAAGTGTATAGCCAACTTTGACCCCACAAAGTAAGTTCTTTTCTTGGGTAGTACGTTCCTTTATACTACGACGTTTTCATCGTAAATAGGCCTGAACAAAAACTAGAAAGCTTTAACTCTTTAGGGCCGACAGCGCCAAAAGTCGCATGCGCGTATTCTACGATTGCGTAATCTGCGATTTTTCGCATTTATTATTTTATAGCCATAGTGTTTGAGCTATGGGCTTTAAACTTGCTATGCAGTTAGGTAAGATAGCGCTCTACTAAAATACCGAGTTAGAGTCAGGTCTGATTAGTAGGCAGAGAGATATAGGCTTCAAAGTTCAAAGGTGGCGATCGCGGTAAAGATCGAGACCGTCGGTTTAAACTCTCGTTTTTTTCTTAGTGCTTTGCAGGGGAAGCTTGACGCTAGCTATGGAGGTGCAGGGGGCCTTAGGCAATACCTGCATGCAAGCGCTTTTGCAGTCCTGCTCTTCAAGCAAGAAAAAAAGCCAAAAGTATGCAGGTCATTTGGCAAACTTTGACCCCTTCCGTTTTTGCAAGCTTTTGAAGTAAATAAAAGTAAGCCAAGAATAGAACTATGGCTTAGTACAATCATAGCTAAGCTGAACTAGCTACGAGAGAGTGGAATAGGCTTAAGCAAGAACAAAAATGTACAAAAACCAATTATTCATAAATTCTAATTATATATGCATAATCAATTCAGGCCCTAAAGAGTTATAATTATTATTTGGCTAAGCAATGGAGTAAACTATAAATAGACAGGTATATAACCTGCTGGCCAAGAGTTGGGCATAAAAATGAAGTAGTCATGTGCCGAAACTGAGACCCTACCTTGTTCCAATACTTTTTACCGCACTGCCCATTCTTACACTACTTATTTTTTTAAAATTTTTACTACTTTGTATATTGTCCTCGGTTTTCCCCTTTTTATTCATATTGCCTTCCCCTTGCTTACGCTTATTCGTGTAATACACCCTGAAAAAATGTGTTAATAGTATGGCTTCCCAGGATACAATACACGTACAGTGTCTAAATATTCAGGCTCTCCTCTTCCTTACTATAAGGTCAAAGAGGAGAGCCTGGTGCCATGCACAAAAGCTGCAGGCATTGGCTTGCATACCTTGAGGTTGTGAACCTAATGCTTTGAAGAGGGTGTCTTGGACAGACAGCTGATCCTGTGGTTTGGTACAAAAAAACAAAAAAAAAACAATTGGCCTAATTACACCATGTATATAGCAAATCAAGTAAATTCCAAGAATTTGCAGGCACTGAAACCTCCACTATACACCCAATCAATCAATTTCTCTACATACTTCTCAATGCACACAAACAAAGTTTCCTAGTAGAACTTACATGTACTGGTGTCCTGGCCAGAGCTCTCCCTCCAGTCACTGACAACAAAAGAACACTTTTCTCGACAAGTTGACTCGTGCCTATGAAATTATGCAGTATGTGTGTGTGTGTGTGTGTTAAAGGTTGAGAGGGCTGTTTGTCCTCCATTTTGAGGAAGTCCAAACTAGTTAAAACTCAGTGTGCATAGCACGTGAGGGTTACGGTAGTCGTCTTGTCCGTCGTCCGTTTGTTACTAGAAGGGTAGCACTAGTGACAAAACTGAAGGTATATGTTCATAAATCTGAAGTATCTTGCAAAAATATATATTCTTGTGCACTTGCTAAGATCTGGAGCTTTTGTGCTTCTCTAAGTGGTTGGCTCACCTGTTGATCGTGATTGGTCACACCCCACATAATAGTTGCAGCTTTCTCCATTGGTATCGCCACATGAAGTGTGTGTTATATACAATTCATTGATTGCATGTGGACAGACTTTGCTATCAGGTCAGTAAATTTGAAAAGTTATCACATGCCCCTCGTTCAGCAGTATACATTTATAAATCTCATACATGCATGACTTCACTCACTAAGCAAAAACACACTCAGAAAATGGGTGTCACTGATTACCACTAAGAATTTGCCATAAAAGTGTGGGTTACCATGGAAACCTTTGATCTTTCACAAGTTTCATAAATACCACCCTGGGTGACATTTCCTAAGTGGTAAAGGTTTGCACTCATTTCTGACAGTGTATATATTCATTCAAAAATTGTTCTACTGATTTGACATACATGAACAGAGCTACAAAGGTGCCAGCAGGAAAAGGAAGGGGAAAAAGGTCTGGCAATAATGTCATAGATAATATAACAGGGCTACGGGATTGGAAACGGATCACGTGAGCTCATTGGTACAGTACATTTTGGCGCGTGCAGTGCTTGTTGTAAACGGTCGCACTTCGAGGTGATGATTGGCTTTGATCTTCAGACCTGCTGGTGGAGAAGATTCTAAGTGCTTTTTCTTGTGAAGAGCCTGTCTGAAGTGTTTTAGCCTGAACTGTGTCTGGTAAGCAGTTATGTGCTTCAATAAATGCTAACATAAAATGACCATATCAATGTCAATATGAGTAAACTGCTGTTTTAGCCACTTATGGCTCTATTTCAGCACCTTCTCGTTCAGTTAGACAAAGACTTTAATTTTTGTGGGACTGTTTTTTAGTGTAGTGCTAGCTTAATCTAGCTATGGTTGAGAAATAAGAGGCAAGGATGGTAAAATTTTTGCATGGAGGGACAAAACTTGGGCTATAGGCATTATTCAGTACAAACCAGCCAGTTCTTTCTTCTCCAAGTAAATAATCAGTTGTTTTTGTGGGACTGCTCTGCAGAGATAGGTTAATCTGTAACTGTTTGTTGGCTGTCTTTGGGTGAGTCAGTATGTAAAATTTTGCATGAGGAGCAATATTTGACCCAATATCCCTCAATATCAGCATAGCCGTGTTATAATATTATTATCTATGATATCAGGCTCTATAATAATTGACTCTGCATAGCCATAATATACTAAACTATATAACTGCACTGTTGTATACACTACCTGTATTACAATTATCCATGATTCATTGTCAGATCAAGTATGGGCCGGCGAAAGTTCCGACTAAGTACTCACCGAAAAAATGAGGAACGAAAAAGTGTACTTCGAGAGCTGCAGCTAGCATGCATTGCCATACTGTTGAACATTCGTCCTTCAATGTTGCTATTCCTTTGCAAATCCTCAAGGATGCACCCGCTAGCTCCACTAGTGGTCTGCAGGCAAGGATGAAATCAACGAACTCTATCTCACCAGGTTAGTGGTTTAAAATCAATCATTTATGTGTGTATAATTTGACAGCAACCATGACTGTCACATTGTAGGTTGGATAGATGCCTCTGAGCAGACTGAAGAGTATGTGTACTACAAGCTGGAGTCTAAGAATTCTCCCTTGGTTGCTCGTCTGAGTATCCAAAATGACTTTCGTTGGTCTTTATCCTGTTATGGACAGCAACTTCAACGTGAATCGTGTCCTCTTCTTCACAACCTCCCCACAATGTTAACTTCAGTTACTGATGTAGAACATGTGATGAGTCTCATCAACAAGCTAAAGCCCTGTGAAGGCAACGCTGATGCCAAGTTTGCAGATTTATCAAGTGTACGAAAAGGACGCTTCTTGGATCCATCGGGTATGCTAATGATTATACTGGTGCATGTACAATAATTCAATACTGATAGTACAATGTGTCTCTCTTATAGGTACCAATGTAGTTGCACAGGAGATAACCATGCTAGGAATGTCTACAATCAGACATGTCCATTGTGAGATGCTAATTGATTCCCAACAGACTCGATGTTCTCTGTGTGCCAATCACCGAAAGTCTCTGCATGCCCTTTTATCACGACAGGAGACTTCTACAGCTACTCAGTCTGACAGAACTGCCCCTGATAGCTGTGTCAACTATCGCTATCTTTCTACACCAGAAAAGATACAGCGTCTTCGTCGTCTCCATTCCCTACAGCACAGTACTAAACAACAGCTTGCTCGGCTTCAGAAAAAGGTTGCCCAGGAAATAGAGGATAATGGTATCGTCATTGATGAAGAAACCAATGATGACCTGAAGAAAATTATGGAGGAGCAGACATCTCACGTCACTGACACTTTTCCCGAGAATTCGTTTGAGAGGCTCTTCTGGGATCAGCAACAAAAAGCCCTACAGATGAAAGATGCAAGATCAATGAAATGGCACCCCTTGATGGTGAAGTGGTGTCTGTACCTGCGGCACGTATCAGGGAAGGCTTATGAGACATTACGTAGTTCCGGTTGTATCAAGCTGCCCTCTCAAAGAACTCTGAGAGACTACACCCACTGCTTTAGCTCTGGAGCTGGATTTTCTGCTGATGTTGACCGCCAACTGATGCAAGTATCAGATCCTGCCAAGTGTCCAGAATTCAAGACCAACATTGTACTAGTGATTGATGAAATGTACATCAAAGAAGATCACCGGTGCACTGATTGGTTTTACAAATCTTGGAGAAATCAACACACACCTTTTGGAGTTCCAGGCATCCCTAGATTCCAAGAAGAGCGAAGGAGAGAAGCTAGCTAAGACGATGATGGTATTTATGGTCAGAGGTCTTTTCTCGTCATTGGAGTTCGCATAGGCTCAGTTCCACTGCTCTGAAGTTAGTGGAGATCTACTCTTCGATCCATTGTGGCAAGCCATCGAACGTATTGAGCGGTGTGGTTTGAGGGTACTAGCAGTCACAGCACATGGAGCCTCTTCCAACCGGCGTCTTTTTAAGATCCATGACCCATCTTCCAGCAATGTCACTTACAAGGTCATCAATCCTTATGCATCAGACGGCAGATATATTTACTTTATCTCAGATCCGCCCCATCTTCTCAAAACAGTGAGAAACTGTATTGCTAGCAAGAGTCGAACATTGTGGGTAAGTTCCATGTGCTATATAGGATGTAATGTTTGAAAGAAAATCTTATCAATTCCCTAATTTGTATATCATTTGCAGTGTGAAGGAAGAGAAATCAAATGGAGCCACATAGCAGATCTTTACAAGCGTGGTACTGGAGCTGAAACTGATACACTAGGAGTCCCATGTCTTGCTTACAAATTGAAAAGAGAGCATATCTATCTCACTTCCTTTTCGAAAATGCAAGTTGATCTTGCAGTTGAGGTAAATAATTGTTATAGTGTGTATGTTATATATGCGTACAAGTGTGTGTGTGTGTGTGTGTGTGTGTGTGTATGTGTATGTGTGTGTGTGTGTGTGTGTGTGTGTGTGTGTGTGTATGCGTGCATGCGTGTGATATTTTTTATGATTATAATGCCAATGCATGCAGGTACTGAGTGACACAGTTTCAAAGGCTCTCTATTTGACTGGAGGTGAGGAGGCAAAGGAGACTGCAAAATGTGTCGAAATGTTCGACAAATTTTTCGACTGTTTAAACGTAAACAGTTTTACGAAGGGAAAGCACAGTAGAAAATCATTTCAGAGTCCCTACAGAAGTGCAAGTGATTTCAGATTGAAGGTATATACAATTATTCAAATGAGTACTCCCACATTACCCAACATGTTTATGCAGTGGTTGGAAGAGAAATTCATACCATACTTGGATGACTGGAAGGATAGCGTGAAGGATTTTCCAAAGTGCAGAAGAAGCTCATGCAAATAAGTCCAGAGACACTCCTTGGTATCAGAATGACAGGTATTTATATACACGTACAACAATATTAATTGTATGATGGTGTGTGTATAATTACAGTGAAGTCCTTTGTGGAGCTCGTCAAATATCTCTTCACAATTCCCGGTGTCAAAGCATTTCTGAGTGAAAAGCTATGTCAGGATCCACTTGAAAAATTTTTTGG
The DNA here is from genome assembly GCA_964030475.1 of Tethya wilhelma. NCBI lineage: Eukaryota > Metazoa > Porifera > Demospongiae > Tethyida > Tethyidae > Tethya > Tethya wilhelma. The sequence goes on from CAXIPT010000016.1 coordinate 436,558, forward strand.
ATGTCAGCGTCAACGCGGAGCTGCCAATGATAATCCAAATGCCTCCCAATTCTACTCCAACACCCAAGCTTTAAGAACCATCAATGGTATTTGCCACAATGTACGAGGAAACTGCCGTGCCCATGCCAAACAGACACAGCCAATTGATTGGGAGAAGGAGAGCACCCCCCTTCCGAAACGTCGCAGAACCACAAGTATCTAACATTTTAGCTTACAGTAGTTCAGTCTGTTCATGCAACACTGAGACATTTACTTCGATAAACTATATTGTAATAATGATTATTGTGTACATGTATGTTATTGACAACATTATTAATCTGCTTTTGATGTGTACAGTTCTTTCCGTAATCCTTTTGACCTTCCAGTTGTCTTCTTTTGACGTTGTTTTTACATTTCTACGTAAGACTTAGCAAATGAGAACCCACGTACGGTTATCCATATATCTGTAAGTCTTCTCAGTAGTTCACATGCCACTTCTGTTGACATGTCGACCGATACGAGACTCCAATGAAATTGAACATCTTCATCAGCAACTATCTTTCTCCAAAAGTTTGTGCCTCTTTCCATCAGCAATCTCTTGAATGCGATCGACCCGTAGATGTGTCTGTATGACTACTTCAATAGAAGCAAACACAGAGTATGCTTCGTCAGTAACATGCAAAAGACCACCTCTGTCAACCCTCCTAACCCAATCTGTAGATGATGATGGTTGATCTTCATCGTCTGATTCTGACTCGGAACTATCAAGCACTTCATCTTCCAATAGTTCCCAAACTGAAAGCAAAAGTTCCTGTTTGAGTGAAGTACGGGATTTCTTGATCTTGTTTCGAACAGCTCGACACGCATAGCCAGCAACATACCTTATTGCATTGGCTTCTTCATAGCTGAAGGCATCGTGGTGGAAGATTGAACGGCTGTTATAGGGAAGTGAACTGTTATCAATTCTAAGTACGTCAAGTGTTGGTAGAGAGTAGGTAAAACCTGTGCTCCAGCAGCATTGCATACCACCACCCATTTACGTATGAAATTCTCCAATGTTCTTATTGTGTGAAAGTGTCCCCACATTTTCTCTCTACTTGTTTTAAAGGTCTTTCCAGAAAAGCTGAATGGTTTGCGCAAGTCTTGAACAATCGGTTGAATTTGCAACTCCTTTTCAGTTTGATTTTCCTGGCTTTCCAGCCATGTCAACAAAACCTTAGCTGCTTGTAGTGAAGCTTCTGCTGCTCGCGATTCAATCTTGAAGCCGTCATCCTCCATAGTAGAGCACAAAGCTCTTTTCAACATCTCAATAGGAGCTATAAAACAGATGAGAATAAAATGTGACACAATAAAATCATACATAACAATACTAGCTATAACAGGGTTAATGCTATGATCATTGTATCATAGACAATATAACAGGGTAGCCCTGTTACATTACCGTATACCGCCACGGTATCTATGATTTTACTGAGACTTCTACTTACGTTATTTGTGACTCATTAGCTTCAGCTCAGGCTTACTACCTGAGGCTAGTGCCAGGCTAATTTTTCATTAAAAATACTACCCTACAAGCAACTTACATTGTTGGGGAGTATTCAGTTGAGAAGCAGACATGACATTCACTTTCCTAGTGACTGGTAAAATCAGCAGATTTATGGTGTGCAGTAAATAGAATCTCACGCAGAGGGCGTGTGCAGTAAATACGAGGAAGGCATGGCTAAAATCCATGATTTCCGTTACAACACGGAGTGTCTGTGTTAGAAGTGTGACAAACACTCCGTTTCCAATCCCGTAGCCCTGTTATATTATCTATGCATCAACTTACACACTGAACCTTATAGAAGATTTCTCTCAATGATTATGCACTCAAATCTGCTTAATTATATATCTAAGTGGCTAAAACCAGTGAAAATGCTATAAATCAGTGTTTGATACTCAATCGCTTGGCTCGACTTTCTGATCTCTAGATTGGGTAGCTCTAGCATAAGTATCGAGGTCTTTTTGAGCAGCTGTCTGCGATATGATATTTTTGGCCGATAATTGATTGTTTTGGACACACCCTTTCATCACGCCAAAAAACCTTACAGGGGCTAGAAGTTGGCACAACCTGGGGTAAAGTTTTACGTGCCGTCTGATGGTAAGAGTCTAGAAGCAGGTCAGAATAGTGTCTGATAATTGATGGTGGTCGAGCATTCATTGCTTACTCTACAAAACAAGAAAAATTTCTTCTGTAACAGTTATTTACTCATTCGACCAAACTTTTCTGTTGATAGTTTTACCTCTGTCTCTGACAATGTGCAGATTGTGTCTTGGAATCAACAGGAGAGAGACTATCATCCAATGCCACAATGCAAATGTCTGAGATTTCAGCATGAGATGGTCCATGAAGGTGAAGAAAAGTAACCTGATTCATTTTGTGAATTACCCCTAGCACACAAGCCAACCCACCAGTGTTCACAATACATGCAAGTAATAAATCCTACAACGGGATTCTAGCGAAACTTCATTCTTATCAACTGTTACCCATTCTTGTTTTGATTGTCGAGGTGATGAGTAAGCACTAATTTCGAGCATACTTTTGGATACAGGAATGAAGGAATAAAGTTTTCTAGTCCCTGGAATTGTTCATGAATTATTGAAATGCTGTTCTAGAAACAGTTTTTGTCTAGTCAAACAAAATCAAACTCTCAGAGGCTCTCACTAACAGATTACCAACTGCTTGCAAGGCTTAAAACTCGCAAAAAGTTTCCTCAGCACTCGCAGAGAGCGCTAATGGGAAGCCACCATAGTGCAATTTTTGTTCTTCTAACTTCCTAACTGACTTACTTAAAAAGCATTTCCAGAGAACCAGAATGTGTTGAGCAAACTTTGACAGCACAAAGTAAGTTCTTTTCATAGGTACTACATTCCTTGATACTCGTTTTCATCACAAATAAGCCTAAACAAAAACTAGAAAGCTTTGAAACTGAGTACAAATTCATGCACTTCAATGTAGCCATCTTCTTGTAAAGTTCAAAGGTCATTATCCACGTGGCATTATCATGCACATGGGCATTAGATTCCTCCACTTTATAATGTAATGCATATAATTATATGCTACTCAAGCTTTTTGTAAGGACTAACCAGTCTGTAATAGTTTCCACACTGTAGTGTTGAAAAAAGTGAATGAACAAGTAGCAAAAATTTCAAAAAAATAAGTAGTGTAGGAATGGGCAGTGCGGTAAAAAGTATTGGAACAAGGCATGTCTCAATTTTGGCTCATGACTACTTCGTATTTTATACCCAACTCTTGGCTGGCACTCCAGTTTAAGTTACCTGTCTGCTATAGTTTGCTTCACTGCTTAGCCTACTGGTTAGTAAGAATTTGAACCAAATTGAATACAATAATAAGCTATCGCACTATTGTACAGATTGTTGCATTTACGACACTTAGCGGGATCCTTAGGAGGGATCAACTGACAAGAATAAAAATGAAGTAGTCATGTGCTGAAATTGAGACATGCCTTGTTCCAATACTTTTTACCGCACTGCCCATTCCTACACTACTTATTTTTAAAAAAAAAATTCTACTTGTTCTTGTTAACTCATTGAGTACTCAAAGTTGTAATATTCTCTGAGGCCCATTCATACAACTGTCGAGGAGTCATAATCTGATTGAGGTATGGCCTTTGCAAGCTTGCCCAGGCTGCCAATATTTTTATTGTTCCTCCTAAGCCGTCGCATGGTCCTTTTCCAGTGAGAGGTGGCAAAAAATACCATTCAGCAGCTACACCAAAATCATTGTGGTGATGACACAAATTCAGAAAGTTCTTCCAGTTTTTATATTGGGATGAAGCCCCAATTGAAAAACAAGTACAAAAAAAATTAAAATGTAATGCAAACATAGGAATAGCCAAATTGTAAAATGTGAGCAAACTATATAGGAATGGTTGTTAGTTCATTTCATTGTGTCACCTATGTTCATATCCCTACTGAGCTCAATGACATTGTGGACACAGGAATGAACTCGCTCAATCTGACAACCATTCCTATCTTGTTTGCTCATATTTTACTATTTGGCCATTCCTGCATTTTGATGTTTTTTGTACTTGTTTGTTATATTTTTTTTGAATAATTGTTTACAATATCAGTGGAATTTAGTCAGCCAACACAATCATCCCTTTTAGACTGCTGAAACACTGAACCCTCAGGCTGAACATGATTTTTGTCCATTATATATTTGTGTCTTGTTAGCTAAAGATAACTTCCCTACTGAAGAACTGAACAAAGATAACAGGATAGGACAGAACTTGGGGCACTCAGATAGCGTGCACTTGGAGGGTTGTTAAGCTAGCTAGCTACGAATAATGCATGAATTTAGAAATTAATGGCCACTATATGGAGGAGGTGCTTTTCACCTTGTATCTAGCAACTCAAAAAACTAATGGCAAAAGCGACTTTCCCCAAAGAAACTAAGTTTATTTGTTCAAGAATCAGTTTCTAAAAGTGAACAGTCTCTGAGAAACGTTGAACCAAGATAGAAGAATAGGAAGATGGAGAAGGTTCGGCATATGTGACCGAATTTTGGAAAACCGACCAGGTAGTACCAAACTTTGTTTGTAGTAATCGGCGGTTTTAGTGTAATTCGCGACGCGCGTGCGAAATTGATTTTTTTTGCACGAGAGGGGAGGGGCATACCTTGGCGAGCTGCAGACGAGATTTTACGGGTGGGGCTGCTTCAATTGCTGAGATATGAGCGCTTGACTGCAGCTATGTCAGCCATGGCTAGCTTCTCTCCCGTTAGTACACGGGATGTGTTAAACGTTGCTATGTTCATTGATTAATAATTCTGATAAGTACATGATGCAGCTGCTGCTTGTGCATCTCATTATAATAATGCATATTTAATTTCAAACAAAAAACAGTGAATTCTACACTTCTAGCAGAAAGAAATCTCTCAAAGATCATCAGAAGACGGTCTACAGTGTTGCAGAATTGCTGGGCTATGCCAGGAGCTGTTTATCTGCATAAAAATGAATGAATGTATTATAAGTTTACAATGAAATTTGTGGGAGAGCGCTTATGATTCAATGGGTAGTAAGTATTAGCTAAACTATTTTTTAATAGGTATTCATACATGCATTTACTATTATGCGCTTATTTCTGCGCCATTTATAGCCTAGTTACTCTAGTTACAGCCCACCCGCTACATTATTCTACTTAGTAGACTTACATACCTCGTTGGTGAGTCCTCCTGGAAGGCTCTCTGGTCTTCTGTGTCTTTGAAAAAGCCCCAAAAGTAAGTTTTAACTAGCACTTCGACTTACTTCATGCATATTCTGATACTACATGAAAATTGTACCACGAACATAAATTGTTTGTAACACGGACAGGGGCGTAGCCAGGATTTAGAGTAAGAGGGTGCTAAAATTGTGTGCGCGTAGCGCGCGGAAAATTTTGGGGTGCCACGCCAACTTTTGGGTCACGTGATCGTGACCTTTGAACTATTGCTAAAAGCAAACTGCTGAGCGCTTTCGATCAACCTAGCGTCAACTAAATGGTTCTGAAGTTTGTTTATCAAGAGCTTAGACACAAATGAGCTTGGAAAATAGCTTCTAACAACAAACAAGTAAGAAAAAGTGATTCTAAAGGCTTGATTACTTATTGATAAATCCAATTATTAAATATTTTTGCGCTTCCGGTCAGCAGCAAAGGGGGTGCTCGAGCACCCAAAGCACCCCTCCTCCCTACGCCACTGGGATAGTATACGGAGTTCGTGTACTCGCACTTAGCAACGTATTCGCTCACGTTTTTAGCGAGTAAAATTGGAATGAACGGTCGGTATATTTGAGCTCATATCTCCAAAACTATAGCGCCTAGCCGCTTCAAATTTGGAATATAGCTAGCTGCAATGACGTAGATTACTTTGCAATTGCTAACTCAAAATTCGCGGAAAGTACTACCTGGTCGGTTTTCGCAAATTTGGTCACATATTTTAATTTGGTACTTTAGCGATGGTTTTAGGCCGTGTTTTAGGGCTCATTAAAAAGAGAAAGAGCTAAATAGTAGAATAAGAAACCTTTTAGTGCCAAGTGCTCAGTTTTTGTAGACTTATTCGAGTGAATATTTGTATTGCGTTAATGGGCCATCTGTGCCATTCCTATGTACCCAGTATTACCGCACTGGGAATAAATAATTTTTGTAAGCCAGCTGGTAAAAAAAGATGTCAAAAAAGCTATGAATTTTTTCTCGAAAAAATAGACCGACTGTATCATAGTGAAGGCATTCTAAAAATAATTACATAGCTTATGTGATGCAACTCTCTTGTGGGCAACAAATGGATAAACAGTTTCACTTGAGTTATTCCAACGAAACCCCTGAGCTGCATCTTGCAGCACAAAGGCATATTATAGTTCTCTGAAAAAACAGCTGTGTGTGACCAAGCATTCTCCTTTGCTTTTGCATGTTGTATAGAATGAAGCCTGTTTACCGGCAATGAAGGAATGAGGGTGAAGTAGCTTAAGCTTTTCACAAAAAGCATCTGTAAACTCATTCACCTGTGCACAACACATTTCCAGCGTTGATCGATCAGTAGATACCCACTGCTTGTAGTTCACACCATTTTTTTCAAAACTGTCAACATCCTATACTTGATGTTTTCAACTCCACCACAGGTTTCACAAATAGCAAGTTGGATGTGGAAGATTACAAATTAATCTTGCTAATCAATGGTGATGTGTTGGTAGATTTGGAAGATATATCACATTGATTATTTGGTTTGTACATACACATACAGTGTGTTCTACTTTCACCAGCAAGTACACACTGCTTAGGTCTTAAGGGTGGTCGGTCATAGTAATACGTGAATAGCGTGCGAAGAGCACGGGCAGGAAGAATTGCGTCATAATTTTGTAGTTTAGCATTACCACAAACCTCAACCAGAAGTATAGAATGATTGCGCATGAAGATTCTGCGCGGGATCTTACAACTAGACAGCTGGCTACTTTTTGTTGCTTTTTTTACAACACAACAAGCCCGGAAAGAGGTCTTCGAAAGAGGCTGACACCAGGTGGCAAGTATTCAAAATGCCTGGAAGCAACAGAAAAAGTTTAACAGTACTACTATACACATCAATAACCAGTAATTGGGTAAGTATTAAAATTGAATGGTTTGTATTCCAGAAGTATAGAGCTACTGTAAATATTATATCAATGGGAAATAAAGTGTCTATGAACTGGCTGGCTTTCAGGTGGACCATCAAGACGACTCTAATACAGCAACAGAGCTGGATGGTATAGTATATGAGCTGGTTTGAACAGATGGATGCTTAATCCAACTCAACGATGAGGAACTGTGCTGTTAAGGAGACAAAGTACGGCTCTAAACAAGGGTGAATTTCTGCCAATATAGATTGTGGTGTACCACAAAGTAACAAGTACAATGTTGTCACTCCTACTATAAAATCTGTAAAAAAAGAAAAGGAAAAAAAAACAAAAAACAGACTTGTGATCAACAAAAAAACAAACAATATTTTATTTTGCTTACAAGATTGAGCGTATCTGTAGAATCTCTGCTCCATATGAAAAGTGCTCTGTTACTTCAAGGTGTACAGATGCCATACTGAAAGAAAAATGATACAAGAAGTGAGACAAACATGCACAAGTCAAGAGTACGTACTATCCTAAACAGCTATAGCCTGGTAATTTTTATCGTTTTTGCAAGTGTATATACCTTTCCATAATGTTGTTTTCTAAAAAAATCTCACTTCGAACATTCATACTTAGCACATACACAGAGTGGATGCATGCAAAAACACATTTTATGGTAATAGTAAAGACACATGGAGTTTAGACCATACACCATATTAGCAAATCAGTTCACTCATCATGGTACATGATAATTTGCAGCCTATATTGGATTACCTTCCTTTCAGAACAGAACTTGAGCTAGTCCCGGAATTTCACAGCAGTATGAAAGCATCACCAGCATGACTAAAGCTAAGACAGAGGCTTTGATCTTGAGAAACCAACGACAAAGCAGTGTGACTCATTTCATCTCGGTGCTCTTCAATTAGAGAGAAAACAGTCAGTCACTTTGAGGTGAAGTTAGCAGCTTTGAGTAGACCAGTCTGACCTCCAGTAATACCTCAACCCTTTCTTTGCTTGTCACCAACCATATTTCACCTCAGCTGGCCGTTCTGTAGCAGCTACCACAATCACAAAAGATTTCACTCTGATCTGCCACGTGTACAAATTATTATCTACTCGCGTTCAATACTAAATAAACTGCGTTGGCAGACAATCAACTTCAAATGGGTAGCTTCTTTGATGTACCACTTTTTCTAAAATCTCTCTTTGTGATCATTGCAAGAGTGCCAAATTTAGAACACAAACTGTCTGACATCAGCTCATTAGAAGTACGTATTTTTTTCCCATTTATTCGTCCCTGGTTGGTTAGATCAGTAGGTGTGTCGAAAAAAATTGAACAAGACAGTGGAAGCAGCCAAGAAATGGTAGAAAACAATACATAGAAGTCTAAAAATAAGTAGGTATACCTCCTTTTTGGTTCTTCGATCGTTCTAGTTTGTGTTGCAGAAAAACTGTAAGTCAGCGAAAAAGCTGCTATTCAGAAAAAAAATTTTCTAGTGTGCTAAATATCCATTAGCGCTACCTGTTTGTGTAAAAATCTGGACAGAAAAGTTGATATTTTGTGTCTTTTGCAAGTTGGAAATTTCCCTAGCAACGCGGTGCAAGGGGAATGACCAACCACCCTTAACTCAGTAAACTTGGAGAATCTAGCTTTGTAATGAGGGAACTTTTTTAAAAGCAAGATACATTTCCTTTAGATTACTGAGGACAAGCAATATGTCAGCCACTCTCTTGTATGGTGATGCATGCAGTCCTGGCATGATGTGGCTAACTTTATCAGATTTTGACCCCTGATGTACAGTTTCAATTGGAAGAGAGGGCCCTGACTTTGGACTAGTATTCCTTTTTCTCCAATGAGCTCTTCTGATTGCCGTGCCATATATAACCCAATTTTGGAAAACCGACCAGATTTAGTAAAACTTTTATTTGTAGTAATCTGCTATGGAAGTGTAATTCGCGACGCGTGCGCGAAATTAATTTTTTTGCACCAAGGGGGAGGGGCACACCTTGGCGAGCTGCAGACGGGATTTTACGGGTGGGCCTGCTTCTATTTCTGAGATATGAGCATTTGAATGCAGCTATGTCTGTTATACGTTGCCATGTTCATTGATGCAGCTGCTGCTATGCATCTCATTATAATCTTGCATATTTAATGTGCGACAAAAACATTGTTCACAGACTAAACACTTCTAGCAGAAAGAAATCTCTTCCAGATGATCAGAAGATGGCCCACAGTGTTGCAGAATCGCTGGGCTATGCCAGGAGCTGTTTATCTGTGCATAATAATGAATGTTTTGTACATTGTGTATTGCAATGAAATTTGTAGGGAAAGAAGCTAAGCGTTTCTTATTATGGGCAATAAGTATTAGCTAATCTGTTTCCTACAATTAGATGAGCTATAGATGCATGCATTAATATTGGGCGCTTATTTCTGCGCCATTTATAGCCTAGTAACTCTAGTTACAGCCCACCCGCTACATTATTCTACTTAGTAGACTTACTTACCTCGTTAGTGAATCCTCCTGGAAGGCTCCCTGGTCTTCTGTGTCTTTAAAAAGGCTCATAAAGTAAGTTTTAACTAGTGCTACAACTAACTTCATGCATATTCTGATACTACACTAAAATTGTACCACAAACATAAATTGTTTGTAACATGGATAGTATACGGAGATCGTGTACTCGCGCTTAACAATGTATTCACTCACAATTTTAGTAAGTAAAATTGGAATGAACGGTCGGTATATTTGAGCTCATATTTCCAAAACTATAGCGCCTAGCCGCTTCAAATTTGGAAAATAGCTAGCTGCAATGACATAGATTACATTGCAAGCGCTATCTCAAAATTTGCATATTACTACATTTGGTCGGTTTTCCAAAATTTGGTCACATATAAACTGATACACCAAATTCTTGCTCAATTTCTTTACTGTCCAACTAATTGGCAAGGATCTGCAATTACTCACTTCGTTGTGATGTTTTTCCAAATTTCTCATAAGTTGTTGAATAATCTCACCTCTATCATCGGACAGTCCATCACTTATTACTGTACGTTTCACTGCATCCGTAATTTGTTTTCCTGCCCGTTGTCAAGTGGTTGTTAAGTTTTACAGTGGTCTATAAATGCTATACAGTCCCTGCTAGTGTGTACATTTTGATAGGAGGGCATATACAGATCCCTGTGGTTAGGGAAATTGTGTTATACAGACTCTCAAGCAAGTAGTGTGCAAAAAGTTACCAGATATTATGTAATATATAGTTTTGTCTTGCTACATGTGACTACAACTTGCATGTAAAATGTGAGTTTCACAGATAATAATGGCAATAATAATAATTAACAAGAGAATTGTGATTACTTTAGCTGTTTAAAAATCATTAAATGAACTGAAAAACATCAATATCTGTATTGTTGTTAAATGATGGCATATATGACAATGACTGATTACATTGAGGTTGAAAATAGGCTGTTTGCTGAGGTGGCTGTACGTATGTCACTGGAGCCTGGAATATCTGTACACTGCAATGTTCAAATACATTACCAGTACTTGGATGAGAGGATCCCGATGATGATGATGATGATGATGATGATGATGATGATGATGATGATTGAGTTTCAGGGTAATTTGTTTCTGTAGAAGTAATAGCTTGCTCAAATGTTTTTTGTGAAGATGAAAGTATGAGTGAAACTGCTTTATCTTGTTGTGCACTGGTGCGTTCATATATTCTGAGTGCTTCCAGAGAACGATGTCCTGTTCTTTCTTTGATAATTTTCTCTGGGACACCAGCTTCAAAAAGTTCTGTGGTACCAGAAGCACGGAGGCTGTGATTCGTCTTGTGTCCTGCTATTCCACACATGTCTTTTATCATAGATTGAAGATAATTCTTTCCAATCGGTGCTGAACAAAACCATGGCTTGTTTGGATTTGATGGAACAGTGGACAGTGGGCGAGCATAAAAGAAATCCTTTTCTCTGGCTGCTGCTGGGAGTTTACTGATGTAAAAGTCCAGTAATTTAAAGTGACATCTGTCTCCTGCCTCTGGGGTGTGATAAATCGGAACATACTTGTGTTTTAGTCGCATTTGTTCCCATCCTCCTTGTCTGTTCTTGGAAGAATTTTCTTCGTAGATGTAGTGGTCCTCTGTTCGTCTTAATTGAGAGAGTTTTAGATCTCGGTGTTCCTGTCCTCCTCGTTTTTGCCATTATAGAAAAAAACAGCATTGAGGAGTGATTTGGGTGAGTGTAGACCTAGAACACCTGTATTCCACAGCAGATTTTAGTTATAATCTCAGTGTGCTTCGTTTCTTTAGCTACACCCTCTTGAGACAGCTCCTTGAAGCGATTGTCAATAACATTGTGTAACTTCCTGAAGTTGCGGTTGGATTTGTCAAGGATATTGGGGCCGTCTGGGTTCAAGGTTCGCATGTGTCTTAGCAAACCACTCAACAGCGAGTAGATTGAACTGGGAGGATATGGCTCTCCTTTGACGTTTCTAGTTTCGAGTACGAAAAAAGAAAGCCAGTGGTCCAACTTTCCAGGTGAACAAGAAGTCAAGAGGTTGTCTGGAACTTTCTCGCCATCTGAATGTAAGTTTCGTTGTTGCACCCAGTCTCTGTAGTTACGCAGAGCCCAGTTCGTTGAATAGGTTGTGTTTTTTGGTGCTTTCTTCTCTGTGAATCTTTCCTTTTCTTTTAGCATGGCAACCTTGAAACGAGTATCTAACTTGGGCTTTTTAGAGACGGGTGTAATATCCTGGTCATCTTTAGAAAACCAGCCTTCAGGAGCTATGTCTAAAGCTGGGTCACTCGAGTAGCCAAAATTCTAACTCATTTTCAGTCTCGGCAAGTTTTTGCAGCTTTCTTTCTAAAAACTAGCTACTATTATATAGTATAAGACTAAAAATGTAATCCATGGTAACTGCAAAATCTGACCAATAGCTTGGCTTGTTTGGCAAGAAAACACTTATTGACCAACCATTCGGTTTGTATGGAATATACAGTGCATTCACCCTCGGGCTATCGCCCTCGGGTATGGAATTCCAAATAGGACAAAATTGTCAAACGTGCATTGTCATTCTCAAACTACCCATGGTCATTGTCAAAACTCATGGTCATTCTCAAATATGCACTCATTGTCATTCTCAAACTGTGCACTCATGGTCATTGTCAAATATCCACTCATTGTCATTCTCAAACTGTACACTCGTGGTCATTCTCAAACTGTACACTCATGCTAACCTGAGGCACA